>JAEAOA010001694.1:5082500-5682500 GCA_016746295.1 Potamilus streckersoni
CTGTGGGTAACACAGTTACTATATTTTGAAGCCGATACTCTATATTGTATGTAGCTACCTGAACCAATAAACGGGCAAGACTGATTAGTGTTAGTGTACGAGTTATCAATGTAACAGCGGTAAAACAAAAATTAGCAGTGCAAGGGAGATAACAACTTTTTTCCTGAGTAACAGAGATTCAGGAATTATCTAGACATTAAATGCAAGCATATGACGTGACTAATTAACCTGCGATATTTAATGTTATCTAACCAAAGAAAACAGCTAACACGAATACACAGTACTTAAAATTAACCCCAATAAACACAATTACAATACAGATAGATTACATATATGTTGCTTGTTTCACACACAAACACACGCACAGAAGACACAAGCACCGGCGAAATTCATTTATATAGAACTATCCCCCATGCGCCATAATGCATAAGGTGAGAGACGAATAATGAAGGCAAATAGTCTTTGACATTTTTTTTTAAAAGAGTACAGTATAAAAATAAAAACTCTGTATTTTAAGGAATTTAACCTTTATTCCTTTATCTATGTATCGCATTCCTTTTAGGGGTACCTGGTCTTGCTTGGCACTGTCGAGTTAGGAATGTGCTGCTGTGCCGCAAATCTATTATATATCAACACATTTTTACAGCTTTTCTTTTCAAGATTACAAGTGTACTCACATATCTTTGGCTTTTGTCATACATTTAATCTTCTAGATGCGATTTTTAAAGGTATTATGTGAAATACCTCATCATCAATGAAATTAATGGCTACAAAATATCGATTTTTTTTATTCCACAAGGCAGCACGCTCCTAGCTGATTTCGCGCTCGGAAATTTTCCTAAGACAAAGCTTAGTTGTATTCAGTAGTTGGTACCGTGCGTTAGACACCGGTGACGGGGGAGATAGTCTGCAATGACCATTTGAAAGACGAAGATTTCGATACGTTTATAAAATTGAAGAGTCACTTGGTATTACGGCCACCAGCTGACTCATTCCAAATGCAGTACCAAACGTGTTTTCTCGCCAGATAACGGAGTCCGTGAACACAGTCAACAAAAACCATGGGTTACAAAAAGTCTAAAAAAACACGTAGACCGAGAGAAGCTTGTACAGAAGCAAGAGCTAGCGAGGTAAAATATTTATATATCTTTATGTTGCTACATTATTAGTTGTCAGCCCCTACCCCTCGCCACAAATATACCTAGCAAAAGAACGATCAATAGGACAGGTTGATTTTAGTGGGAAGCTATTTGCAAATCATAATAGCAACACCCCTAACTCCCAAAATGAATTCTGCTTTACCATGACGCGCGCCTGTGCGTGTCCCTTGAGATTTTGGTTTTGTCCACTGCCCCATTAATTAAAATAATTAATTTGCATAACTATGTTTATTTCATGCCTGTTTAACAGTAATAATGACAAAACAAGTATTAGGCTAAAGCCAAAATGTTGTGAATACATCGTATTGGTTGTGTTTAATTGTAAAGGCTAACTACCTTTTCGTATTGAGACCCTGGAAATAAATTACCTTGCTTGCCAGAATATACACCACTGTATCAACATATATCAGGACAGTCTAGGTGAAAGTCAAACCCACAACCCATTGCTTGAGTGTGAATACTAAGGTCCGTTCAATGTGGAGAGTATAGTATAGTATTATTATTCACAATATGTATAGAACCATAGTTAACAGGAATCTTTTTAATATAATTTAATGCCGTTGGTATAACGATTTTACTTTCTAAAGCTGCTCTCTCTCTCTCTCTCTCTCTCTCTCTCTCTCTCTCTCTCTCTCTCTCTCTCTATATATATATATATATATATATATATATATATATATATATATATATATATATATATATATATATATATATATTGAGAACAGCACCTGTAAAAAATGCACTAGAGAGAATTGAAGACAGAAGATTGTGTGACATATTCTGTGGTACATTTTGAAGTCACGGTAAACTTTCCATTCATTCCTTGTTTATATAGTTTATATAGCTTCATAGTTTATATGGATTCCTACGGCCTCACAAATTATATCAAAATATGAGTCATTGATTAAGTTATGTAAGTTTTTACTGCGAAAAAAAACCCTACAAACTTTATGATCGACATTTAGTTGTAAAAGTAAGTAAAAAAGTTTTGGACATTGGTCAACTATTGTTGAGACATGCAAAAAGCTTCATGAGTAGCTTCCATATCTACTGTAAAGGTATGAAACACTTTTCATACTCTTATTACAGGGACTAGATACACCATCATGCAGTATTGCTGTTCAATGTCTGACTGAAATGATACTTAAGAAAAAAAAAAACCAAGCAAACGAAGCATAATATTGTAGTAACTAAGCTCAGTATGATTATGTAAGCGTTTGATTCGATTGACCAATCACTTGTGAACTTTTATTATTAGCAATGACGCAATTTAATTGATACACAAATTAATGAGAAATCTTCATCTGTAGAAACCACGAAAATCAGTCAACACATGTCTAAAATTTCACCTACTACACAGGTTGTGAAGTAAATGTCTAGCAAGTAGAGAGAATGAGCAAAGGCATTACAACCTTTCATGTACTTGTCAGCATTCATGCATGACACTCATGCAAGAAAATTATATTATTTTTTCAATATTACTTAGTCACTAAGTCCATTTTAAAAATGTTGGTAAACACATTTAAGCTATATACAGGTGACGTCACATTTCAAGAAATAAAAGCATTGCAAATTTTGCCCAACACATTTTGTTTTCTCTGTTCTTCAGAACAATAAGTGAAGAGTAGTTACCACATGGAGAAAGAGGGATTTTCTAGACCATAAAAAAACCACAGAACCACATTGCGGTTGTGGACACTATAACCACTGACAGGCATGTTCAGATACAGAAATAGATCGGAACCACACACTATGATGATGTGAGACATGTAACCAAAGGTATGTAGATATTGCAAATTTTACTACCCTAAATGATACCATTTGATAAAACTCGTGTACAAGCGCATACATTAACATGACAGTTGTATGTCTGAAGATCTATTAAAGTTGGACAGTGAACATATCATTAGGATATTTCTGGCCACTCCTCCACGCCCTCATACATGCACACGGAGAAGGGAGAAACTAACTAAAGCAAAGGAACTTGAATTTGAAAGATTTTAATCAAAACAAAGCTAACACAGTTTTTATTGTAGCACATATCCAAAATCATATATCGCAAAATAAATTATTATTATTATTATTATTATTATTATTATTATTATTATTATTATTATTATTATTATTAAAAATTCATTCATTCATTCATTCATTCATTCATTCATTCATTCATTCATTCATTCATTCATTTATTCATTAAACTATAATTTATGTGTATGCTAAAAGGAATATATTTAAGTCTTTTTTCCAGTTTAATTAATTCTCTTTGATAAATTGTCACTATGAATATAGGCAGTGTATGACATTTTTCAGTTTCGTGAATTACTGGGGTAACAATTTTTTTCAGACTGAATAATTGATGGCAGTGCTGGAGGAAGTGGTCAGGAAGCCGGAGTCAGTTGATAGACATTTATTGCCTTTTCTTTGCAGCCATGTATCTATTATGACTGAAAATAGTATATACAACAAATTTTTAAACTTAAATAAAATTATGTTATTTCATTATCTGGTTTTCTGTTACTTATTTCATGTTTTCAGAGTCAAGGCGTCTAGCATAAAATTAGATTTTATTTTAACCAGTGTTAGGAAGATAAATGAATAAAAAGTAAACATGAACAAATAGCAATATGTTAATGTCATAGTATAGAATCTGTTTAAAAAAATGAATTTAAAGAGGATAAAATAATATCTCATGATAATTTCCAAGATAATGGACCAATGATTTTAGAAGGATCCATTATCAAAATTTAAGTTTTAGGTAAAAATTCCACAATCAAGTAAAGTGATAGTACTGATACAGTTTGTCAATAAGAGGGATTTTAAAAAGGAATTGAAAGCATAATTTTCACATATATTTAAAGTAATCACTTGTCCCTAAATTGACCCTGATAGTGGCACCATAACTACGGTAAGAATATTTTGCCAACGAGTGTTTATGTACTCAGACAGGAGTTAATTGCAATTTTCATATTGCTGTCTTAAGTGTTTAACTTTTAACACCGCTAGTTTTTGATGGACTACGTCCACATGACAATCAACCCTAAAGACATACAAGTTTCGCCCAAATTCGTGCCCTTTTTTTCATGACGAAATTGAAATATCATTAACGAAAGAATAACAATAATTGAAATAATGATAATAGTAATTACCAAATGAATAGACCAATTGCTGCCCAACCTCATTATGTCCTATGTTCTCTTTAGTGTACTCGTCCACGTTCTAGTCTCGTTTGGGCTTAAATTAGTAATGTCTAACCTGAGCGAACAGGATCTTTTTAAGAGTCACTACCTTTTCCATCTTCTAGGAGTTCACCTTCCTCACACGACGAAAATAAGCATGACAAGTTTGCCATGAATTTGCATCACTAAATTCAGCCATCATCAGCACATACGCTAAACTGGAGGGACTTCTCGACAGTACGTCACTTCCGGAAATCATATTAGCATCGGAAGTGTACAAATATTTTCGGAGCGTTTTGCACATTATCTTCCATTTAATTCTCCGTGATTTAAAATATGAATATTTAATGCACATTTCTGAGTTACATAGCGAAAAATGAACATTCTGATATATAGTGTTTTACACTATAGTAGACCTTTAAAGGTCAATTGCAACATCCATATAGTTGCCTAAAGATTGTAATCGTTTCCCGAAGACCAAAGTAAACCGCCCCATCACCTATTCTACAATCTCTTCCAGTGAGCGTGAAAAGAAAAGAAAAAAGAAATATCAACACGATATTATCGATCTGATTCTACTGAATCGGATACGCTCACTTATTTTATCTGTGGAGAGTGTTAGATCACTGCAGAGTACTTTTCTAAAAACACAGTAGCAAAAATGTATTTTTATTGATAAAAAAAATAACAAAGAAAAACATAGCAAGTTAAAATTACTCTGACGATTTGGCCCTACAATTTCAAGTATTAATAAGTCGTCTTTAAAAGTTCATCTTTATAAACGACTTCATTTAGTCGTTCTTGGGACATAAGCTTAATTTCATTAATCTAACTTTACTCTTTTGAAAACTATTTGAATATGGTTCGATGAAAAATAAAATATGTTGTACTATGTAAGACATTTCTTAAGTCCGAATTTAAGAATGGAAAAAGATCGTCTTAAGTAAACATTTTATTATCATCTGGTATATTTTTTCTCGGTTTAAGAAGCTCTTGACAACGACTTAGCTATATGAATATAATTTCGATTTTTGGGTTTTGTTCTTTTACTAATGCATTACATTCTACGTCACTTTACAAGTATAAGTCGCGCAGACAGAATTATTTCCCTTGCCGACATTTCCTCCAGAAAGAACGTGTATGATCAGTGCAAGCGAGAACGAAAGATTGGTGAATGGTTCCACCTCCAACCTTTCAATCCCACCCCCAAAACACCAACAAACACAAAACCCAGCAAAAAAAAAATAAAAGAGAAAAACGGCATGGAGAAACTGATATTAATAATACCAGATAAAATGAAAACGTCACTGACATTCTGGTACTGATATCTATCTCTATCAGACTGCTAATTAGATGAGACAATTACATGTAACCCGACACTGAACGCGCAAGCTTTTCTTTCTCCTTTGATCTTCACGTGTAATGAATACTCTCTTGGCATGAAAAACGTGTTTTAAAACTGAGGTGAAACGAAATGGGTTGGGGGTGGGATATGAGTGAAGGTAACCGGCTATGTATACTGTTACATTATGTTAAGTGCTTTCGACCATAATGCACGAGTTTGGAAATTATCTTTTTCTATCTCCTTACAAAGAAAATGTGGGCCAGGAATTCCTCACTAATGAGGTGCACCGGGTAAAATATAACTCGTACCGTACACACCCTCGAACAACTTCAACCAAGCGCGAGCAGCAAAGAGCCAGATCTGCTGTCATATAATACTCCCTCCGCAGATCGGACACCAGCCATAAAATTTACGCGAATATATTCCGACCAATCAAAAATTACATTTGTCAATTCTGACTAGTCAAAATCTGCAATTTTCAACTCGGATTAAGATTTGCAGGCATGGGGTACCATGAAATTATTCTAAATGTTGAGTACAGATTTATGACGGCGGGTCCTGGTTCTAAGTTGTACTGGTAAAATCACACGTAAATGCTGCTGCGGCTCTCTACCAGAGGTGCATATTCCCATTACGTGATACTATTTAGTGTAAACTGTTTATATCGCATGTACTTTTTGCTGTAGACCAGAAATGAAGGCATAAAAAGGTAGTTGTATATCTGTTTGTTTGCTTTGGCATTTGGTGCCAAATATTTCTGCGAGAACATGTACATCTGTATGTTTCACTCAGTTCAGCATTATTCAATGTATTGCAGTAATGTAGTTACTGCTTTTTGATAATACAATTCTTTCAAAATAAGGGTTTCAAAATTAAATTTATATTTGCCAACAATTATTAAAGTCGTTTTGTTGCATGTTTTTATCACTCATTCTGCACTTAGACTTTATTCACTAAAATTTCAGCACTTTATCATTGACTTCTTGTATGCGTTTTGATACCACTGCGATCAAGCTGGCTAAACTCGTTAATGGTTTGCGATTTTGTGACATTGCTTCTTTTCAAGTAGGTAAAAAAAAAATTTCATGTAAAAATAACACTGTTTTAGTATACCCTGTCAATGTCTTCCGTACTTCGTTAAAGGAACCACCAGACAACGTAGCCAGTCCAGTATATTACAATTTCTAGATTTTTTGTTTAATACAGTAAGTGAATTCATATTACTAGGTAAAATGCTACTTTTTTAGAATCCTAACCTGTTTTTTAGGTGTTAACTACAAGTTACCACTTACTACAGTGATCACTCAAATAATTTAACCCGTACTAAAGGTCTTAGAGCGAACCTAAAAAGATAATAATGTCATCTGCATATAAATAATATAAACATTTACAATAACTATATATATATATATATATATATATATATATATATATATATATATATATATATATATATATATATATATATATATATATATATATATACACCATCAATACTTTGCATGGTAAATACTTTCTCTAAATCATTTACAAATATTGGAAAAAGTACAGGCGAAAAACTTTCACCTTGCAAGACACCAAGAATGCAAGAGAATTCATCACTTAACATATTATCGTATTAAACTTTTGATTTGACATTGCTTTACATAGGTTTGATTTTTATCTTTTCTGAAACCTAGCTTTATCAATTTTTGCCATGCGTTATCCATTGCAATGTAATCAAACGCTTGAGTGAAATCAATCAACGCACAGAATAACTTTTGAATCTTGAGATACGGTCATATAAAATAAAAACATTCACAGCTATACCGTAACTCGTTCCTAAATTCTGCGTTTGCTTCAATAAAGACATGATAATTTTTTAATCCATTCATTTAACCTTTAAGTGTGCACACATATCAATATTTTACTTAAGCAACACATAAGTCTCATACCTACATAAGTATTAACATCATCTAAACTGCCCTTTTCTTGCAATGGTACAGCTAGACCCTCGGATAACATTTGATGAAAGGGAGAAGTTTATATACAGCATTAAATAAATTAGAGAATGTATTTCGAATTATATTTTTACCATGGTAAACAAACTCACTAAAAATCATATCTGGACCAGCACTGCTAATCAATTGTATTTCATAAAAATATATCAGTTTGTGTCATGCACAGTAAAAGAAGAAAATCCAATTCAGAATTAATATACATTTTAATAATTTTGATAGAATTTCTATTATTCTAACACTTCAGGTGTATAATTTTTGTTCTATAAATATCGATCATTTTTTTTTAAAAAAAACTTAAGTTCAGTGAACTATGAGTGAAAGAAACCTGTGCAAACATTAGTTTTCTTGAATATATACCTTGCACATCATTCTTCACCGAACTGAAAATATAACCGTCAGTCATTAATTGAAGATGGAGGAGGAATTATCGTACAAGATTTGCTTTGTTGGAACATTCTGGAAAGACTAAACCGACGGTCCCCAACTCTAACTTTGTGCTCAGATCAATGGTTTTGCTCTATGCGATAATTATTCATATATTTTTTTTATTACACATTAGAGACTCAAGTCTAGCCACACAAGGATTGAATACAGTCGTCGACACGAAATATTTTGCTTTGGAATGACTCTCAAATTTATTTGTCCATGATGGATCCGAGGCTATAAGTACATTTCATATGCGCAAAACTTTCGAAGTAATAAGATGTATTAGTGCAATAAACGAGGATCAGCAGCCATAGCAACCATAGCAATGACCTTGAAAGCAACAAGAGCAACAAACGACAACGTTAGCCTTGAGTTTTCAACAAAGAAGCCGAGTGGAAAAATAAGGTAAGAAAAGGGATCATTTTGCACATTTGTCATAGCGCTGTCATACACCTGAATTCAACCATAAAACTTTTAGAGGGTATCACAAATGATAAAATAAGCAAATATTTATAATATAAGGCATAACTAGAAAAAAACCCACCTACCCTCAAACATCCCAAAACAAATTAGTACCAAACTCCAGAAGTGGCTTAGATACGGAGTAAATTTTAGATATATTTAGATAATGCTGTTCGCATCCGTTTTGCCGTAGGACGAGGAAATAATACTGAGTGCAAACTTGTGGTGCGTTGGGGGAGCTTGTACAATTTTTCCTGGGTGCTGTGGGAATCTTTGTGCACAAAAAATGCCGTATATATTACACTATTCTTTACTTATTCCGTAAAATATATTCCAAATTTTCGAATTTTTAATATGGCTAATGTCACAGACCTAATGCGTCAAAACCAAGAGAGAAAAAAAACCCCAATAAAATTATATGCATTTCAGGTAACATAAACTTAAAAAAAAAATGTCAGTGTATTTGTTTCATTTAGTTACACTCTAAGAACGTCACAAGTTTATTGATATAGACCTAATTTGAGCTTATAAGATGATAAATAGTACAAACACTCAAATTGTTAAGCTGAGGACTGCATAATTAATGGACTCCATTTTAACTTATAAGATGATAATTAACGGTAGTACAAACAGAACCAAATAAAGCATGGGGAAAAAAGGCAATAATTAACACTTACAGACCCAGATTAAGTTTATAGCATGAGAATTAGCAAGCAAAGACGTAGATTACGCTAAGGACTCAAATTATTATGACATGATATGTAATACGTACAGACCTAAATTGAACGTTTGAAATGATAATTAGTTCAAACAGTTAATTAGCAAATATATACCCAAACTAAGTTTATGACCTGATAATTAACACATATTTATCCTAATTACCCTTATGACACGATAGCTAGCACATATATACTAAGTTTATGACACAATAATTAACATTCAAATTATGCTGATGATATGACAACCAACACATATATACCCAAATTAAGCTTTTGACATCATGATCAGCACATATGTTTGCAAATTACGTTTATGACATGATAATTAGCATATATATATATATATATATATATATATATATATATATATATATATATATATATATATATATATATATATATATATATATACAGAATAAACTTATGATATGATAATGAACACAATTATGCCCAAATTAAGCTTATGATAAAATAATTGCACATATATACCCAAATTAAGCTTAGGATATGATACTGAACACAATTATAGCCAAATTAAGCTTATGATATAAAAAATTGCACATATATACCCAAATTAAGCTTACGACATGATAATTAGCATGCATAGATTCATAATAAGCTGATGATAAAATAATTTACATCAGGACGACCTAAACTGTAAGTCATGATTTACTGTTTGCATCACAATTAATTATTATATACGTGGCATTTTATTTGACATCAGATTAAATATTATAACTGCTAATAGAAAACATCAGTTGTGATGAAGAATGAAACTCACCCCTGACGTCTGCCCGCCGACCTTTGAGTACACCTGCTCGTATATAGTGGGCATGGCTGAATTGAAATTTAATTTCTGTGATTCCAAGAATGGCTGACTCTTTCACAAGCGAAAGCAATGTTACTGGTCTAAGCAACCTGTAGTGGTCAATATATTAGAGAGTTGTACAATTCACATCACCGCTTACCCCAGAATGAGTCACTGAGGTTCTGAATGTGGAAGCTTCTGCTTTCTGAGAGTTTTCTCCATCTTATCAACCAGAATGCAAAAAGCTTGGTTTCTACTTTTCGATCTTATTGGTTGTAGCAATAACACTAGATATCAAGAGGGGTACAATTAGGGAGATTACATTAGAACACTCTCAGTTTCGGAAGATGTGATTACATAAACATGTTTATAAGCCTTCCAGCACTTCCTTTTGGCAAGACGTAGCTTTGGTATAGATTGAATACTGAAAGGCATATTAGTGCTAGAATGTCCTAGCACGTCATTTTCTCGATTAAATATGACCGTAGTGCCTGCACTGAAAAACAATACAGTATACACTCAGCTGAAAGTTACCCAAGAAATATTAATTTAAATGAAAGTCGCACATTTCCTTGAATGATGAAACGTAATACTTGGCTTTGCTGACTACAATATAACTATTTATTTGTTCCACGATTATATAATGTTCGTCCGTCCGTCTGTCTCTTTAATCGTTTTGGTCATAATTTGTTGCTTAGGCCAGTTTTCGTGAACTGTGTATAGACAATCGTCTTGCTAAAAAGCATTTCAAGGTTTTAATACAATACACAACACTCATTTCGAGCCAACGTTTACATAAATAATTAAAACTAAAACATTGAAGAATGCAGCATTGCCGACAAAAAAAAAAACAAAACACTAGCTAATATATTCTCGCCATGTTATTGATGTGGGCTTGACCAAGACAGTTTGACTTCTAAATAATTGGATTATTTACGACGATTGTACTTTCTTCGAGTAATAATTCTCCATTAAAGAATAAAAAATGTCTCTAATTATTTTCTGAGCTGTCCTTTTTTTACTTTACGGTCAACTAATCTAGAATGGAAACGTATTTCATCCCGAAGACAAATACTAAATATTAGAGAAAGTCTTTCTTTGTTCGCCTTTTTGGATTATATAGCATTTGTTCATTTCCTTGAGTTCGCACGCAATATATATATATATATATATATATATATATATATATATATATATATATATAAATATATATATATATATATATATATATATACATATATACACACATACATACACACACATACATACACACACATACATACATACACACATACATACACACACATACACACATACATATATATACATATATATATACACATACATACATACATACATACATACATACATACATACATACATACATACATACATACATACATACATACATACATACATACATACATACATACATATATATACATCTCTCTGTATGTATGTATGTATGTATGTATGTATGTATGTATGTATGTATGTATGTATGTATGTATGTATGTATGTATGTATGTATGTATGTATGTATGTATGTATATAGACAGAGATATGTATATATATATGTGTATATATATATATATATATATATATATATATATATATATATATATATATATATATATATATATATATATATATATATATATATATATATATATATAAAGAGAGAGAGAGAGAGAGAGAGAGAGAGAGAGAGAGAGAGAGAGAGAGAGAGAGAGAGAGAGATGATTACAATTTTACGAGAAATAAGGACCTACTGAAAATATTAGTAGATCAACCTGTGGTTTGCAAGTTAACAAGTTATCGTGCAATTTACTCTAATCAGTGCGTCATTATTGGATAACAGTTATTCGGGTCAATCTAACATATGCCCTGCCTATAATTACATTTTTTGTGTGCCTTTTTTGCCGGTAAATGTTTTGCGAATGTACTTGAATAGGAGTCAATGTGAAATAAAGCGAGCATTTTGTAACAAATATAGTCAGGTTTGGTTTCGTCAGGACGTTTTGATTTGGACAGACTTTTGATGTACATCAAAAAATGAAGCATTTGTAGCCGCGAAGGTTTTGGAATCCTTCCAAGGTTCCTGGCAGCTGCGATCGTTGTCTATACTCGCATTATGCCTTCATCAACCAAGGTGTAGTAATTGTGGCTATGATACGTGAACACTGATAAAGTTTTCAGGCTGACGCATAGCATTTTTACATCACCTTGAAGATTTGTTTCCTTAGGGCTCAATGCTAATCTCTTTGCTGAAATAACCACATGCACTTAAAAGACACTAACTCTTATTTTTAAATATGAGAAATTGCATCAAACTGAGTTGACATTTTAGTCTTTTGTGCGAGGAGTCCGCCACATTCTTTATCCAATTTTGCTTCATAATTTCTTTAAAATCCATTTACACGAATTTGTTTTGTTAAAGATAACCTGTAAATATGATGTGAAGCTCTGAAAGGTATTTAAGCAACATTTTGTGTAAAATCAGTGTATTTGTATACCAATGCAAAGACCAACGAGACTCATCAAAAATGCACTTCGACGCATGCGTGAGCACATGCATAGTCTTGTTTTGCACAACTGTGTGCATATAACTTTGTCAGCTCTAGTATTACTTACCACTGCATTATGTTTTGTATTCTTCTAAAATCGAACGGCTTTGCATTAAATTCAATATAGCTTGAATATTTTTAGCTCAAGGATGGCCAATTAGTTTCGTTTAAACATATTTATTAACGAAAATCATCATGGAAAGTACAACATATCGAACAAAAGATATTGGGAATAGATCAACAAGCATACGCCTCTCTCTCTCTCTCTCTCTCTCTCTCTCTCTCTCTCTCTCTCTCTCTCTCTCTCTCTCTCTCTCTATTAACAAAAACATTTACTTATATAGTCTGGTTGATGAAGACTTAATACTGCAAACACTGAAACGTAATAATGAGATATTTAAAGAACATTATGCATAAAATGTTATAATGTAATACAGTAAATAATATGTTTTTACAGGAACAGTTTACTGTATTCTTGCAAATCAACAAGTGTGAAAGAAAAAGATGTATACAAATGTTGGCATTGATTGAGTAGTGGTGGTAGATAAACGACTTTGAACTCAGCTTGGGTGGATTAAATTCATATGGAAAAGAAAAACGTGCCGAATATCATACAGCTCATATTGAAGACGTCCACACTAATCATGAATAGGTATTTGTTATAATTATGTACTCATGGATTACAATGAAGATTGTTTTGCCCTTAAAGGAACAGACTTAAAAACTTAATAATGTTTATTTCCTTAAAAATTGTCAGCGTATATTTGTTTTTTTATTTTCATGATGTTTGTTTTTGTAATCTTGTCTTTGCACGTGGTTTTATGTGTTATCTAAATCTGTAAAGCGCTCAGAACTTCTAAAGATTATACGCTCTACTAAGTTCATATTATTATTATTATTATTATTATTATTATTATTATTATTATTATTATTATTATTATTATTTGTTCATTTGACCTCAGCCAATTGCAAATTGTTACTAATTATTAACAAAGTTCTGACTACAAAACAGCGCTCTGTTATTATTATTCGGTTTCTTAGAGTAATATATTTTTTTTACAGTGTTTTGTGCTTTCTGGTTCAACACTAGATGACAAAGGATTCTATGGGAATAATGATTGTCGTTTTTAAAAACAAAAACCCAGTCTAATTCTTTTGTGGATAATTGGTACTATTTTTTTTCTCCTTGATAGTAATACATTGAGACCTTTTTAAGATACATATTTAAGTGTGAGTTTAAAAACAATACAACAAAGTTAGTCTTAAATTTTAACAGACAGAAGATTTCTTTCTACCGCATACATTGGTACAAATAAACATTGGTATAGATTTGTCCTGGCGACGGGCGTTTAGAGTCTTGCTCCATCTAAAATTGACATTTGGAAAGATTTATCCTCGATCCACGCATTGACACAGCTTTAAAACAGTTGTCTAGCGATGTTTGTACGCATTGTTGAAAGTCTTTCGCATTTTACTCCTCCAAACAATCTGACATATGATTTAAATTATGTTTCCCACCATACGATTCTACATGTTCAACTTGTATGTTTTCTTTTTTGTACTGAGTGCAGTTACCGTATATAGCATCCCAATACTCCAAAAATAGGTCCCATAAAAATGAAATAAATAAGCTTTCATGATTTGTTTCTAACGGGTTTAAAATTTTTAGTTTCGTACTATATCTGACCTTACCCATGCTTTAGCTTTTTTCCTGCATATGTATAAGCTAAGGCTAGGCTTCGATTAAAGTTAAGTCTAAGTGTTTATATGAGGAACCATTCTTAACCATGACAGTCATGAAAAGTTGTGGGAGTTGTTCTCTTTGAGATTTTCTGGACATGAACATTGATTCGATATTATTTTAAATTAAATTCGACTAACCATTAATTAGTTCATAAATTGATTTAAGTAGGTATTCAAAAATATCAGCAGTCAGGGTTTAGTCCTAAACAGCAACTGACAGCGGTGTATCATCAGCAAAGACACTTATAACGGACCGAATATCAGTCACAATATCATCAATGTAAATTAAAAATAGAAATGTCCCAATATATCCCTGGAGCAAACCAGCCCTGAGAAAGTTGTTGCTCTTCTGTAACAATTTTCAAACTATTCCAAAACGTCCATCACCGGTTCCAATATATCCTAGCTAATAAATTAAACCTTTGTTCCAGACTTTGTTGAAGGTCTTACTAATATCACAGAACACTACATTAAATTATTTGATTTATTTAACCGCCGTGCAAAAAAATATGTATTCACCAAACATTAGGAGTAGCTTTTTGATGATTTTTACCTCCAGAAAGAGGATGTTTGTAATATATGCGCTCGTCTACTAATTATTGCTTTGTCTCGCCCTTCTATCGACCACGCGTGTGTATGCCCAAGAAACATTACTTCTTTAATGACTTAATCAATCAATCAAACAAGATGTGATCAAAACAGTTACGAAAGAGTGCTCACGTTATTCTATCTAACTTCTAGTAATATTTTGACTCTGAGTGAACAGTTTAGCTGATGAATAGCAATATTGGATCAGTAATGTTTTTAACGCAAAGAATAAAAAATATATGCTTTGTTATACTTAAATCTTAACAAATATTTATTGGTGCCTTAAGTACTGTATGAACAGCTTAAGTAAAATATTACCGCGTATGGGGATATTTCTGCTGTTAAATTTTCACGAATACATTATTTTAAGATCATTTTAAAAGAACAAACCCACGTGTCTTTATTTAGTGATTTTGAAGTTTGACGGCACGAATAACTGGATCCGTAATTTCCTCAATGTTAAATATTCATTGCCTCCAATCAGACAGCGAAAGTCGCGTAGAAAACTTAAAGAGAAGCTTGACCTCAAGGAACCAAATTCATAAGTGAGAGAAAATAAGTTTCAGAAGATGAAGATTGGTCCCTACGATGGTTGTCATGGAACTGTCAACATGGCTGAAAACATTTCAAGGTTAAGCATCCTAAACTTAAACCTCCGCCATATGAGCAATACGATCTAGTTGCGTATGACAACGTAGTTTTTTAACGAGAAAGCTTACGACCATTGTACCATGTTTTGAAGAACATTGTTTTATGACTGTTTGTTGGATCACTTCCTCAGTGATATGCCGACTCTTTTTTTCCACAGAAACACAATATGGTCATCCGGCTTTATGAAGGTACATTGCCGTTTTAGCTTGAATGTAGCATTTCCAGACATTGCCGTTTAGCTTGAATGTAGCATTTCCAGACGTATCTCTGAGGCAGAGTACTTCCACAGTTGGATGTAAAACACCTCTCGAAAGCTGGCGCTCGTTTCAAAACTAGGTTGAATAAACTGATTGCATTTACATCCATCTGCCTGACTGCCCGACAGAAAATTGGCTTGTATATATTTCCTGCTCTTTTGAAGTAAATTTGCACTATGAAGTACGCGGTATATCCCAGTTTAGTGGTAATTAAGCTGCGGCATAAAACTAATATAAATACATTTAGACACTTCACTATGTTGTTAACACGTGCACGTTCTCATATCCAGAACCTATGATCAGAATTGTGTTTTAAGAATTCTCTTTTCTCCGACACGTTTTAAGTCACCTGATAGTCGAAGTTTGCATTCTCCTTCAAGAAGCAACAGAAACTTCCTCTAGGTAAAATTACAATTCTCCTGAATGAGAAATATACGTTAAACTTAAATATCTGCGATATATCATTTTGGAAACTTGTATAACATTTTAACTTACGGGAAAAATTAAATTAAAGAGATACAAGAATTATTCAATTATTGACATTGATATTCTTCCTTTAGCTAATTAATAAGTAGCTCATTGTCAGTTTCCTAATTGTTTCACGTCTAAGACGTTATCTACTTTTTAAAAAAATAATTCCTTTTTTGTGAGAACATGTCATTAAAATCTCAATTGGAACATCGATTCTTTGACATTCCACTAGTTCTTCTACAAAGTTAACTTTCAAGAGGACATCAAACTAGCAAAAGATTTGTTGTTTAAGATCTACACGGGATTAGGAAGAAAAAGCAGAGAATAAAATTGTTGCTTTAATTTTAAATATCGTGGTCATTGATGATATTCCATTAAGCACATTAATTTTCAGCTGCCTACTTTTTCATTTGCTTTTCTAGTTCTTAGAACTCTGAGATCAAATGTTTTTACTTAAAATCGCCAAAAGAAAAACATTTTAAAGAAAACAGCTTGTTTAACAATTTTTCCTGTTTTTGTTTCTTCAAAAGGTCCTCACTTAAGATTACCTCATTTCTCTTGAGAGCATTTCACATTTTTGTGAAGAGGGTGTTGGGCGATGTGAAAGTTAACTAACACGCCCAGTTTCATTTAAAATAGTTCCTGCAAGGGTATCCGGGTTGTTTTAAACATCAAGTAATACAATAATTTACTGAAGTCGTAATTACTTTAACTGATATCAAAGTCAAATTTTGATAAAATTCTAGATACTAAAGAAACACGACAAATTAAATTAAATAGTTTATGAAGAGTGAGCCATTTGAACATTTATTGTATTTCCACAATAATTACACAAAATTTATTAAACCGTTTGCAAGGGAACAGGCTCGGTGCAAACAAAGGGAGATAAAGCCTTATGCATCTATTGCATGTTTAAAAGTATAATTATTAATTTCTTCGAATGTATATGACCGGAAATTGTCCACAGTTTCTTGCATTGAACCTTCTGCATGTTCTGAGTAGGTGATGAAACTACGATTGAAATCAAAAGATGAATCATTTGAGTTACTTGGCGTTCCTATTTTGCTCTTAATTTAATGTAACTTTCTTCGTCTATTTCGATTATTATATTGTCATTGCAGGAAATCTCTAATATCGTTTCCGGTTTCAAATAAGTGTTTAGGGAATACATGAAAATGTATTATTTGATGGATTTTCTTGCCGGTCTTTCCATAGAAGTCAGAAGATTTATAATACCTTTTGTACCTAGAGTTCAAACATAATTTCTTGAAAATTGCAGGGATCAAATATATGAAAATTTCGAAAGTACCTTTAGCCAATGGAACTCACTTTAATCTTATATTAGCGCTCAAAATCATTCACACAAAACATAACAAATTAATTTAACTAACGACAACAATTCTGGTGCCATATCCTCACACATATTTCTAACAAAGGTGTCATAAAAAGTGTTCAAACATTTTTCATACCTGATAGCCCAGTGATTGTGGCTGAAAAAAATCCCAGTTGATCATGTTGACAAATTTAGATTAAAAACACTATCCCTGGTTTGGGAGATGAGTTCTGAAGATGGAGTTCTCTGCACGACCTATGATGTGTTTCGTGGGCTACAGAAGCGTAAAGGCGAGGGAATTATACATACGACTTGGGGATGATCGTATACGCATGATGTTTATACCTATCTTGACACTGACTGGCTGCTTTTCAAACAAATTTTACCGACCAAATACGGTTGTTGTATAAACGTGCCACCTCTTAGCACATTTCTTAATATAAAAAGACAGATACACCCTTTCATTCTACGTGTAGCCTCATTGGAATGTAGAGGAGAAAAAAATCGTTTTGAAGAGAGGTTTCCAACAGTAACGCGTTGTCTTAAAGACATACTCGCATTGCTTATGGAAACGACAACCTTCTCATCCAATTTTTCTGCCACTACATTTAATGACAGTTGTAGTTTTTATCAAGGCCACGTTGGTGTGAAGCTAGGTATAACAGCCTCGTTTCCAGTATCGTTGTCGTCGTTGTTGTCAACATTTTATTAATGATTTGGTGAAAATTTTCATATGATACACGGTATTTCCTGAAGCCATTCACAGATTCTCATCGGATCATTACGAAGCTAAGACGGCTCTTTCTTAAGCACGTTCGCTCGCTCCTATGATCTTGGTATCACGATCACGGTCATATAAAATCTGTGTAAAAGTTTTGGTCAAACAATTTTGTTTCCTTAAAACATCGTTTGCTTTTCTTCATGCTTATGATTAGTTGTCATTATGAAGCTAAGACAATTCATTCTGCAAACACGCTTATGCTTCGTGCATATTACAAATAGGCGTCCACGTGTGCATTTTGTATTATCAAGTAAATGTCATAAATCATTCAGTTAACATTTACAACGCTAAGAAGCAGACAGAACTGTCGACGTCAGTTCACATCTTCCGTCAGTGTGATGTTCGGCTGGTTATCACGTAAGTATTGAGACAGACGGTCTAGCTGTCGGAAAAGCCGAACTTGGTGTCTCTTGATATCCGGATAATAACTGAGACTTACAAAAACAGATTTAAAATATTTTTAATAATTAATTTCCTATGACTTGGGAAAGTCTGAGAACAATGGTCAGTCAGGAAATGAACTGAATTTCAATATAAATTCTCATGGTTGGCAAGTCATTAAAATTACTTGGCTCTTAAAAGCATACTTAGCTCAAGAACGACAATTCATTGACGCTATAGATCAACTACCGAGACTATTATTTTATGAAGGCATCGAGGAAAATATTCTTAAAATGACATAAATCTTTAAGTTCATCATGATGCGCCACTATCTTTTGCCAAAACATAGCACCAGTAAATAATTCGCACAATCAATTCAAAATGTTTACTTCATTTTCTTACATAAAATACGACTGTTTCGGTGGCTTAAGTAGTTAGAGATTCCGACTCAGATGCAGGAAGTCGCGGTTTCGAATCCAGGGCCGAGTAATACCAAAGATTTATAAAAATAGTACTTGCAGCTGCTTCGCTTGGCGCTCAAAATTAAGAGTTTGGTTTTAGAACTGGCCGGTCTAGTGTCAGGCTAATATGACTGTGTGGGAAATAATGCGATACGTCTGAGGCATGATACCCCGGTGCTAGACATCACTATCAACTACCGATATGATTGGACAATTGTTGATATCCTGGTATGTAAATATGAATTTTGTTCACAAGTAACTGTGTAAATAATATATGTGCATGACGAAAATATTTTTTTATTTCATCATTATTGTACATAGAGACCGACTTTTTTGAAGTCTAAAATTAGTCGTTGACAAACATGATGATTATATTTTAGTTCGTCATTCTGAAAAATAACTACATCAATAAATTTAAGCTGTCACAAAATTGCATTTATTTCATAGAGTTAGACATAATTTTACACCTTGAAATTATCCTTCTAATACGGGCAATCAAGAGCAAAGTCCTTGTTTGACAGAAATATTTACTCTGGAACTAAATGTTTGTAATATATATATATATATATATATATATATATATATATATATATAATATATATATATATATATATATATATATATATATATATATATATATATATATATATATATATATATATATATATATATATATATATATATATATATATATATATATATGATAGATCTACTAAGAGCAAACAGTTTATGTTGTGACAATCGATTATTGCGTGCCTTTCCGTCAAGTTGAGAAAGAAATCTTGGATGTAATTCGGAGTTATATGGTATGAACTACGTTTGTTCACATGATTACAATCGGAACATTGTTGGACTTTTCTCTTGCAACATGTATCGTGCACTCTGCTGGGGGCAAGTCATCCAAAACGTCAAATTTATGCGTATTCCTACAGTTAAAGTGAATGTTATTGCAAAGCTTGAAGAAGATGGCATAGCGATACTTAGATTGATACTGTGGATTATGGAAGATTAATCGAACAACCTCGACCTTTTCTTTCAAGTTGAGAAAGAAACCTCCATGTAATTCGTCGCCATTGAGATCTCTCTGGTAGCCTAAGTGGTAACAGAGTCCGCCTCAAATGCGGTAAGTCGCGGGTTCGAACCATGGGCGAGTCATTGCAAAGGCTTTATAAAAATGGTACTAACATCTGTCTCGCTAGGCGCTCAACATTACGAGGTTAGTGGTAGGACTGATAAGCCTGATGTCAGGATAATGTGGTGACTAGTGGTTACATGATGTCACACATATGAGTCATAATGCCTCATTGCAAGACATCACTATAAACTGTGGTCGTGTGTGAAGTAATGTCACTTGGCAAGCAAGTTAGAAGGAAATGCAATTGCTGATACTATAGTATATCCAATCTATTTTCCCGATTATTATCGAAAAAAACATGGGCATGTTCAGATTGCCTTTCCCAATAATTGTCGAAAAGGCCTGGGGTATTCCGATGCATTTCAAGTATGACGGTATCATTTCTAACTTGAGTAGCAATAACCAACTATAAGACAGGGAGAAATACAGGCGTCCAGATAATATGATTGGGGTAGGGTGGTTGTAGTGGGAGAGATCATAACGTAAATGTGTTAGGTTTAGGCATCGTTTTGGTGATATGGATGTACGTATCCAGTACATTTTGCAAAATGTTGCCCATAATTTTGCACGAGACTAATATGCATTTTATAATTCCCACTCTCTTTCCCCTAAAAACTATTCTAAACACCCGATTTCCACTTATATTACAACAATACATACGAAAATTATTGTTTTCCATTGAGTTATTTTGAAACTTGAAGGAGTTAATTTCTTTCTTTGAAATAAAATAATTTTAAAGAAATCGTGATGTTGTTCTCAAACAGTGTAGCAGAGAGGGTGAACAGACAACTTTGCCTGAGACGTTTTTTTTTTTTTTTTTTTGTTTTTTTTTTTTGTTTTTTTTTTTTAAAAGAAAGGTTCCTGCAGGGGCTGCGAAAATAAAACGTCAACAACGCTAAACCAAAGTCTCTTTCCACACGATTATGTATTTAATCGTATAATAAAATCTTTGGTTAGTTTATTTTTGTTGACGTATTTTTATAATTTTGTCAGGCAATTTTGTTTACGAGTAAAGCGACTCAATTGTAGTCCTTCACCCTCTCTGCTGCTATTGATAGTCAAGAGGAGTTTAACCAAAGATTTTATCTAGACCTACACGATATCTTGACATTGGATCATGTAGATTTATCGTTATAAATAACTCCGCTAGTTTTTGATTAGCGGCTTGATTTATTATTTTACTTACACTTGCGGGCATCACTTCAGTGCTGGGCAATTTCACAGATTGAGGTCGGACGGGTTGTGGTTTGCGTACTAATCGCGTTAGTCTATCTTTGATCGCTGAGAATGCTTTGCTAGCAAGGTTACCAGCAGCGTCTATACCTTTTTCACGAACAACATCAATGGCTTTCATACCCAGCTGCTTTGCAATATGTATTGCTTTTGGGGCTATTCTTCTAAATAGACCCTGAACAATATCACCTAACCCGTCTCCGTAGGTTGCTTTATATACTGGTATTTGAGAGTTTATTACCCTAACCATGGTAGGTCCACCTTGAGCACCATGCGCAATCATTTTATTATTAATTGACTTTATCACTAATTGTATCGAATCACTGTGACTTAGTCACTATAATAATTATCGGCAATTTCATTAATGAGAGACTGACACAAATTAATATCCATAATACCGCCACTAAATAATCGTTTACAAATATCAGCTGCTTCATTAATGATTTCTGATGAATTATTACCAGCTCGTTATCCTCCAATCAGAATTTCTAGTCGTTCAGCATCAGCAAGGACATTATTGGGACAAGTAATAAGACCACTTCCTAGACCACTTCCAGTTGCACCAGGAAGGTCATGAAATTCTTCATCTTCCTCTTCAGTTGGTTTCGGTGGTGTTGTTTTACTTGTTGTTGATAGAATTGGTATTCGTGATTTTGGTGATCCTGAATAATCACTTTGTGATTGAAATTGTTTCATTGTTTCTTGTCGTTGTTGTTCTCGTTGTTTTAGCAATTATTGTAGTAATTGTTGTTGTTTTGGGGGTAACTGTATAAACAAAATATAATTATCTATTACACGACTATACTCAATATATCTTGGATCGTCGCTTCGAGCTTGATCAACGTTATAGTGTATGCGAAATATCCATTTATACCAATTATCGTGACTTACAACATCAGCATATTCAGGTTTTAAATATTGTTTTCGATTATTATAACCTCTCACAGCAAATTTAGCTAATTGTTCTACATTTTTGATCTGTCTGATATCATTAATGTCATCTTCGGTAAATTTATCATTTATATTAATCCTACCTCGCATTTGTCCTGGTATTTGTTGAGTATCACTTTCTGCCTGGTCTGTATCCTCGGGTTTTTCCGGAATTGACATCGCAGCAGCTATTTCTTCTGGAAGTTTTTCAAGAATCTTTTTTCTTTTCTTAGTTCTTTTTGCTATTTTGTTCAGTTGTTTCAGCTGTTTTCTCTAACACAGGTTGAATATCTTTAGTGGTCTCAGTGATAGGTTTAAATAATTGTTTTGTATCCTCCTCAAAATCAACTTGAGATTCCTGACGCGATTGTAGTTGTTCCTTAACAGAATCACGAATAGGTAGATATTTTTTAATTGCCTCTAGTCGCTCTCGAGCTAATTTAGCTGAGTGTGGTTCTCCAATACTCATTATTGATAATATTTATAATGGATGTTTAATTCATAGCAGCAGAGAGGGTGAAGACAACAATTGAGTCGCTTTATGAGTAAACAAAATCGCCTGACAAAATCGTAAAAATACGTCAACAAAAATAAACTAACCAAAGATTTTATTATACGATTAAATACATAATCGTGTGGAAAGAGACTTTGGTTTAGCGTTATTGACGTTTTATTTTCTCAACCCCTGCAGGAACCTTTATTTATTTTTTTTAAAAAAAACGTCTCAGGCAAAGTTGTCTGTTCACCCTCTCTGCTGCTAGTGTATGTCATATTGGAAAATACTGGTACAAATGTTTGTTAGTATATTGACCAGTCTAAAACGGATAAATAATTCTGAATATATTTCGATTGTCCGTTAGTTATGTAAATCTTGTATTTTAAATATTTTCTACACGTGGTTTCAATTATCTATAGCATTTATAATCATATAAATGTTAAAGCTTTCTCGTCCTTGTTATTAGTGTTGTACCCAAGTTTCATTCAAATATGATATACCGATATTAGAGCTGTTTCCGATGCATTAAAAGGTACACCGTTCTTGTCGCTTTGATTGGTTTTATGTACCTCAGCTCTTGCATATATCGATATCAAAGCCGTCATCATGCATCACACGGTATACCTGCTGCATAATTGTAGAGACAAGGGATAAAAGCAGATAAACATACTTAAAAAAGCCAGTACACTCTCGTGTGAAATAAAGACACATTTCTTGTACAGTACACATACAGCCCACACATCGGTCCAATACCATAACTCCAGATAGTGTTGGTCAAGGTCTCTGTAAATTCCATGTCAGATGAAAATTATCCCACTGTAGTATGAAGGAACATATTTTCATGCCAACAGTTCCTAAGGTTATTTCACTCATTTATATTCGTTCCGACAAAACCTTTTACAGTGAGCGAAAATCACGTAAACCCCTCATTTTCATCCCCATTGCAGAATAATGCCAAAAACATCCTCGTGCAAAAAGGTAGCCTTAAAAGATTCTTAAATATGTTTAAAAAAACTTAAATATGTTTAAAAAAACTTAAATATGTTTAAAAAACAACAAAACAGACCAAAACCATTTCCATTCGAAACAAAGACAGAATAATGACAATGATGGTGGTGGCGGCAGCGATTCAATTTTTGATAGGAACCAATAAATGCAACATTTTCGGAGACGCCACTTATACTATTGCAGGAAAACAATTAACCATAAGCAATATTCAGTGATAATTGACCATGGTATCAATGCTGTTGAATCTACAACAGCAGAAGATATCTCTGGCAGGGTAATCATGTTAGGTCATACTAAAAAAGCGAAAAACGTAAGCAGGGGTTGAAGATTTGATTTGATCTGATTATTTGCTCAACTTATATGACTACATGTATGTATCCTCATTTTATTCAAGGCTAACACTTCTAGTTCATACTCTTGGTGGTACTACTAATATCTTGTTGTCGCTTCTGGTGAGTGGTTATGATTGTAGTGGCTTATAAATATCACAATTTTCTGCGCCTTTATTCTTCCTCCGTTGTGACATGCGCAATACAGCTATTACGCGGACTGTCTGTATGCATGATAAATATCGGATTTTGTTTTCCTTGTGAGAAAATATTACTATCCGGATATTTTACATCTTTCATGTCACAAAGTAACTTTCGGCACCCAAACAAAATGTGTGTCTGTTTGCTTCAGCAAAAGAGGTTTAAGAAATTGGTGTCGTTCTCATTCATCCGTCAAATAATTTATTTTCCTACTCCTCAACATTTTTTTTCTACTCCCCGTCTACTGTGATGATATAATGATATATTATTTATGTTTTGTTAATGCATATTAATGAATCTATTAATTATTCTTATTTTGAATTTTAAAAAAAGTAAATTTTACACAAGTATGTACTATTGTAGTTATGTATGTACATGCAATAAAACACTTATCGGTTCTATTCCAGGATTTCTTACTAAAACAACCTTGTCTGGAAGAGTTTTTCATAATTCTGTAAGAAAGTTTATCTTGAAATTCGGATCTCTAAACTGAATGATATTTTCCATAAGGAATGAAACTTCCTTTTGCCTTTTTTATGCAACTGGGAAAGCCATAAATTAATTTATCTTTGACATCCAACTTCTATGAACGCTGAGTCATAAGTGTGGGGAGAGGGGACATAATATTAGTACAATAAAATGAAATAGAACAAACCTCAGACTGTAGGTATGGCCTCAACATGCCTGGATTTTGGTCCCAAGGCCAAACTAAATGTTTCTCCGGACCTACTTGTACTTGTAGAGCGCCTTTAGGTGGTGCCATCCACTTCACTTCCTTGTGAATTTGCAATGTTTATAGATGGACACTTTGTGTGTATGTGTGTGTGCATGTGGACTCGCTGGTTTGATCAGGAGGGCTATGGAGATGTTGAGACTATTTGTACGAACATGTTCATTGATAAGATCAGATGGACGAATTATATAACATGTTCGGGAATAGTGTTGCAAGGGTCAGCCACTGGTGACTGTGTGTACGGAAGTAGAGAACAATGATAAACATCACTATAAATCAGGTAGAACACTCTGGATTGATATTTTCACGTCTGATTAATTGGCCTTGTTAATGCTACTGTTCAATGTTGTGTACTCTCTAGACCAGTTTTAACTGAGATCAAAGATAGTGATACGCCAAAATGCATATCAAACGCCAAAAAGCACATCAAACGCCAAAATGCATATCAAACACCAAAAAGCACATCAAACGCCAAAATTATACGGTGAGTAGAGCAATATGAAATATACAGCAGTTATTCACACAACAGTTATACATCACACACACACACACACACACACACACACACACACACACACACATACACACACACACACATGCAGTGGCTATGTTTCATTCAACGCTCAGTTTTTTTTTATTTACCATAACCGTTATAATCGTTCTTACGGAGTTGTAAATAGGTTTGTCAGATAATTAAAATACTAACGGGCTTTTAATTAATTGTAACATACTAACATACTAAGGGATTACTGTATTGTTATAACGGACGAAGCGGAAATTGTTCAAACGACTTAAAAATCGTATAAAGATTGTTTTTATTCGTTGAAACTGAGTAGTGAATCTTTATAGCGTATTAATTTATCGCTATAGCATTATAGTAAATCGTAAATGAAAGATTACTATATTGTTCTAACAGATTATGAAATTATTAAATTCAGATATTAATACAACTGTGGGGTTATTGGCGGAGGGTATGATCACTAAAGATAGTTTTCTGAGAGAAATATAATCGCGGTGTGTGTGTGTGTGTGTGTGTGTGTGTGAGAGAGAGAGAGAGAGAGAGAGAGAGAGAGAGAGAGAGAGAGAGAGAGAGAGAGAGAGAGAGAGAGAGAGAGAGAGAGAAAACACTACTCTACAAAAGCGGTACATAGTTTATTTTGAAATTTTGTCAAAAGACCTGTTATTTCGTTGCAACGACCGGTTGATATACACATCATACTAATGATCTCTCTCACACATCTCTCTAGACTTTATACATGTCTATTCATTACGGCATTCTATTCACTTTAAATGACCGTCAGAAGACTAATTTTATTTCAGGAATACACGATAAAGTGTGTTAATTTAAAGTATAATTTCTAGGCATTTTCTCGGCGAAAAACCAAGTCTGGAAATAAACGGATTTAGACTTCTTGTTAAGACATGTAGTTTTAGACCAAAAAGTACTAACGATGTTCCCCCTTTCTATAAAACTACTCCCGTATAAATTATGCTTACTAAGGGGGTGAGGTTTGTGTGAGGGGAGTGAGTAGAAAGGAGTCTGGAAATAAACGGATTTAGACTTCTTGTTAAAAGCCAAGTATTTTTAGACCAAAAAGTACCAAAGATAATTTTAACATCAGTTTGTTCTTGCTGCTTGTTACTGAAAGCTTATTACAACAAGACTTTCATCCATTACTTCTATAAGTAGTGTAGTCTGCATCTGTTGACGCCAAGGCATAACGTTTGCTAATAAACGCACATAAATGAAACTTTAAATTAATATACAGTGTATCTCTGAATGAAATAAAACGTATATTATTTGATGCCACCACAAACGACGAATTAATATGCAGCAATGATGACTGGGAACGTGTAAAGTCTAGAGTGACTTTTTTCTTTACTTTAAAGCAAACATGAGGGGGAAATTGGCGAACGTCCCAGCTGGTACTGATTTTGTATGCGAGACCATCACTCCGGCCCATAGATGATGCCAAAACTTGTCTATTCACTGTTCCCCTCGACTACTAATTATTATATAGTTTAAAAGTAAGTTAGAACGATTTTTTGTTGATATCTACATTGTACTATATTGGCTATTTATTAATTTACTCTTTGATAAGAAATCATTATTTCCATTTAATAAAAGACATGTCTGCCTGTGTCGGTTACAGTAATATCCAAGCAGTGAGAGCCGAGTGCCATATTTGGACTCCGCGAACGACTTCACTCATATTTCTCCAGTGACTATGTATAACTTTTGATGCTTACTGAGTTAACGGAGTAGAATGTGGAATATTACATTAATGTTGCCATTTTCTTTATTAGAAAATATTCATGTTGAAAAATATTCTAAGACAAGAAATCGTTGATGCATTATTGGCATATTCCAGGAAAAAATTTAGCTACAAATTGAAATCTAAAGAAAAGAGGAAAGGTGAAATAATAATAATAATAATAATAATAATAATAATAATAATAATAATAATAATAATAATAATAATAATAATAATAATAATAATAATAATAATAAATAAATAAATAAATAAATAAATAAATAAATAAATAAAAATAGTTTAAAAAACTTTAGGGGTTAAGTAATTAAACCTATTTTAATAATTCAAATTTTACAATAGTAAAGGTAAAATTAAAAAACAAAATTCGTTGCCATATCGCTACGAGGTATGTAGTGTGGCAGTTGATAGGTATGTGAAGCACTGATGCCTTATGCCAAACATGTGTCATCATATCCAACCCAGTCACATCATCCAGACACCAGGTCGGAGCTCGAACCCGCTTTTTTATCTATCCATATTGACTTAACATTTAAATAATTGCCTCTAAACTCATTTTAGGTAAGATACAATGGATTTTCTTTAATCTCGAAATATTTTTCTTGGCCTTTGTAGATTCGCATTCAATCAAATTCATCCATTTTTGCACTCCAGGTTTGTAAGTAAATATCAATACATCTATCTATGCTTAAACAATTTCATAAATATTAATCAATTTCCTACACATTGGCTGTACCAAGCTTATCCAAAACCATAACAAAATGAGTATATATTTGTCTTCATGAGTCCATAACTTAAACACTGATGATCACGATTATTTTAATTGCTTACTAAGGCAATTTCTAGGAAGTGTACTGTTACACATTTGGAGAATTTCGAGGAGTATGGTATTAGTTTCATATTATATGCTGATTTAAGACTATTTCTTCCTAACTCGCCAATACTCAAAACATGTTTGCGGTAGATTGCAAATTTCAACAAATATTTACAGTATTTTGTATGTACTCTGCTTAATTTCAAACGTATTAATCATAACCCCAAATTTTACCTCCATGGGATAAAACTGACAGTGTCTAAGAAATCCTACATTGTAAGTATTTTGTCGACTGATAAGTTGACTGAGAATAACACCTTAGAATCCTTCAGGGATATCTAATATAAGCACAGTTTATTCGTATCATGAGTTCGAGTCTCACACTCCACCAATGTGAATATTTGAAAAAGACTGCCAGTAGCTTCCCGTAGGTATGTGATTGTTTTTGGGGTTTTCACGGTTTCTTCTTGCACCAATTATAATGACCGCCACGTATAGTCTATTGTCTGATGAAACATGGTGTGAAGTGTAAAACAACAACAACATTGTGATGTGTCGAATTTTGAAAACGCTTAGAAGTATTGATTGAATAAATTATACCAAAGTCAACTTAATTAAAGTAGAAAGGGCTAGAGACAGTTATATGATTATTTTCATTTCATCTCTGAACGTCAAAGGAAATTCGTTCCACGCGACGAAACTTGACCGAGTCACCTGCTATGGTACAAGGGTTTGGCATAATACTCTCCCAAAATCAACCGGTTAAAAAGGAAAGCTCGTCAATAATTGATTGTTTAAAGGAATGTTAATTGCAGCATGATTAGCTGTTTGTCAATCAAAAACTTATACGTAGAAGATGTAGGAAACAGTCTATTCTGATTGGTTCATGGAAACTTAAGGGCGTAACTCTTGTAAAGAATTAAGGGGTTTTACTTGGGAAAAATTCTTCAGTCTTCAATCTTTGTTGCGAGAAGTTAGAAGGGACTCCGGGCTAACGTAGAAGTACGTTTTTCCCGTTATTGTGTAAGGGGCCAAATAGTTTGTCTCCGATAGGAGACAGACTATACGTTGGAGGTTCGTGGGAAACGAATAAGAAACGGCAAAGGTACGCAATCTTAAGTTCCAGATTTTAATATGCTATTTCATTTGTTGATTTATTTGCAAACGTATTGATGTTATGATGAATGTATATATGCATGTATGCATGTATGTATGTATGTATGTATGTATGTATGTATGTATGTATGTATGTATGTATGTATGTATGTATGTATGTATGTATGTATGTATGTATGTATGTATGTATGTATGTATGTATGTATGTATGTATGTATGTATGTATGTATGTATGCATGTATGTATGATTTCATTTTTCAGGGTTTTAGTGAAATGTTAGTCACGTCATTGTATTCTTTGATTTTCTGATTATCAATGCATTGGAAGAATTGACAAAATTGTATGTAATTGAATGTTCATTGAGCGAATTGACAAGATTGCATATAATTGAATATCCGATACATAGGAGTGCTTAGGAATTTTCAAGAATTAAGCCTAATAAATGATGGGTAATGTTTCGTAGATTAATGAATGAAATCTCTGTATAGTATGTCATATATTGAACATATATTCATATACTAGTTCGTAACATTTATTTGTTCTATTGAGTGTATACTCATATACTAGTTCGCAACATTTAGATGATCACGTAAACTATTTTAGACTAGTTAGATTTAATGGATGAAGCCATATGTAAGTTAAAAATAGACTGTATTAAGAAGCTAGATTAATGTAGAGAAGTCAAGCGGTGTTAAATACGGGCACATACTTGTTAGCCGTGAAGTGGAATGTAATGATTCCCGCTAGCGTGAGCCGAATTAAGGTTAGGACATGTAATGGCCGTCTCTGTTTGTAAACATATAAATTAGTGAGCGAGTGACAGAATTTTTGCCTTTTACTTTCTTAGAAGTGTTAATATACGAATATAAATATATACTTGTTAAGGTGACCTATTGTCTATTGCAATACATTTTATTTATTTAAGGAAACAGTTTCCTGAAGCTTCCTGAAATTTCCTGGAAATTCCTATAAAAATTCCAAGTACCAGAGCAAATTCTGAGCAAAAAGTCCAGGTGTAGAGACAATCGTCAAATCAAGTTTCATCTTGCAAGAGTCCAGGTCCAGACGACTAGACAAAGGTTGGCAGAGCAGAGACGAACGGAAGATTCGATATCCGGATAGGATAGGTGATGATGTCCTTCATCGTTGATCTCAAGATGAAAGTGAATTAATTCTGTCACTGACAAGTAATAGTAACAGTAAAAAAATATTGTTTTTTATTTGAGTACATGTTAGTACATTTTTTCTTCTTTTGTAACTAAGAAATTGATTTCTTTCATTTGAAATTCTGTTGTTGAATTGATTAAATTTTATATTTGTTCATTGAAATATGGCTCGTTGTGTTTATTTCTTCAATATACTTGTTCACATATTTGCATTCTTCTTTCTATTCATCCACACTGGGTAAATCACACCGCAGGAGGTTATTCCCTAGCAACGAACCGTATTGGAAGAGGTTGGTGTGTTTTGAACGCCACCAATTTACCAAAATCATTATTGTCGAACCTTTTAAACTTTCTTTCATGACATCATTTTTCTTACTTTTACACATCGTGTATCATTTGTTTCATTCATTCCATTATTTTAAACATTTCTATTAAAGCTAATGCACGTAATTATATGACAATTTTTTTTAATTATAAATAATACAATTCTTCTAATTGTTGTTCTATATATATATATATATATATATATATATATATATATATATATATATATATATATATATATATATATATATATATATATATATATATATATCTTGTTAGAAAAATATTATCCTTCTGTTTTTTCTTACAATGCAGGTTCTTCGTCATAAAATTCTCCAAAGCTTGTTTATTTTTCAGCATGTATACAGTAGGACTAATAATATTGCCATCCCAAATAATAAACATTTTTTCACTGAAATTTGCATTATTGTTGTTTCAGATATTTTTGTTTATTGTTTTGATGAGTTGACCTAATCTGTATTATGGTTGGTCAGCTATTATAAATCCATAGATATTAAAGCAAACATGTCGAATTTCTTCAAGTGTTGCTTCTGCTGCTATAATATCACTGAAATTGTGATAAGTATTATTCTATCGATCTGTCAAATGTTCGTAAATATCAACCTATATCTAAATTATCTGTTAAACATTTTAACAACATAATTTCTTTCCATCATATGTTGAAATATATGTTATTCGTTTGTGATATGTTTCCTAACTCCTTTAGTATAGCAGTCTCTTCCTTAATTATTTTTTCGAACATTCTAGCGTTACAACTCTATGGTCTTAAATAATGCAACAGAAAAGAAAAAAACCAACAAGATTTGAAAAATATAATATAGATACTGAAAATTGAAAACGAACTTCGTTTTATGAATTAAATCCCAAAGAGTTTTGAAAAGGATTAAGTAAAAGCGCGGGCAACAAAACCGTGCAGGTATAAATTAAGTTAAAATAAATAAATAATGTGTGTGTTATTAGCATTTCGAGTCAGTAAATGTCAGTTGCAACATTTGAACATGTTAAAATTACAATTATTTCTTATTTTTGTAATTTTTGGTCTTACATAGAAGAACTATGGGCTAAGTACTCAGAAAGCTATTTTAAAAGTGATGTTTTTATATTAAATTGGAGTTTTATATTTTCAAGCTTTATGTTTAAACTTAGGAGATTATCAAACCAATGTTATACTAAACAAATAAATTATATTATGGTAAAATAAATTATTTGCTTTTATTTTTGTCTGAACAATATTAGTTATTTTTATTATTTACATCTTTCGCAGAGTGCATGTCGGCACGCTTTTGTCGGCGCGCTTTTGTCTTGGCGTGCTTCTGTCATCGTGCTTTTGTCTGGCGCACTTTTGTCGGGTCACGCTTGAAAGTTCTATCTCAAATCCAAATTTATAGAGTTACAAATGAATTCCAATGGTGTTCCGAATAAATCCAATACAGATTGTAGTGATGTGCCAATAGCATCGAATGTGTTGTTGTGCAAATAGTCTTAATGTATCAAAACATTTCAATCCAACTTGTCCTTGAATACATTCATTATAATCCAACCATAGTGACTCAGTCCGAAATTCTAATTGAGCACTTTGTATTACGAGTGAATAATTTATACAAATAAATTCTTCAAAATATTAACTAAAGCACCACTTAAAATGATCCCGCTAACACTGATGTTAGGATACGGAATTATTAATTCTTAGAAACAGAATTTATTTATCAAGCTAAGCCATAAAAAACAGAACCAAAATGAGAGGTTTTTTTCATCAAATTCGTAAACAACTTGCTTCTGAACATTCTTTACCGTTCCGGTGGCTTAGTGGCTAAAGCATACATCTCGGATGCAGGAGGTCGCCGAGTCATACCAATTGGTACCTAAACTGTTTCGCAAGGCGCTCAGCATTTAGAGGTTAAGAGTTATGACTGGTCGGCCCGGTGTCAGGATAATGTGACTGGAAGGGACATAATTCTAGACATCCCTATAAACTGTCACACTGTAGATATTGTGCCATCAAAATCACACGCAGACACACATGCACACGCCCAATTTTTAATTGCTAAAATGTAGACCTTGAGATGGACTACCATCAATGAAATGGAAGAAATGTGTGTAGAAAAAGGCGAGGCGAAGTTGTAAACAAGTACAAGACTAAATAGAATAGATAACTATCTGGTGTTTCTTACAAGACTGTCTGGTGTTTTCTTTTTTTTACAGGATTGTGTGGTTTTCTGGGTATTGCTACAGATCAGGAAAGAAAGAAAGAAAGAGAGAGAGAGAGAGAGAGAGAGAGAGAGAGAGAGAGAGAGAGAGAGAGAGAGAGAGAGAGAGAGAGAGAGAGAGAGAGAGAGAGAAGAGATTTCATATGATGAAGGTATCTTGGTATTGATAAAAATTATCCCCTAACATCATTAGTGAATATGACATGTAATTGCATAACAAACTTTTTTTTTAGGAGAGAGCCTTGCATACATTGCTAATTAGTGTAGATTGATCTGGTATGCATCGCTGTATGGAGAAAACTGATTCGGATACAAAGCTACCTTTTGGTTAATTACCACTTCTTATTTAACTAGTATGTGAGCAACTTCAGCTCAATCAAAACACTTAGCATTAACTGTAATCTAGGGCATGAATGAATTGATGAACACGTGACACGATTACCAATACCACAATGATCAATAAGTCATGTATCTGTCAAGGCAGGCACGACAAAAAGAACTGAAGGATGCCAAAAAAATCTGACCAATATTTTTTTCTTAGTTCATAAAAATACTTCGGGAAACATGTCTTATAATTTTATTGTATCATTATTTAATAATAAGAAATGGGTATATCTTAATAAAATAAAGCAAACACTTTTTGTAACTCATCCTAATTTATCATAATAGCAAATTAAAATGCATCAATAGTAATATAAAAAATTACATTTTGTTGAATAAGGATACAGAAGAATGAATACAAATGACACATTCGCACAGGCCCGGCCATAGGTGGGCACAAGGCAGCATGCCAAGCGATGAGCGCGGGGCAACAAGCAGAAAAATTGCATTGCGAAGAATCGTGGGATCAAAGGCAGTTGCCTCGTTCGCGTTGTCTTCGGGCTGTTCCTGCATACATAATGCTCTCTCTCTCTCTCTCTCACTCACACACACACACACACACACACACACACACACACACACACACACACAAATATATATATATATATATATATATATATATATATATATATATATATATATATATATATATATATATATATATATATATATATATATATATATCATCCTAACACAGATCTGGTATTCCATAAATCCAGAAAAAAACACTTATGACGTAGAGGGGGCTCTACAGTTACACAGCTAATGGGACTGATGCTTTCTATCTGCTCGTTCTGGAACAAACCCTTTCGCCACAATTACTAGACTAATGAGAATCGAGAAGTATTGTGGAGAGATTACAGAGGAATGAGAGGGAGAAAACAGAGTCGAAGATTATTAACAGTAAGGATGAAATCTGCTTTACCACTGACATTCTGTAGCCCTGCCTAGGGTTCACTCCGTATCTGTGGAAAAGAGGAAATGACAAAGGTTGAGGGAAACTAAAGAAAATATACATAGGATAAAGAGAAGGTGCAATAAATTGTTAAGTATCGCCTCGTTCAAAGTAACATAAAAGAAAGAGTGAAGACCACAAGCTTTGTAAATTTTAACAAACATAATTTATTTTCCTAGAAAACATGAAAATAGGTAAATATGTTAAACGAGACTTACAGTTTACAAATATGATCCAAATTGTTTGTTCAAAATAGAAACAAGTCCTGTAAAAAAAAGTTCTAAACACAGTCTGAAGTTCAATTCAGGTCCAAATTGACAGATGACCACTCAGACGAATGCTAACAGAATATTCCAGAATTTGCGCAAAAAAGCACAGTTTGTGTTGTTCCGTTCCAATTTAGAATATTTTTCGGAAAATGTCTTTGTGTAAACCAGCAATGTTGTTCTCCAGGAAAACAATTATTCAGAAAAACGAAGTAAAATTAGCTCCTCTAACAAGACACATGGTTCTACTTAGACCAATGAACAGACAACTTCTTCTAGCACAAAATACCATTTTTTAAGGTAATATAAGTTGTTATAATAAACTGACTTTACGACTCTACGACTGTGTATGACTCTCGACTACGACTATCTTACAAAAATACCTCAACCTATAAATGAAGCTAATGCGTTGTTTGAATTACACGCGCACGGAGGACGCATGCAATTTCGTAATTCATCTGGACCTTAGGAAAGCCTGACCAAGTATAAGCCAATCGTTTTCATAGCTATTCCTGAATGTTTACTTCTATTGAATTTGTCATCATACACAGCACGTGCTCACGTGAGTCACATTTACGACTCAAGTAAACACGATGTTTCTCAACAACATATTAGACTGATATTAATATAATCATATTAATAATTACATTTAATGAAATAAAATGAAATAAAAAGATTTATATAAAAAAATCATTCCTTCACACACACATACTTTAACTACAAAAATATAAAGACAAAACTAGGCAACGGATGCCACCTACTATACCATTATGAAGAGGTGTTGTTACCTGCCTGGACATTCTTAACTTGAAGTTTTTTAAAATAGCAACATATACAAATAAGGATGCTGTAATTTTATTTAATAACACAACATTTTATGTTGAACAAAGCAAATAAGATAATAAATTCAGCGACATCTCAAAGTAAAAGAATTCATATATTGTATTAACATATTGTAATTTATCTTTGCACTTTAATGTCGTATAATATTTTGAATGATTCTCTGAGCGAATTTTAAATCCCAAAATGTAATTTTTACTGAAGTCTTTTCAAACAGAAAAAAAACCTGACTGAATAAGACCAATGCAAGATTCATTTGTTCTTAATCAATGTGTGGATAAAATATGTGGACCGGATATCTCTAAGCATACAAGAACACACTACATACACACATACACACACACATACACACACATACATACATATATATATATATATATATATATATATATATATATATATATATATATATATATATATATATATATATATATATATATATATATATATATATATATATATATTTGGGTGGGTGGTGTAACGGGGGATTTAAAGCATTACATAAATGCCATCCTTAATTATTTCGGCGTCGTTAGCTAGGGAACTATCTCTACGGTATTATTCCCCAGTGTGGACGGATAGATAGAACGCTACAGATAGCTGAGCAAATTATAGAAAGAAATAACTAACAATGAGCCACCTTTCCATAAATAAAATTAACAATTTTAATCAATTAACATATAATCAAAGGAAAATCGATTTCATTCAACAGATTTACCTAATTAAATGTACTCAGTTACTCCATAACCAAATTTACTTTCCAACAATTAATGCGTAGCTGAATTTCTCTTTTTTTAGTTAACTGATTTACAGTGACAGAATATAGTCACGGCCCACTTTTCATTATATTACGAGTGGTGGGTTTTGAGTGCAATTCTTACGCTTAGACAGCATTACCCTGGCCTGTCTCCTTTTCGTCTTGTCTCCATGTCTAGTATGTGTACATTGGTCCTTTTCGACCCTTGACTATTCCGATCTCTCACAGATGTGGTTTACCCCTTAACTCATCGAGTTCTCTCTCTCTCTCTCTCTCTCTCTCTCTCTCTCTCTCTCTCTCTCTCTCTCTCTCTCTCTCTCTCTCTCTCTCTCTCTCTCTCTCTCTCTCTCTTAATTCCATTTAACAATTGCATGATTAGATTGAGAAGATGTATAGAGGTGCGTGGGGAGTGTTTTAGTTTGTCCTTCTTTTAAAGATAGATGCCTGGCCTTTTTCTACGAGTTCCCATTTTACCAAGAAACACTACTCTCTAGGCTGTTCCTGAGTCGGTCTTAGTTAGCCTTGTTTCAAGGAAAAATCGGACATAAGATTTTTGGCAAGTGGTAGCCATACATTGTTTCCCAAAGTGTACGCCCTTAAATTCCCTAACCAATCGGAAATAACTGTTCACCCTCCAAATAATCGTCTCTCACATCAAACTTCACTAGCCTAAAATATGCTGCAATTAGCTTCCTTTCAAAAATCAATTATTTGACGTGCGCTCCTTTCTGAACAGTTACGGTTCTATCGCGCGCTCGTACCAGTAAAATTGACCCAGACAGCTGATACAGTAGCTGAAAATAATATCTTTTATGTGTTCAGAGATGAAATAAAGAAACAATCACTGAACTTTCTCAAGACCTGACTGGCTTGACTATTTTAACTTCAAAGCACAATTTTTTAAAACTAAAGTTTCACCAAGTCTTCAAAATTCGACACATGACTATATATATATATATATATATATATATATATATATATATATATATATATATATATATATATATATATATATATATATATATATATATATATATATAGTGTGTGTGTGTGAATTCAGAGTAACTCCTTGGAACAAAGGTCGTATTTAATATAGAAAGTGCCGTAAACATCTCAACAAGTGTATGTATGTATGTATGTATGTATGTATGTATGTATGTATGTATGTATGTATGTATGTATGTATGTATGTATGTATGTATGTATGTATGTATGTATGTATGTATGTGTGTGTTTGGGTGTGTGTGTGAATTCAGAGTAACTCCTTGGGACAAAGGTCGTATTTACTATAGAAAGTGCCGTAAACGTCTCAACAAGCCATGACTCTTGGAAGTATAAAAAAAAATTGAACAGAATCTAGGATAGGAACACTTACCTCCAGCACAATGCAACGTTGAAATGGATTTTAAAGTGATAGAATGAATACTTGAAGAAAATAAAGGACAGAGAAAAAAAAGAGAAGGAAAGACTGCTTGAAAAAAAAAGAAATCATCAGAAAACAAAGCAATTGCAGAAAACGAAATGAAAAAGAAGTGAAAGAATGACTACTTGAAGAAAAGAAAGTACAAGTAAAAACAAAGAAACTAGAAGAAAAACAGAAAGTCAAAGTAAATGCAAAACATTAGGGAAAAACAACTAAAGAAAAGAAAGAAAGAAAGAAAGAAAGACCACTTTAAGATCTATCATAATGAGCAATCTAGAAGACGAGCTCAAGAATACAATTAACACGATAAAAAGGTGGAATCACGAGCAATGTCGACACCCTAAATACACGAATAACAAAAGAACATTGTATTTATAAGTAGTAATATGCATTAAAGGAATAAATATTGCTTTTTCTGATATAGGTGAAATACAAGTATATACTGTACAGTAATCAAACAAATGGATTTAAGGGTAACCCTAAAAACGTGTATGGAGCAAGGTTTGTGATATTGATCTATGTTTTTTTTTGTAATAGGAGTCGTTGATAAAATGGTTTTTCTAAACTTTAAGGCTTTAATAGCAAACAATGCTAAATTAGTCATCAGAATTGTACTAGTATCATTGTGTATAAAAGACCTAAATGTTTCTAAAGTTGGATTTTTATAAAGCAATGGTGGGTAAGTATTTTCTTCGTATTTCTTTATCTAGCAGACAAGCAGTAATAAAATGGAATTCATTTTCTATGTTAACGTTCCAAATTTGACACAATATTTCCTCATAACAGATGCTTTCATCTTCCAGTATTAACTCTGCTTGGCAAGTACCCAAATATAAGCATAGTGATTAAGTACCAAAGATCTTTATCTCCCTACAGTTCTAGATATTTTTAACAAGCAAATTCTACACCCAATGACCTATAGAAATGCAGTATTTCCATCGACTCAATCTCATTCTGCAGCTTTTGCCTAAAGGTATCTTCACATCTTTGGCTGAACAATCTAGGAAATGTATTTGTATCATTTATGTCCTGAGTACACCAAACATTGTCAAATCCAAATATAAATGGAAGCTTTTTAACATAGCCAAGCAATCACAATTTTGCCCCAACTCAACTGTAAATCGTAGCATTATTTAGGATATCTGTCTTCCGGCATTTTTTAACTTCTTAGCCAGCATTTCAAAATACGTTTATATGTTATACACTGCATACTAATTCTTCCAAATTCGTTTTACATGAATGCACTTGGAGTAGACTTAAATGTACCAAGGATATATTTACAAAATGGCGGCGAATGAGCTCTTAATAATATCACTGGCATTATAAGACCCCAAAATCTCAACTCCAAAATTCAGTATGGGAGCTATCTTCACGTCGAACAGACGAATGATTCTAGTTAGGGGTAATCTGCCAAATTTTGAAAGACTTTGCTTCAGTATATGCACAGCCATTGCCGCCTGCAAGGATAAGAGTTTTCTGGAATATATACTATAACACCACATGTGTTAAAAAAGACCAGAGCTCAGAACTTACAAATGATTTTTATAAATAAAATGTGAGATAGAACTTGATTTTCAATCTCGCATAGTGACTTTACATAACACAGTGTCTCTCACACGAATCAATTCTGACATTACAGAGCAGACTTGTTTGTCTAAATGCCAAAAGGCAACGATTTAATACACTATATTATGGAGAAATTAAGTGTGTTATTATATTCCTGTGTATATTCAGTTAAATTTATTGGATTGACAGAAAACACATTTTGATAAAGTAGCGTGATTGCAATGAAAAAAAATAATTGTAGTACTAGTGTACTTGAGCAGAGTAGTGGGAAATAGCTTTTTTTCTAAAGATTTATATAATAATGATAAAGCATTTAATATCAATAGCAATCGAGTAATAAATCTAATTAAAATTTCTTGCAACGATTTGCTTCAGTTTTGAGATTCTATTGTGTTAAAAGTTAATGTCAGTTATGTAAAAAATACAATTTATGGCTTCGATTTCCTTTGGAATATATGGCCGAAATTCATTTCTACTCAGATGTTCATGCTTTGCCGATCTGACAGCTATCTGCCAGTGCACTGTCTTGCACTCATATTTATGGACTTCTATTAACGTCACATGACCTTAGCCAATCAATATTTTTCCTTCTTAGGGCTAGCCATGGCGGTAACCAAGTCAACTGTTCAAACTGCATGGAAAAATTCCTCTGAACATAAAATTTAGACGAAATTAAGTTGTCATCTCAATGTCCGTGGTGTGCGTTGTTTTTTTTAACCTTATTGGTATAGTCATGCCTATAATTACGTAGAAATGAACGAAACGGACAAGTGAATTTCGATGCGAATCTAACGAGAGTAAAACGTACTGGAGATGCAATGAGTCGTATTACGGTTAGAAATAGTCCTTATTAAGTGCGCACTATTTTGCACATTAAAGTAAAATAACAATTTCAACATAACCAAGAATTTACAAGAATAAACCGTAACATTAGTTCTAACTTATTGTTCAACAAAAGTCGGACAAGAGTAATGCGATTCTTTGGCCGGACACTATCCTGAATCTCCGCAGTTTCGGTAACAAAACTCCATCAGAAGGTTGAAGTCACTAATTTATGGACTAACATAATATTTCTGGCTTTAAAATCATGGAAGGTAAGATAATTAATTTCCTAAGCTATTTATGATACAATCCAGCATGGTTCCACATGGAAATGAGTATGGTACAATAACTGCTAACATGCGAACATCTTTCCACTTATTGTTGATGTCCCAGGGCTCGTAGAACGTTTGATGTCTTTAGATGAATTCCTTGACGAAATAGTTAATACTCATGACATCAGCGTGACATTACGAGGACCAGAGCAATGTTTTATACTCATATTTAGTATAAACAAGGGTTGATGGGTGGCATACGTTAAGGATGTTTTCAGTGATAGATAAAAATAACACGATCAAATATGCCAAAGTATCGTTGGTCAAACATCGTCTCACATCTCAACGTTTAACGTCAAACAATTTTCACACATTAATTGGGCTGTTTATGCATGCAAAATCCATTCACAATACCATTAATGTATTACAACAGTGAACTGCATCATATTTTTCTGACTTTGTTTCATGTTTTCACATTATCATTCTTAGTATAATTATTAAAAATTATTGCAGTTCCTAATAGTGCCCAGCATTTTGGTTTGTTTAGTTAGGTATTACAATACTAAGAGTTTTTTGTGTGAAGAAAATAGGAATCCTAGATACTTATAATATGATTCAATCTTTGCCGTAGTATGGCCATAGTATCACTCCTCGTAAATTCTGAGATACCCACCTCTGCCAAATAAAATCATTCTTGTTTTGTTCATATTCACCTTTAATTTCCACTTTAGGCATTATGCATGCACTCCATTGAACATATTTTGCAGCTGGTCAGCAGTGTCAGTAAAGACAATTAAATCGTCTGCATACAACAGTGAAAATAGTTCTACTATTTCTACAGACACTCTCCTGTTTCCTTCAGATAAAAAGAATTTCAAGTAATTAAAAATAAAGAAGAGTAAAGGTGACAGAATATAACATTGGTGCACGCCCAAAGGGCAAATAAACACATCGTTAATAAGACCGTTGGACTTAGTACATGCTGTCACATCAATATAAATTGCTTTAATGATTCTCAACATGTTACCACTAATATTTTCACTAATTAGCCTTTGGTGCTATAAGTGTCTTTTTTAATATCAAAAGCTTTTTCATAGTCAATAAATACTTTAATACATCTACCCAGACGTTTTCTTGAATATTTACAAATCAATGCATATAATATTGTTACGTGACAAGGGCTCGTACTCATTAACAAAGAAAAGAGTGAAAGCCAACAAGCTTTGTATATTTTAGCAAAACAATTTATTTTCCTAGACAACAATGTAAAAATTGGTAAATAGGACTTATAATCCAATATTTACTGCTAAGAATGAAAACAGAAATCTTACCAATATATACTCCTTTTAGAATCCAGGTTCGAGTCCCGACGACGAAAAAATTATGAAGTTAGATGTGGTCCGATATACGAATAACATCAACTCCTCACTTGAATAACAGTCTTTGTTTCCAAATAATTCCATAATAAATTTTCTTGAATATCCTTCAAAATTTTTATAAAAAAGTTAACTTGATGAGTTTCCAGAGAATTACATTATTTAATCTAAAAATCATACGAGTAACAAACAATCTGACAAAAAAGAAAAATTAAACCTTGTTCCTTCAAGGTCTTAGAATGACCTTCCCGAAAAATATTAAGATTGCGTATTTAAAACCCCATACACTATTTCAAGTCTTGCGAAGATAGTCATGTGGTCTCTTACTACACTATTTTGATCACGTAGATCAATTTGTCCCCACTTAAGAACCAATCATAATATGGTTGTTTACACACAATGATCACGCAAAGAAAGTATGCCTCTGATACTGACCAATCATTTTAACTTCCTGTTGACATTGTTGTCAGCGCAAGATAAACTAGGGTAACTAAATGATAAATCTCACGTAATACTGCTTCGTCTTGAATACAAAACTTTTATATAAGAATATATCGCATTACTGAAAAAGAATCCCGACTCCGACAAAAGTATTCATTGCAATAGAATACAATGAAACAAAAATGAAATAAAAAGAATGTTAACTTACACACAAGAAGTTCATTTACATCACCTTGCTTTAAAATTGGTACGATGACCAACATTTTGAATAATATCCAACATCGAATAGTTATTTAAATAATATTGTTAATATTAGTGTTGCGATGTTACTCGTACATACAAAGAAATCGCTGGATAAGGCATCTATTCCACCAGCTTTGTTATGTTGGAGTTTACTCAATGCTAGGATTACCTCTTATTCGTTGATTGCTCTGTTTAAAGTCTCGTGAATTTCTTGAATGTTTTCTGTTTCCTGTATCTGGTCAACATAACTTAAATATTAAACAATTCCGAAAAATAGTCATACCAAGCTTCAGGCTTGATATAATCTTGCATACCAGGACTCGGGTTCTTTACAAGGCGCCAGAAAGCTGTAAAGCTGTGTATCTTTAGAGTATAAGGTTATTCATATAAGTATAGAGTATAAGGTTATTCATATAGGTATAGAGTATAAGGTTATTCATATAAGTATAGAGTATAAGGTTATTCATATAGGTATAGAGTATAAGGTTATTCATATAGGTATAGAGTATAAGGTTATTCATATAGGTTTAGAGTATAATGTTATTCATATAGGTATATAGTATAAGGTTTTTCATATAGGTATATAGTATAAGGTTATTCATATAGGTACATAGTATAAAGTTATTCATATAAGTATAGACTATAAGGCTATTCATATAAGTATAGAGTATAAGGTTATTCATACAAGTATAGAGTATAAGGTTATTCATATAAGTATAGAGTATAAGGTTATTCATACAAGTATAGAGTATAAGGTTATTCATATAGGTATAGAGTATAAGGTTATTCATATAGGTACATAGTATAAAGTTATTCATATAAGTATAGAGCATAAGGTTATTCATATAACTATATAGTATAAGGTTATTCATATAAGTATAGACTATAAGGCTATTCATATAAGTATAGAGTATAAGGTTATTCATATAAGTATAGAGTATAAGGTTATTCATATAAGCCTAGAGTATAAGGTTATTCATATAACTATAGAGTATAAGGTTATTAATATAAGTATAGACTATAAGGCTATTCATATAAGTATAGAGTATAAGGTTATTCATATTGCTTTTGCTTGCTTTTTGTAGAATATATAATTTGATCACTATTAATAATAAATAAACCTTTTCAAGTAAATCTTCCAGTTACACCAGACTGATAAACTAACAAATGCATTTCATTATTTCATCATAATAGAGTTAACGTCTGATTGTGAGCGATCTTAATTTCAGCGAGCAGTCCTTGTTACTCATCTGTATTTGATTCTCTCTTATTCAATTATCCCATCCGCTTCCCTCCTGCACTCTTCGTGTGCCGTTTCTCATGCTATTTCTCATCCTTTTGTACTGTTTCTCTCTTCACTCGTTTGGTACCAATTATTGTACTTTCTCCTTCCATCTCTTGAGAGTTCTGTACCGTCCCTTACATGCACACTGGGAGCTTCATCTCTTGTTATTTCAGTACCGTCCCCTACATGCACACTGGGAGTTTTATCCCTTGTGAGTTTAGTACCGTCCCTTACATGCACACTGGGAGCTTCATCCCTTGTGAGTTCAGTACCGTCCCTTACATGCACACTGGGAGCTTCATTCCTTGTGAGTTCAGTACCGTCCCTTACATGCACACTGGGAGCTTCATCTCTTGTGAGTTCAGTACCGTCCCTTACATGCACACTGGGAGCTTCATCTCTTGTGAGTTCAGTACCGTCCCTTACATGCACACTGGGAGCTTCATCCCTTGTGAGTTCAGTACCGTCCCTTACATGCACACTGGGAGCTTCATCTCTTGTGAGTTCAGTACCGTCCCTTACATGCACACTGGGAGCTTCATCTCTTGTGAGTTCAGTACCGTCCCTTACATGCACAATGGGAGCTTCATCTCTTGTGAGTTCAGTACCGTCCCCTACATGCACACTGGGAGTTTTATCCCTTGTGAGTTCTGTACCGTCCCTTACATGCACACTGGGAGCTTCATTCCTTGTGAGTTCAGTACCGTCCCTTACATGCACACTGGGAGCTTCATTCCTTGTGAGTTCAGTACCGTCCCTTACATGCACACTGGGAGCTTCATCTCTTGTGAGTTCAGTACCGTCCCTTACATGCACACTGGGAGCTTCATCTCTTGTGAGTTCAGTACCGTCCCTTACATGCACACTGGGAGCTTCATCCCTTGTGAGTTCAGTACCGTCCCTTACATGCACACTGGGAGCTTCATCCCTTGTGAGTTCAGTACCGTCCCTTACATGCACACTGGGAGTTTTATCCCTTGTGAGTTCAGTACCGTCCCTTACATGCACACTGGGAGCTTCATCCCTTGTGAGTTCAGTACCGTCCCTTACATGCACACTGGGAGCTTCATCCCTTGTGAGTTCAGTACCGTCCCTTACATGCACACTGGGAGCTTCATCTCTTGTGAGTTCAGTACCGTCCCTTACATGCACACTGGGAGCTTCATTCCTTGTGAGTTCAGTACCGTCCCTTACATGCACACTGGGAGCTTCATCCCTTGTGAGTTCAGTACCGTCCATTACATGCGCACTGGGAGTTTCATCCCTTGTGAGTTCAGTACCGTCCCTTACATACATACTTGGAGCTTCTCGTGCAAGCTTACTATTACTTTCCAGGTTCAATTCCTCTACAATTTATTTCTAGGATTTTCGTTTGCTCGGAGTCTCCCTCCCCCTACTTCTTTTTGATACTTCATTGTATTCTCTCTAATGTCGGTAACCAATGATTAATTTTACACCGGTATAGCTACATACTTCATTGTACCATTGTCTATCAGAGACATTATCTCCTCCTACTGGTAGATTTCTATTAAATTCCTCTAGTTTCGTTAGGCTGATACGCCTCGTACGATGTTCTGCGGCGCTTAGTCCCATTCTTTTCACATGTAACTACGCACAGAAAGTTGGCTTTTTTAGTGACACAAAGAGGTTAAATCCCTTTGAAATGACTCGTCGACTCAACATTCTAATTATTATATAAACACATAGCCTGTAATCTGCTGTTGTCCTGATATCCTTTACCCGACTGTCATAAACCATACGTAACCCTTAACCAGCAAGAAAGTTAAAGTCACGACCATAAAGATGGAAATATTCTGACTATATTTCCTTACAGAGTTAATATAACATGGTGGTTTGTTTTATAAATCCAAGCAATATATTTTTCATCTATTAACAAACGGAAATTATCTATATAAGAGTATACCGTGATTTAGAAATATTGCGGTACAAACAATTTTGTGGTACCCAGATCTACTGTGAAAAATATTAAATACGTAATTAGTCTGAACATCCATCTTTACATTATTTTCAGAAAGTTATCTTTCTGCTACAAAATGAATATTTCTTTCAATTTCCCTTTATTTTTTCGGTCAGCAGCTTTCCAAATTTCTGTAGACATTTCATACATCATACCCAATACTAAAGTCTGTTTCTCCACAGATCATGTTCGTCATTACAGGATTTTTGTATTAAATGGGTTTATTAAAATGACGTCTGTAGTAAGCCCCCTATCCATAAAAAACCAACCATTGTATGCATGATAATCGCGTCCCCTCCACAGCAAAAAACCAAACATTGTATACATAATAATTACTTCCCCCCTCCCCAGAAAAAACAACTATGTATGCATGATAATCACCTCTCCCCTCCCCAGCAAAAACCAACCATGGTATGCATGAAAAGCCACTCCCCTTCCCAGCAAACACCAACCATTGTATGCATGATAATCACCTTCCCCCCCCCAGCAGAAAAGCAACCATTGTTTACATAATAGTCACTTCCCCCTTCCCCAGCAAAAAAACAACATTCGTATGCATGATAATCAGCCCCGCCCCAGCAAGAAACCCCGCACCAACAACCATCATATGCATGATAATCACCTCCCCTCTCCAGCAAAAAAACCCCAACAAAAACACAACCATTGTATGCATGATAATCACCTCCCCTCTCCAGCAACCCCCCCCAAAAAAACAACCATTGTATGCATGACAATCACCTCCACACTCCCCAGCAAAAAAAAACAACCATCGTGTGCATGACAATCACCTCCACACTCCCCAGCAAAAAAGCAACCATCGTATGCATGACAATCACCTCCACACTCCCCAGCAAACACGCAACCATCGTATGCATGAAAATCACCTCCCCCATCCAAAGCATAAAGCAAACCATCGTATGCATGATAATCACCTCCCCCCTCCCAAGCAAAAACCAACCATTGTATGCATGATAATCCCCTCCCCTCTCCAGCAACAAAGAAAACAACCATCGTATGCATGATAATCAACTTCCTCTCCACAGCAAAAACCAACCATTGCATGCATGATAATCACCTCCTGCTCCCCAGCAAAAATCCAACCATCGTATGCATGATAATCACCTTCCCCACCCCAGCAAAAATGCAACCATTGTATGCATGATAATCACCTCCCCTTCCCAGAAAACAAACCTAACGTATGATGATAATCACTCCCCCTCCAAAGCAAAAAGCAAACCATCGTATGCATGATAATCACCTCCCCCTCTCAGCAAAAAGCAAACCATCGTATGCATGATAATCACCTCCCCCTCCCCAGCAAGAAAACCTTATCGTATGCATGATAATCACCCCCTCCCCAGCACAAAAACAAAACAACCATTGTATGCATGATAATCGCCTTTTCCATCCCCAGCAAAGAAAAACAACCATCGTATGCATGATAATTACCTCCCCTTCCCAGCAAAAAAACTGCCAACAATCGTATGCATGTTAATCACCTCCCCTCCCCAGAAAAAAAGCAACCATTGCATGCATGACAATCACCTCCCCCTCCCCAGCAATAATCAACCATCGTATGCTTGATAATCACCTCCACCTCCCCAGCAAAAATCAAACAACCATCGTATGCAAGATAATCTCCTCCCATCCCCAGCAAAAAACAACCATCGTATGCATGATAATCACCTCCCCCTCCCCAGTACAAAAACAAAACAACCATCGTATGCATGATAATCACCTTTCCCCTCCCCAGCAAAGAAAATCAACCATCGTATGGATGATAATCACCTCCCCTCCTCACAAGAAATCAACCGTTGTATGCATGATAATCAGCCATTATCAGTCATGACGTTAGGTCGAAGATAAAAGTCATTAATCTGACTTGAGAAATGTTTATCGATACTCGGAAGATGTCTTGTGTAATTTACAAACAGAGAAGGCGATATGGAATCATATTTACTCTGGATTAGAACGACTGAGGTGTGGAAGTAATGACGGATGATTCCGTTAATCACGTACACGTATTTAACAATATAGCCATCAAAGCAGTAGACAGCCCTACATAACTCTTGACATCAAGAACGTTGGCAAATTTCGTACCTTACCGCACATGTATTTATTTGCATCACTCTCTTTCTTGGAAAATAACAATCATGACCAATTGATAATTAAAGGATAACAGAATCTGAACGTGACCGCGCAAGGCCGATTGCCTTTCTTTACCCAGGTGTATGTTTGCAGTGTTATCCTCGAAATAATTTTAGGAAATAGTTAAAGAAATAACTTTTTGATACAGCTGTCTCGGATATTTGAAACAGATCAAATCTTCTCTCCTTTGTCATCAGATGTACTTTATAAAATAGAAAAAAGATTTAATAAAATCGTCACAAAAAATTTTTTTAACTACGCATGAGTGTTCTAGATAAAACTCAGAACATTTTTTTATCCAATGAGATATGATGAGGGATCAACACGCGCCACCGGATTATATTGTCTAATCTTCCTTTGCTTTTTCTGTACATTTGGTTAAAACACGTTACATACGCCATGTGTATCTATATAAACATGCCATACAATAACGTCGTTTGTTATGGAGTGCAGCATGGGCTACTTAAATCAACATTAATTAATACATGAATACCCTACCTGTTAAGTATGTTACGTTCCTAAGAGAGCACGATTCTTAAAGCCTAAAATTTACACAAGGCATTACATCTTTATATTTGAAAGCTATTGTTTTTACTGCTAAGCAACTGTAAAAGAAGAAAAAAACTATGTGTGTAAGTGCATATGGGCTGTTACCGCTAGCGACGACAGATATATAGAATAATACAATCTGCATATGTGTATTTAGGCTGCTACCGCCAGCGACCAATATATAGGAGACGTTAGCTGCTTTCAAACGCGACCTTGACTAACATGAGCATGAAAAAATAGATTCTTCCTGCAGTCGGAAACGTTTCTCAGTGTATCTTATTTATTTTAGGTAGCTTTGGAAATAAATTATAGCAATTGAGAATCCTGTCGATACCAAAGAAACGTATTGTTTAGCCGCGAAAAGGCGGAAATACAAGCTACGAATAATAATAATAATAATAATAATAATAATAATAATAATAATAATAATAATAATAATAATAATAATAATAATAATAATTTGGAGATGCGTATTGGTTATAGCGCCTCGTTTAAGCAATTCTTAGTTTTGTGTGATTACTTGTTTGATTATCGGAATTCCGTGCAATGGAAATATTCCTTATGCCGAACTAATTAGCCAGTTACTAAGAGCAAACGTCACGGAGAGTAAGTGTTAGTGAGGTTCCATGATGCCATGCTCAATGGGTAGTGAATTCAGACCCAAACTGCATGACTTTTCTGTCATAATATGTTCCCTATTAAAATATAGTGGTGTACATCGGTGTTGTGACTGCAATGGCAGTATTTACGGTAGGAAACCGGTAAATTACCATGGTTGCAAATGTGATGCAGGTGTACTGGCGTGATGTGCCTTGAAACCATAGATTGACTGGCGTAAGGTGGCGTAGTTAAAATAGTTCCCTGTGTTAGGGGATAGTTGTAGAGTTTCTATGGCATGAACTGCTGACATTACGGAAAGTTGATGAAGAGAAACTATGCAGATGGGCGGTTGATAGATTTTTGGCAAGTTGTGAAATCTGTTGCCTTGTATTGATTAGAGTGAAATTTATCTTAAAAATAGAAACATCAGGCTTTCTTATTTACAGCTAAAGTTGTATAGAAGTCTTTGGAAACTTGGGGTAAACTTATGACTTCTAGCTGGAATGGCGCCAGGGTTTGACTTTGACACGGCTCGGTCAAGCATGTCAAGCATAGACCACTGGCTTGTAATAATAAATAATAATAATAATAATAATAATAATAATAATAATAATAATAATAATAATAATAATAATAATAATAATAATAATAATAATAATAATAATAATAATAATAATAATTTTATTATTATTATTACTTTATTAATATTGATATTATTATTATTATTATTATTATTATTATTATTATTATTATTATTATTATTATTATTATTATTATTATATTTATTATTATTATTATTATTATTATTAATCTTTATCGTCTATTACCCGCAGAAAATCAACTTTTTTGTCTTGTCCATTTCATTATTGTACTTATTTTTTAAAAAATATTTATATAATTTTTTTATGTCTAAATCATTAGGTCTTCCGATTTAAAAAGATTAGAGAGTTCAGTGGAAATCTTTTGAATAATTACTATTAGCTTCAAACTTTACAAATGCATATGCTGTAAATTGTATTTGCAAACTGTATTCGTTATTCAATAACGGTAAAATGTACATTATTTTCCCAGGATATCATAATCTTATCCACAATGTAACTAATACTGTATAAAGCACAAATCACATCGATCATTCATCATTAGTAATCATTCAAATTACTGGTTAATTGGTATTTAATTAAAAAATTTAACGGACATTACTGTTTAAAAATTTTTTTAAAAATAATTCTCAGAAGTAACCACCGGATGTATGTTCAGCCATCTCATTGTAATTCTTAGCGGGAGAAACAATGATAGCATTTTCACTCATGTCTTCAAAAGGAAATATCTCATGTCTTCAATGGAATAGATAACTTGTTTGCGTGGCGCTCTGTTTCCATGTAATAGGGCTTTTTTAAGGACCGTTCGCGCTCCTTCTTGACATGACATTTTGATCATTACAATTTTTATGAAAACTTCACTGTCATGTCTGTTGTATAACACAATCTAAGCGTATTCTCAACGATTAATGGAGACATCTGGAGAACCATTCACGATAATATCTTGCACTACATCGTATGCTTCGTACACTGAATTCATGCGCTAGACCCGTTGAGGAATGTGTTGGTATCTCTTTCTAATTACATTATAACTGTGCCCGTTTTATCTTGTGAGAAAATTTTGATGTTATCAAGCAAGGCTCACATGAGAAAAAGTAATAATAATATATTTATGTTATTTCCATTTCGCGCATGTAAGTTTCATTTATTGGACCTTTTAAACTACAATTTACCAATAAATCGAGAAGAATTTACACATCGACAAGCTAGGGATTGCCTATGTTCTCGACCAATCTGCATGCAGCAAACTTGTGCACGTCGAGTTAACGTACAAAAATACACGCTGACTAAGACATTTTCTGCTGTCAGCATATCAAACTGTTAATAACGATAGGAGAAAAAAGAGAAAATTAGCTTCATGATCTAAATAAAAAGAAGCCTGTAACTTGGATTTTGTTGCCCAGATATATGCGAGAACAGCATAATAGTGAAATGTAAAAAGATAAAACAGTTTACCCAACATAATTTTGTTTAGTTCTATCTAAAGGAAGCTTTTCTGCTCTAATGTAAGTTTTATTTTGTCAAGCAGTAACAAGCGCTATAATTTGTAGCTGCTTTATTAGCAAGCACTATTCAATATTTTTTTTTATAAATGTCAACAAATAACCCTCAATACCTTTGACATTCTTACGTCTCACACTACAATGAGGACAAATCTAACATATGTAACCTCTCCATTTCAAAAGGGCTTCAGCTCTTTGTGTAAATATATTTAATAGCTTTCAATTTTTTCATATAAAAAATTGTATTCAGTCTTAGATAAAGAAAAATATAGAAATTATTAACACGCATAGATATAGACACAAAATGAATGAGCGTACTAATAGTAGAAGCTTATGTTAGCTGGGTGACTTCTGCTTCACATTATATACACCCTGGTTTTATTATTTCTAAATTCTAAATAAAAAGATAATCTAGTTTGACTGATTCTAAACTGAAAGATAAATTGCACAGGTCAACTGATGGTGTCAAATTTGTTAAATATCTATCAACGAGCTATCTAAAATTTTAATTAGCATTCACACTTTAGATATCTCAGATAATTTGTCGGTCACAGTTGTCAGTTTATGTCTTTTTGCAACTGTATGCGCCAGAATATTACGGTACTTGGCCAAAATCCACAATATGCTCGTCAGACGTTTAGAGCCCAGGTAATAAAAGCAAAGAAAACGGTATACTAATCGAAAAAATATGTTCTGTTGCATTATGGTGATCTGTCGGAAAAGCTAACAGAATCAGGTAAAAAAGACAGGATGAGTACAAGTTGATCCGGTATGAATATGAAAGGTATACATCGTGCAGAAGGAACAGATTTGATCAAACTCACATAAAGAGTATGATTCGTTCGATATTAGTGATATACATGTAACGAACGACGCAGCCGAAGGTAAGTCATAAGCAATCCAAGAGATTATGGAAAAGGTAGCTGGAAATGCAGCATTCAATGCCTCTCAAACATTCCACCGCTTTCCCGACGATTGCTCTTCACCCGGTACTGTCAGTTTCGCAACAGCGGACGATGGAGTATTATTAATATCAAAATCATTGACAGTAATATGACAACTCTTCCCTTCAAACGTGTTTAAGTGGTTTAGGGACAACCGCGGCCACTCAAACTCATTTTAATTACATTTTGAATTTGCTTTCATTTAATGTGCTACTACTTTAAATCAAAATAAATCTAGCTTGTAATTATTTATTGCTAATACACTCACATTAAATCAGTGAACATCTGACTCATTCGAATTCAGCGAAATGATTGTAACAGAAATTAAATTGCCTGCAGTTTGAATCGTATGTTCTCCATCCCCCCCAACCACCAAGTTAATTCCTTTAGAGAGAGCTCTTCCGTTCAGTTAGAAGGCTTTCTAATTTTATTACAGAATTGAACAATTCAAATGTCTACATTTCAGCAAGAAACATACAATAGCTATATTATCCTTGTCTATGTATGTATGTATGTATGTATGTATGTATGTATGTATGTATGTATGTATGTATGTATGTATGTATGTATGTATGTATGTATGTATGTATGTATGTATGTATGTATGTATGTATGTATGTATGTATGTATGTATGTATGTATGTATGTATGTGTGTGTGTGTGTGTGTGTGTGTATGTATGTATGTATGTATGTATGTGTGTGTGTGTGTGTGCGTGCGTGCGTGCGTGCGTGCACGCATGCATATATATATATATATATATATATATATATATATATATATATATATATATATATATATATATATATATATATATATAATGCTAGGTTTCTTAAAGATACATTAAAAATCATGATCACATCACATAATGCTAGGTCGCGAGTTCTATATATATATATATATAAAATATATATATATATATATATATATATATATATATATATATATATATATATTTCATTCACTGTCTTTATTGTTTCTTTGAGCTGTTTGTAGATATATTAATTGATATGAATAACACACACACACACAGACACACACACATATATATATATATATATATATATATATATATATATATATATATATATATATATATATATATATATATATATATATATATATATATATATATATATATATATATAATACTAGGTTTGTTATAGCTACGTTAAAAATCATAATGACATCACATAATGTTAGGTCGCGATTTATATATTTATTGTAAACAATGTTCAAATTAATTCTTTCAACAGTTTGTAGATATATTATTTGATATGGATATTTAAATTATGACCTAATAAAACCCAGATTCCCCATCCATCATATTAAAGGTTAGGAGCCCTGAGGTCATAAAGATCTATCCACCCTATATAAATAAAATCGGTTCTTCTGAATCATAAAGGAAACTTTCATTTTCAGTTCGACTAGCAGTTTTAAAAGATAATACACTTTAATTAAATTTATCTTCCTGAAGACGTCATCGAAGGATTTATCTATTCTAGATATTGACCCCTTAAACATCGCTACGTATATTTCACCTGCCTATGATTTGCAACCATGTATGGCCAATTGTTGCAGCCATTCATAGTTATAATATCTGGCTTTTCTTGAGACCAGCTCTCTCCCATATGCTCTTTTAGCTGTTACTGGAATATCTAACATGTGATATTTGTCTAGGAGGTAACTCCTCCTCAGGGCTTTATTCGTCGTTGATCCCATCCCAGTCTCTAACGTCACGGCTGAATATTTCCATGACAACAGATTCTGGTTATGCGTCATTTCGTTCCATCCCTCCGATGGCCAGTGAATCACAATAAACCCTATCTTAAACGTCACCTGCATTTCCTTCTTCCAGTCCCGGATAACAGGGGCCAAAAGAGGCATGCATCCCATTTCTAAGAACATTAAAATTCTTTCTCTGTTGGTAAAGCACTTCTTTGGTGTATTGATTACTATGCCTGTGATCTGGGGTTGAGACGAATTCTTCATAGGCACTTCTAGGGAATCAGGAGCTATACTGGGCGTTTCCAACATTGTACATCTTGTCGTTGGCGGATTTCTATTCACTTTTTTTGGAGTGGTTGGTAAACTCACAAAAGGTTCCTCAACTGCACGAGATGGGGTAAATGTGGATGAAACTTGGCTGATATGTATAATGGCATCATGATTAATTTCTATTATTTTGACCAACTTGAGTTTCAATTCTCTTTCTTTTTTTTTTTGTTTGTTTACATTTATCATCACGGGAGTAATGTGCGTTCTAAGGAGAGTATCGAACAAAATTGCACTGGTTTCCTCTCGTTTTGTGTCACAACTGTACCATAGGGTACCATTGGTGGATACGACATATATCGTAAATCTGTCTCCCGTCATGTGAAAGGACCTCACTTTCATTTCAGCCTGAATTTCCGGTCGAGTGGGCGAGTATGACTCACATCAGGGTAACTTCAGCTGCGGCTCCTCAATTTCTTCATGATAGTCAGGACAAACCTGGATTCTGACATCGGCTTATCGGGTCTTATGGTCATACTCGAGTATTGGCTTCATTTTGACCTTTTCACTATCATGGAGTCCCTACCAGACTCCCAATCATTCTGTCCCTTTGTTGGCTTTTTAAAACTTTCCAGAAAGCCCAACTCTACAACTTTTGTTTGAATTGCCATAGTCGCTTCCCTTGCGTTGGGATTCACAATTATTTTATAATTTTCTGGCTGTATGAACATCCAGAACCCATTGCAATCGCTAAAAGTATCAGGCTTTAGTGTCTTCAGAATGGAAGCATATCGTCTTCTAACATGGTTCTTAGTTCAGTCATTCTTCTATATGTTGACTCTTTACAGATACACCAAGGACAAATGCTTCATGCAGCCTTGTGGACTGGCCATTAAATGGTTCTTCAAGTACCGGTTTTTACTAAATTTATCTGGACAGATCCAGGACATTAATCTTAATGTGGAAGCAGCCATTCTCTAACCACAGGACGAATATTTAATAGAAAGGAAAACAAAAAAGATTTCTTTTACATCAGGCATTTATAATCACCAATTGTGCTATATCTGTAAAATAAAAAAAATTAATTAAACTAATAGCTATCTTCCCTGCAAGTTGGTGTAGTCATTCTTTATTTTTTTTACTAATTTGTTTTTCAAAGGTCCTGTATAAGTATAAGCTTGAAAAGTATTCCCATCTTTGGATACTATTCTATTATTGTGATCACTCTTCAGCCGATGAAAAACGAACTTTAAATCCACACAATTGTTTCATCGCAAATGGAAAACATCATGTTTATCATGGACGCACCGCCTCCATCATCACGTCTAATAATGGAACTATCTCATTTACTCTGTCCGTCTGACAAGAATAAGTGTACCATCATTGTAGAGGTAACTGGGTGACCAGTCTAGTCACAATCCCATCATAAACCTCACTGTAGAGCGCTCATCCTTCCAGCTGAAATGGTGTGCTAGCAAACAACACCTAAAATTAATTACACCGGTACCTGTCCTGAACATGTTTTTTCAGACCATTTTTGTGCCTCTGCATCGTCGCAACCATCAGAAATAACACTAAACTGCATAACACTATACATGCACATCTAAGGACAAATAGAGTGCTGTAATATCATCATGGTCTACCAGGTTCCAACGTTTGGTACTGCCTTGCCCACATTGTTCCTTCCATGATAATCTGCTAAATGATTTAATGTGGTATACCTTCGACGGCTGTTTCATCAACTTCTTCACGCGATAAGGCACATCATCAATTTTCTTCACAACAACGAAAGGGTTCTTCCAAGACGAAGTAAGTTTATTACAAACTCTAACCTTCGTGACTGGTTCATGTACACACATAGCTTGTCCAGATTGTAAAACCCTTTTTCTGGCTAATAGATCATAGCATTTCTTTTGATGTACTGTCCTTTATTTCAGACATTTCCTATCTATTTCATGAACCAGTTAAAACTTCCTTCCTAGGTTAAATGCATACTCGCCATATTCTATAAGCGTATCAATGCTGTTTGGTTGTAAAATTACTGCTTGGCATTGGCATGAAAATTTTCGTCCCAAAGTAATAATATTTGGTATCTGCGATATGCTTGAGTGCACAGAAGAACGGTATGTTTTCATTCACAGTACATGGTCAACATCACTTCAAGCGTGAGATTGAATCTCTCCACAATTCCAATTGATTTGGGCCTCATGCTTGTAGTTCTTGTTTTGTCAAATCGCAGATATTGGCACATTTCTTGAAAGACTTGAGACTCGAAATTCTTCCCCTGTAACTGCAGTGGTGTTCCTAAACTACAGATGAAGTTGTTAACAAATGCTTCTGCAATGGTTATAACCTACTGATATGGCATAGAAATGGCCTCTGAACATTTAGTAAAACAATCACAGATGACAATTACTTGGTTCCAAATCTTGCCTTTTGGAGTGGCCCAAGAATATAATTTGCTACGCATCCAAACGGTTCTCTATCAACATATTGTATTAATGGGACTCTATTATGGCTTTCTGAAGGTTTACGGGCAGAAAATTTGTCACATTTTCAACAATATTCTTGAACATATACTTTCATACCTGGCCAGTAGAATCTAGTGTTGTTGTTGTTGTTGTTGTTGTTGTTGTTGTTGTTGTTGTTGGGCTTAACGCCATTTTTCAGCACACGATAGGCTATTCATGGCGGCCAGTATTAATGGTGAAGGAAGAAACCGGGAAATCACCGGAAAGAACCACCGACCCACGAGAAGCTACTGGCAAGCTTTCTCACATATCCACATTCGCCGAATCCTAGACTCGAACCCACGCAGACAGAGGTGAGATGGCAGTGATACGTAACGGAGAGCGCTTTAGACCACTCGGCCACTCGGGGCCCCAGAATCTAGTGTTCAGTCTCTCTAGAGATTTCTCATCTCCAAGTTGGGCTGCTACTGGTACGTCATGAAAATGCTTCAAAAACTCTTGTTTCTTCGTTCGGGGACAATGAGTTGAAAATTTGTGTCCACGTCATTGCAGTCCCATTTGCGATACAGGATGCCTCCTTGTGAGCATAGACGGTCCAACTGGCTCCAGAACATTTTTAATGATGCTGCACTACTGGAGACATCCACCATTTCACCCTATCTCTTTTTTCTTCTATAGCAGTCATGATCAATCCGATATTGGGATTATTCAGTTGCAGACTCCTAATTTCATCCCACCCAACAAGCTACTCGTCAATGCTCTTCAACTGCTTTATTCTATCCTTCTGCTGTTTTTTTTGGTAATAGCTATGATGGCTTTTACTATTTGATTATCTCTGTCACCTGTAACTACATTCTGTCCTATTGGACTAGTAGCGTTTTGACAAACATTCTCATAGTCATACATTATATTTCCTTCTTGCTGTCTGTTACAGGCATTGCATGGGTTTTTCGATAAAGCGTCGGCATTTCTGTGTTTGTGTCGAGCTTTGCTCGTATGTTCCCAGCTTTTGCAACCATCTTGCAACTTGTCCAATTGGAGTTTTTAAGTTCCACATCCATCTCATTGCAGCATTGTTGGTGCTAAGGAGGACCTTTTGACCATACATGTAGAAGTGGAAATTCCTAGTAGCTAATTTTCTTCCTTGATCGCCCATAATGCGCTCGAATCTTTCAATCATATCGACTGCTGTGTAACGGTCTGACAAACTCTGTCTATGCATCTGCATCTCATTTCACGCGAAATATATTTATAAAGCTGGTTTAGAGCTAATGCTTCGTGAGCTCTTAAATCAAGGTTGACATATCCTCTATGACATCTGTCTTAAATCGTCTGCTAGTGCTGCAATTGGCTCCCAGACAAGCACTATAGGGATTCCAGTCGTGACAACAATCTGCTCTGTTGACTTGTACTGCCAAATATTTGTCCCAATTGTCGAACTAATGCTTTATTAAGATCTCTTTTTTTCTGTAGGTTAACTAATAGAAAACGTACTGGCTGGTCCTCTAAAGCCTGCGGCCAAAGCTAGAACTTTTTCCCATTCTTATCCAATGCCCAAGCTCGGCTAAGAATTCAAAATAGGATATATATATATATATATATATATATATATATACATACATATATATATATATATATATATATATATATATATATATATATATATATATATATATATATATATATATATATATATATATATATATATATATATATATATATATATATGACAAATTGGCGGCTTTCAAAACACACCAAACTCTTTCACTACGGTTCATTGCTAGGGAATGACCTCCGCGGTGTAATTTACCCAGTGTGGATAGATAGAAAGAAGAATGCAGATCACTGAACAAGTATATTGAAGAAATAACACAACGAGCCCCCTGTCAATGAATAAATATAAAATTTAATCAGTTTATCAACAGAATTTAAAATGAAAAGAAATCAATGACTTGGTTACAATCAATGACTTGGTTACAAAAGAAGGAAAATGGTACTAACATGTACTCAAATAAAAAGACAATACAAATTTCTTTAAATGTAAAATTACTGTCAACGTTAATATACTATCTTCATTGCCAATGAGATGTGACCTTTGAGTGCAACGATGAGAGACTTCATCACCTATTTTATGCGGACATCAAGACTTCCGTTCGTCCCTGCTCTGCCGATCTTTGTCTAGCTGTTTGGTTTTGGACTCTTGTCTGTCGAACTCTGATTTAACAATCGTCTCTGGACTTAGATTTCGGCTCAGAATTTGCTCTGGTCCTGTGATTGGTTTAGGGATTTCGCAAGTGAATCCAGGAAAGCTGTTTCCTTTTGCCGTTTTCTTTATTCGTTTCCACGAACCTCACGTATAGTCCGTCTCCTAACTGAGACAACTATCTGGCCCCTTACTCTATAACGAAAACGTACTTGTTACGAATTCGGAGTCCACCTTACTTTCCTCGCGAAAGATTTAAGACTCAAGAATTTTTCTAAAGTAAAACCTTTAATTTCTTGCAGAGTTACGCCCATAAATCCATATTAACCAATCGGAATAGACTGTTTCCTAAACCTGTTCCGTAGAATGTTTGGATTGACAAGACAACTAAACAACTAATCATGCCGTAATTATCATTCCTTTGAACACTCATCTATAGCTAGCTCCCGCCCTTTACACGGTCGATTTTGTGAAAGGGTCTTATGTCATTCTCTTGTACCATAGCATCTGACTCGGTCATATTACGTCAGGTGGAACGAATTCCCGTTTGACGTTCAGAGATGAAATGAAAATAATCATCTAACTATCTCTAGCCCTTTCTACTTTAATTAAGTTGACTTTGATACAATTCCTATAACCAAAGGTTCTAAGAGTTTTCAAAATTCGACACATCACTTAGGCCCCCATTTAAGAGTAAAATCTGGGATTTTGCTCATCGAATTTTGAAGTTACAGTTTAAGTTAATGTTTACATATCCTGAAGTGACCCCTTCACCTCAGACTCAAGTTATCGACTCATGAAATCTGCCCCCCACATTTGAGTTTCCAAGAATGTAATGTAACTGGACTTGATATTGTTGTAGAAACAATGACCACCTCATTAAAGGCCCATTAGTCAATTTAGCCTGTGCAAGATACGCTAAAGGTTGATGATCGGTTTCTAGAATAAACTTTCGCCCATACAGATAACGCTGAAACTTATGAATCCCAAAGACTAGGCATTCCTTCTCAGTAACTGAATAATTACGCTCAGCGGTATTAAGTTTCCTACTCGCGTATGCCACAGGAAATAAGTCCCCATCGTGTTCTTGCAGTAAAACTGCACCAAGACCCCTGTCAGAAGTGTCTGTACGTAACACAAAGTCCTTTGTCACGTCTGGTAGCTTAACAATGGCGTCTGACGTCAGTCTATCTTTCAACGTATGAAAGACCCTCTCACAAGCGTCTGTCCAAACAACTTTAGTCGGAGATTTCTTTCTCATCAAGTCGGTCAATGGGCTAGCAATAACACTGAAATTGGCAACATATTTCCGATAATAACCTGCAAGATCAAGAAACGAACGAACTTCCGTCTTTGTAGTTGGACGTGCGGCATTCCGAAGCTGCTCAACCTTCGTACTGTCTGGGGTTAATGTATCTTCACTAATGGTGTGTCCTTAATACGTCAATTTACGAAATCCGATATGGCATTTGGAGGGTCGAGCTGTGAGCCCTGCCTGTTTGAGTCGTTCCAAAACCTTTCTCAACAGAATTACGTGTTCCTCCCAAGTAGCAGTCGCTAACAACAAATCATCCATAAAATTAGAGACTCCGCTCCCTCTTAGAGGTTCTAAAAGTTTCCTCATCATTCGGGTGAAGACACTGGGTGCGTTCTGGACCCCGAACGGCATAACTACCCATTGGTATATTTCATCTGGTGTTGCGAAAGCAAGTTTCGGACGGTCTTCTTTGCGTACAGGAATTTGCCAATAACCTTTCGAGAGGTCTATTTTCGAGAAGTATTTTGCGTTCGTCACTTCGGCAAATATATTTTCAGGATCTGGTAACATCTCTACTTGAAATTCTGTGATCCTATTCAACTTCCTGTAATCAATGCAAAACGGTGATCGCCATCCTTCTTCTGTACTAAAACAACCGGTGAACTATACGCCGATTCCGCTTGTTCAATGACCCCTAATTGCAGCATAGTTCGAATTTCTTTCCTCACGGTTTCTAACTTCGCATGTGGAAGTGGATAGGGTTTCAGTTTTACTGGTGTTTCATCTAATAGCTTCAGACTGAACTCCTCCAAATCCGTCATACCTGGTTTCTCCGTCAGAATGTCTTCATAATCGTGAAGTATCTCCTCCACCTCGCCACGTTGGTCTGACGTTAACGTTACGTCAAGGACGACGTCTACGTAAGTTTCCTTCCCCGTCAACGGACAACTAGGAAGTACTTCCGCCAATCCTCCGTTGTCGTCGAGTTCTTCCGTTACAACTGTAGCAACCACAAACTCAGTAGGTGACTCTCTTTCTCGGTAGCGTTTAAGTAGGTTAACGTGGTACAGCTTCTTTTTATCGCCCACCCTGATGCGATAATTCTGTCAACCCTTCTTTTCGTTACAACGAACGGTCCTCTCCAAGACACTTGGAGTTTGTTATGTTCTAATGGAAACAACAACAACACCTTGTCGCCTACCTCAAACTTACGTTCTTTCGCCTTCTTTTTGTAGTACTTGGCCTGGCGTCCCCTTGCATCACAGAGATTTTTCTTGGCCAAGTTACAAACTTCCTCCAGTTTATTACGGAGGTCAACAACGTACTGATATGTTGTTCTTACCTATTTGGATGCTTTCTCATCAGTCCACAACTGCTTCAATACAGCCATGGGTCCTCTCACTGTCCTCCCATAAACTAGCTCGAACGGCGAAAATCCAAGACTAGCTTGGGGTACTTCGCGGTACGCAAAAAGTATCGTGGGAAGGTATCGATCCCCATCCCTAGGTCGATTCTCGCATAACTTTTTTAGAGCTTGTTTCAATGTCCCATTGAAATGTTCCACAAGACCGTTACACTGTGGGTGATAAGGGGTAGTAGTCAGGTGCCTGATAGAAAGTAACCGGTTTACTTCCTCCATCACCTGGCTAACAAATTGCATCCCTTGGTCAGTTAGTATTTCGGCTAACAAACTGCGTCCCTTGGTCAGTTAGTATTTCGTCTGGTACACCAATTCTAGACCAGACCCCTAACAACGCTTCAGCTACCGTAACTGAATCGATGTTCCTTAAAGCAATGGCCTCCGGGTATCGGGTAGCATAATCTACAATCGTTAGCACATAACGATTGCCACTTTCCGCTGCGGGCTTTATCGGACCTATCAAATCCATAGCCACCCGTGAGAAAGGTTCATCAATCAGAGGGGTGGTTCCTAGCGGCACTGGGCGATGTGAAGTCTTAGGTGCCACTCGCTGACACTTGTCACACGACAGACAAAACCTCCTTACATCACCATACACACCTGGCCAATATAACTCCCTAACTAACCTATCTCGCGTCTTAGCCACACCCATATGACTACCTTGTAAACCTTCATGTGCAAACCTAAGTACTTCATCCCGCTTAGACCGTGGTACAATTACCTGCTTATACCTCTCGGTCCCCTTTCGAGCCTATCGGTACAAGATACCTCGCTTTAGTGCGAACTCCACCTCACCGTCGGGTAAGTTCCGCACTGACTTGTCCTTTGCATACCCGCGTATCTTATTAAGGGTAGAATCTTCCTCTTGAAGTCTCCTTAATTCGCCAGGTAGCAAATTATCTATGGGCGAAGTCGAGGGTTTCAGTAGTTTCAGCCTTGACCTTCGTCTCATAGACCTAGTCTCTACAGACCCCACGTGTACAGGTGTATACGTCATAGAATTATGTTGTGGTAATACATACCTACATCCTAAAATAACATATTACGACAACTCTGACAAGCACGCTGCTTGAATTCGTCCATTCACATAGGGCGAATCAAGATTGATATAAACAACTGGAAGGGAATCTCTACTCTTTTTTGCAAATTGTACCTCTACTGTCTCCCCTGTATAATCACCGTTAAACCTGCTGTCCACCAAAGCTGGACAACTACAGCCGTTGTCGTACAACACAGTAACCTTTACGCCATTTACCATAGCTGTTGCTGTATTGGACCACTCCAATATATTACTCTGTGTACTAGTATCTGGGGTTACTACATTTACAGTGGGACGGTATCTTCTACAGTTTTTAAAAATATGGCCGGGTTTGTTGTAGCCATAACACACAACTTCCTCTTTCTTACCAGAGGTTATCTTGTCCATCCCTTGGGACTTGCCTGAGCCCCGGGACTGATCACGGCTGGGATTGTCAGCCCCTGGCTTCCCACCATTTTGACCATTCCGCCTGATAGGTGTTAAACCATTACCTCTCCTGAACTCTGGGACGCTGGTTCGATCCCTGCCACTCCATGTGGTTGGACGAGAGTGTGCAGCTTCATATTGCTCGGCCATTACATTAACATCTTTTAAGGTCGCGAAATCACGCTCCGCTAAAAATACTATTAGGTCTTTACGGTATGTGCTGAGGACATGTTCCTTTAGAATTTCTTCCCGTATGCCTTCGTATGTAAGTTCGGCTCCGGACATTTTTATCCACTTATCGAAAAGTATTCGTACACGATTATGGAATTGCGCATGAGTATCTGTGGCTTTTTTAGATGACTATCTGAAAAGTTTACGGAAACTTTCAGCTGTCAGCTTATAGTGCCGTAGTAACGCTTTCTTGAGAACTTCATAATCATCTATTTCAGCGGGTGCCAAATTATGTAAACCTCCTTGGCAGCGCCTTGCAAAAATGCCGAAATATTAATAGCCCACTGTTCTTTGGGTATTTGATGTATTAAGGCTAACTTTTCAAACTGGGTTAAAAAGTTATCAATAATTTCATCGTTGTCGTTAAACATAGGCATGGTTATCTGGACGGTACGTCTATCCTCAGTTCTTCTGCTCGAGGGTCCTAACTGTACGTTCAGTTCTTCGCCCCTCCTAAACTCCACTTCGATCCTTAGTCTTTCCATGGCTAACGCATGTTCTCTCTCTTTATTCCTTTCCTCGGCCTTCAATTTCTCACTTTCGGCTTGCAGTCTAGCTAACTCAAGTTCTTTTTCTCTTTCAGCCTGCAGTCTGGCTACCTCAAGTTCTTTTTCCTTCTCGGCTGCCTCTCTTTCCTTCTCTCTCTCTCTCTCTCTCTCTCTCTCTCTCTCTCTCTCTCTCTCTCTCTCTCTCTCTCTCTCTCTCTCTCTCTCTCTCTCTCTCTCGGCTGCCTGCTGTTCCTTGTACTCTTTGAGACTACGCTCTACAAATTCCGCTGTGTCGCTTCATAACCTAATTCTTCGGATCCAAGAATTTTGAATTCTCGCGCAAGTTGCCGTAATGTTGCCATTCTTGTCTATCTGTCTTGTCGCTAACTCACCTAGATTAGCTATCCCTAACCTGTTTTCTGCCTTCAAGAAAACAACTTCCCTATGAATATCAACGAATATTCTAACTCTGTAAAGTCTTACATACAGACTTACTTAAAAATCACACAAGTAATTTAAACGGCTTTCGGGCAGTACCAAACTATAAATTCTCCCTAAATTCGTATCGTCTGCAACACATGTGCAAAATACCCTGGGGATACTTCCTTAATGATCTCTTCTCGCAAGAGTACTAAGTCAAAATATTTATGGGTTACTTAGATACGGACAATCAACCACGCTTCAGCAATTTCAGGTACGGAATCTTAATTTCTTACAATGTCATGCAACATTTAAGAAATTCACAAATCATGCATAATTTCAAACATAGAAGAATAGGTGTTAACTCAATTCACACTCGTGGTTTCTTATTTGTTTTAAAAAATACAAATCTATCAATGATACGGTGTTGTATTTCTTTCAATATACGTTCAGATCTGCTTTTTTCCACTGTTCAAATATCCCCGAACGAGGCTCCCACTCATGTGGCAAATTGGCGGCGTTCAAAAGACAACAACCTCTTTCACTACGGTTCGTTGCTAGGGAATGACCTCCCCGGTGTAATTTACCCAGTGTGGATAGATAAAAAAGAATGCAGATCGCTGAACAAGTATATTGAAGAAATAACACAACGAGCCCCCTGTCAATGAATAAATATAAAATTTAATCAGTTTATCAACAGAATTTAAAATGAAAAGAAATCAATGACTTGGTTACAAAGAAGGAAAATGGTACTAACATGTACTCAAATAAAAAGACAATAAAAAATTCTTTAAATGTAAAATTACTGTCAACGTTAATATACTATCTTCATTGCCAATGAGATGTGACCTTTGTGTGCAACGATGAGAGACTTCATCACCTATTTTATGCGGACATCAAGACTTCCGTTCGTCCCTGCTCTGCCGATCTTTGTCTAGCCGTTTTGTCTTGGACTCTTGTCCGTCGAACTCTGATTTAACAATCATCTCTAGACTTAGATTTCGGCTCAGAATTTGCTCTGGTCCTGTGATTGGTTTAGGGATTTCGCAAGTGAATCCAGGAAAGCTGTTTCCTTTTGCCGTTTTCTTTATTCGTTTCCACGAACCTCACGTATAGTCCATCTCCTAACTGAGACAACTATCTGGCCCCTTACTCTATAACGAAAACGTACTTGTTACGAATTCGGAGTCCACCTTACTTTCCTCGCGAAAGATTTAAGACTCAAGAATTTTCCTAAAGTAAAACCTTTAATTTCTTACAGAGTTACGCCCTTAAATCCATATTAACCAATCGGAATAGACTGTTTCCTAAACCTGTTCCGTAGAATTTTTGGATTGACAAGACAACTAAACAACTAATCATGCCGTAATTATCATTCCTTTGAACACTCATCTATAGCCAGCTCCCGCCCTTTACACGGTCGATTTTGTGAAAGGGTCTTATGTCATTCTCTTGTACCATAGCATCTGACTCGGTCATATTACGTCAGGTGGAACGAATTCCCTTTTGACGTTCAGAGATGAAATGAAAAAAATCATCTAACTATCTCTAGCCTTTTCCACTTTAATTAAGTTGACTTTGATACAATTCCTTTAACCAAAGGTTCTAAGAGTTTTCAAAATTCGGCACATGACAATGTATTTCTTATTATTCCACTAAATGGTTATGGCTTAATACTAAACCAATTATTTGTTCTGCTATTTCTAGGTCCCCTGGCGGGTTACCTTACTTGTACTCCATTACATATCCACCATTTTCGTTATTACAGACTTCATCAGAGCTGTCGTGGGAAACTTCATTTTATTCCACATATATGTCTCTTTGGCCAATTTCTATTTGATCTTCGTCCCCCTGTCTAAATTAAATTTCTGTGTCAGGATTTTGTGTCATTCTACAAAACAATGAACACTTGGATATGGACTGGTATTTTTCTCTCCTTTTGGGACCTAAAATACTTATAGGTTGATATTTAGCGCTGTTGATTTTGCCAACACACTTCGAGAGATCGACTTAGGTTCGATCTTGGATGTGACAGAACTATGACACCCCGTATCGGACACCATTTGTAACAGTAAACTTGTGTAAATGCAAAAATAAATAAAAGAAAATGCACAATGTCAGGACCTTTTTATTTTTGACTATGATATTGTGATAAGATGATTAATAAAAATATGGTTAAAACATGAAATTTTGTGTTTGATTACGTGTAACATATGTAATTCACAAATGCTGTAATATGCTGACCTTCATAATATTAACGTAATCATTCAGCAAGAAATGGACGACCCACGGAGTAAGCATATTGAAAATTAGCTCTAAATTCTTAGTGTGGCACGAGATAGCTGCTTATTCATGTGGCACAATATTTTATATTAAGCTTGAATTAATAGCAATGAATTGAATTCGTTTGAATTGAATTGACTCCTATTATTGTTATATATATATATATATATATATATATATATATATATATATATATATATATATGTGTGTGTGTGTGTGTGTGTGTGTGTGTGTGTGTGTGTGTGTGTGATTCCAGTCTAACTTTGAGAATAAAGACAATAAAATTCATAGATTTGGCTTATATTAATAAGTACCTATGAGCTTTTTAATGTCATTCAATAAAGTTGTATTTATAACTACCTCAGTAGAGTGTTCTGTTTATTTGATGGAGAGATGATGATAGAGACAGTAATGTTGACAGCTACGTACCTAATTTCAAATTGCACTCCTATTTATACTTTTCGGAAGAAAAAAATTCAAGTGACGTAATGTTAACCAATCATTGCTTGTCCGGGACTCAGAAAAGTCATTATGGTGCCGAAAAGATGCTCTCCGACTAGCGACACAAACTGAAGGTTAATATTCAGTTTAATTATCACCACTTGTCCGTTCGCTCTCAGGAAATATATAAACATTACATATTATGTCGTTTCCGTCAAACGTCAACGTACTTTAAGTCGTAACAAAGACTGTTAACATTGGGTGAATAGTACACAATTACCAATGAAAGGTGATAACATTGAAAATATATTGACCAGCATAAAAATGAAGAATACAATATAAAATATTAAAAACAAACTTATACTTGTATAAAAGAAGGCCAGCATTTTCAATCAGCAAGTGAAATTTAATCAAAAATGTGAACTTGACAAATTTACTGTGTGGAACCGGTCATGTGATCTAGTAGATGTTGGAGTCATCGAGCCTAGTGCTAATCAAATGATGATTTGGATGGGAATTTAAGTGAGCTAAACATATTTCTGTGTGCGAGAAATTCATTTAAAATGAGATTCCATACGATTTTGTGAGTATTTAACGATGAGAAAAGTTGAACTCGATGTCATTTGTTACCTTGTTATCAATTGAGCGGCAACCATAATTGACATAAAGCATGAAAAAATTAATACAGATATCATGGTAAGTAGCAAAATATACATTTATATTGTATACAATCTTCAAATTCGTTCTTTCGAAAGTATATATAGACATAGAAAACATCCTCCCTATCTATCTGATTAAAACTTTAGAGCCCTCATGTCTATTACAGTGTGGGTGTGTGCGTGCGTGCGTGTGTGTGTGTGTGTGTGTGTGTGTGTGTGTGTGTGTGGCTAGAGAGATATTATAGGACATACTTCCAAGTTTATCTCTCCCAATTAGACCCTTAATTACAGAAATGCATTTTAGTCTCATTGCCCAAATTAAGCGAACACGATTCATGAACAAAATCACTTCAACATGATAAAGTTTAAAGGTCACTTCATCACAAGTATACATGTAATATCATGTTAACCAATCTTTCTTAGCTGTATATTTTGTGTACAGAGTGTCAGGCTTTTCTACGCATCTAAGGTGTCCGTCACAAATATTGGAGCAAAACGCATATGGAATTCGACCGATTTACGAAAATTAATTACTGCAATGCTTACCATTTGACAAGCGACAGTTGTCACCAGAACATTCTCTTCAAAATAATACTAATTTTGGACACTGGAGATACTACCCCTGTGTTTTCATGACTCGCGATATGTCGGCCTATTATACTAATGCTTAGGAAAGATAAAATATTACTGCATTGGTTATGGAAATAAAACATATTTCTTTTGAATCTTTCTATCAGCATTTCGGCTGAGGAACTAGGTCAAATTTATAGTTGTTTTACAAAATTCAACCTAATAATACTCTAAATGGCAACATGTATTAAGCAAATTAAACATATTTTGTAAACAAATTAATTGTCACCGGAATATTCTCTTCAAAATAATACTAATTTTGGACACTGGAGATACTACCCCTGTGTATGGAAAAAAAATGCTTCAAAATCTGAGAAACAAAGTAGAAACAGTGAATTTCAAAAGAATCCCTTCAAACGGCAATTTGCAGAGCAGACGATAAAGTAGGTGAAAGATAACATTTTCCAAAATTAGAAACTTGGATTAAGATGCAGTATTATTCTTAGATAAGCATTTTTATGTTTTAAATAAATAATGTATTTATTTTTATGACTTTGAAAGAGACATATTAGATAGGTTTTAATGGGATACAAGTTGAAGAAGGTCTTGGAGTGGATCTTCATATTGATATTTAGAAATCACATTTTCATATACATTTAGAACATAAATGTGGGATATTTTCGTACACTTTATAAATATCACTTTCCTTAATTAAAGGATGATCGTTTTTTCTTGATACAGTTTGGATTTTCCACCAAAAACAACACGCGTTCCAATGTTTAAGAAATGAAGTATTGTTGCGCAGAATTACCCGACGCGCAGAATTACCATACAAGGCGGTACATACGCGTTGTTTTTTAAACCAATTTTTATTTCTGGTGTCGGTTTCGTCAATAACTGGTAAATATATTCACAGTTATGTACAACAGCGAAATTTACTATGACCACATAACCTTTTCTTTGCTTGTTCTTCGAAATAAATAAATAAATTATTCGATATTTCAATTATAGAACTACAAATATCCATAAGTTAATAGTCCCAACATATTTGAAAGTAATATTTCAAAATTATAAACTCATTATCAGACAAACGAGGACAAGACAATTAGTGACTCTAACACAAATAATTTTTGGTCAGACGACATGAATAAATGAACACATCTCTTTAGCAATATTTACACATGAAAGAAAAATTGTCGAAAAGAAGAAATTAGTCATACTTGTTAACAATTTTGGAATGGAATAAAATAAAAACATAAGCAAGTTGCCCTTACAATAGCATTTCATTTACAAGGGAAATAATTGATTGATTTCAAACCTAGAAAGATATGCTCCAATGTTTCAGAAAAGTTGTATATTTACAAATTACTTTCAATAATGATAACATCGCGATAAACAGCATCAAACATCACAGCTCTATGGTGAAAAGAGTGTCTTATGGAAAAATAATAAATTATTTATGTGATATTAGTCAATATCATGGGAATTTCACACATTTATAATATCAATGCGCAATAAAAATAGTTCTTTAGTAGTAAAAAGTACATCATTGCATCCCCCTCAACGCACTGCCCACCCACCTCTTTACATCTTCTCAGTTTGATTATGCAATTATTAAATGGAATTACGAGAGAGAGAGAGAGAGAGAGAGAGAGAGAGAGAGAGAGAGAGAGAGAGAGAGAGAGAGAGAGAGAGAGAGAGAGAGAGATTGTGTCGTATCGTTAGTCCTGTCATGATTGAAGAACGAATCCATTTGGAACGCCAGAGAAAGAGCTGTCTTATGAAAAACAAATGTATTATATGATGCTCAAATCTCTTTATAGGATGTTCTTATATTATGAATAAACTTCGTTACATAATATTCTTTCGTCCTTATATGATGCGCAAACTTCTTTATATATCGTGCTTTAGTCCGCATATTATGTGCAGATTTATTTATTTGATGTACTTTCGTCCTTATATTTATCTCCGCTATTCATGGCTCCGATATGATGACCCCATCAAAACCTTGACGGATTTTAGCGTTTTTTCATAGCGACATCTATTGGATTTTATGAGTTGACTTCCTTAGTAATGCCAAGTAACCAATAGCGTGTAACAGTGTTGCATTGTACAATGGTCAAATATAGTGCAAGCAATTGGCTTAAAAAGGATGCTTCGTAAGTTTAACGTCGAAAGGATGACTATGTATAAGAGGTAAGCCATTATAGGTGTATTTGAGTGAAAAGCATTTGTACAAACACTGAGCTGCAGTGGAAAATTGCTTATTTATCAGTCCATTAAAGTCGCATGCTCCCCTTGTCTCGATCATGTAGGAAATGTGTTCAAAGAATGTTCAGATTTGAATATCTTAATTTTGATTGGATGCGTTGGCTTGACGCTGCATCCAATGATATTCACAGACCCGATATATATATATATATATATATATATATATATATATATATATATATATATATATATATATATATATATATATATATATATATATATAACTAGTGAGTTACTAATTTCGTACTGTTCGTCGTCAGTTTATTGCATATATTTTAATTCATCCCTGACACACGTGATCCCTTGGTGGATCCAGTACGCTTGAGAGGGTTGTTATTCGCCGTATGATTTGTATTCTTTATATTTATATATATATATATATATATATATATAAATATATATATATATATATATATATATATATATATATATATATATATATATATATATATATATACGAATTCCTTATATATAACCATGGTCGTATATAGTGATAACGGACCCTGGGATAAGAAGCACCCAGGCCTAGTTCTTATTCCAACAAAATGTTCCTTTTATAAAAGTAAAAAGTGTTATTCGGAAATATTCCCGGTTGTCCACTTCACCCCCTTGTCGACCCTGTGTGTAGCGGATGCCGGTTGGCGTATGCATCCTTACTGTAGTGTGTATTGCTTATGTTAAATAACAGAATCGCATAAGAGACGAGAATATAACCCGATTTATTTGATGGTACCTGATATTCACGCATGATAAGTTATAAGGTGCAAAATGACCAAGATTGTATTGTATCCATATTAACTAAACGACGGATCCTCGCAAATAAAAGTCATTATTTGAAAATACATCACTGTGAGTGCAAATGATAATCTTTTCGCTAGCATGGGATACAAGAGTATTATTAAAGCAAGCTGTTGCTGTGTACACTATTTACCCTGTAAATGTCAATTATGAATACTTAAGGCAAACAAATAGAAGCCACGTTGGTAAAAAAAAAAAACGCGTTTTATCCCTAGTTTATAATGTTTTGTTTTTTCGACTGAAATCATCTACTTCGTCTTTTGGGGATAAATAGACGCAATTCTCGGTTGGCGGCCTCTGTAAAAAGGAAAACGTAGCTAAGGGAAAGTAACAGTGTTGTATACTACTATTTCCAGTAATTAAATTGTTCTTTCTTCTTTACATTTGATAAATTTATTTTTCTTTTAGTGCTAGTATAACTATTTTCAATCACGTAATGCAAATCTGATTTAAAAGGATTAATGTTGGAGTATGGTCGGTGACTTTTAAAGACTTGCAAGGTAGCCTCGATTTATAATGAACCAAACATATTATAAAACTCTATCAGGGCGCTATGGTAACCTAAAGTTTTATTTCTAGCACGTCTTGATGATGATACCGGTATTTGCAGTCAATGTTTATTGATACTGATCTCCATGAAACCAGAGGTACAAAGTACTAAAGATTGCTTCTACGTTAGTTGACCTAACTGAGTATTTTGTTTTCTGAACTGTAGAATGATGGACTACTCTATTTTTTTCTTCAGGAACGGTTCTTTCCTACCAAATCATGATCCTACCATTATTGGCAGAAGGTCTGTACTGTTTCAAGTGCTCTCTATATTTTAACAATCAATCTGTGAATATTAGAGTGAATGAGAAACACTCAATACATCGTGTAGGGCAAGACGAACGAGGCAATCGCTTTAGGCTCAGCGCTTCTCCGCAATTAATTTTGTTTTGCTTGAGACCCAGCGCTCATAGTTTGCTGCCTTGGGTCCCTCATGCTGCCTTTGGCCTCTCATGCTGCCATCCTAGGGGTGGGCCTATGTGAATGGGTGTCATTTGTGTATTCATTCTTCTGTACCCTTATTCACCAAGATGTAATTTGTGATATTACTATTGATGCATTTTAGTTTGCTATTATGATTAATTAGGATGACTTGCAAAAAGTGTTTGCTTTATTTTTATTAAGATATACCCATTTGTTATTATTAAATATTGATACAATAAAATTATAAGACATTATTGGTTATGTTTCCCATAGAATTCTTTGAACTAAGAAGATAAAATAATAATGGTCAGGGTTTTTTTGTCGTGCCTGCCTTGGCAGATACATGACTTATTGATTGGTACTTAACAAAAAGGTAGCTTTTTATCCGTTTCAGTTTTCTCCATACAGCGATGCTGGCTAGATGAACCTACACCAATTAGCAATGACTACAAGGTTCTCTCTCTCTCTCTCTCTCTCTCTCTCTCTCTCTCTCTCTCTCTCTCTCTCTCTCTCTCTCTCTCTCTCTCTCTCTCTCTCTCTCTCTCTCTCTCTCTCTCTCTCTCTCACATGAATGTACATGGACTTTCTTTCCTCATGTATGTAGGTATCCTGTTACAGAAACTGGTGGAGATCAGTGTTTAGATTAGTCCTAGTGTGTAATTTGCTTGACATGGCGAGGATAACAGACTGAATTAGATTGTTTCCTTTGAACAAAGTGCTTTTGTCTTACATTAAGATAAAAGAGCATCATATAAAAATTAATATTCTAAGATAGATCTGGTATTCCATAAATCCAGAATAAACACTTATGACGTAGAGGGAACTCTACAGTTACACAGCTAATGGAACTACTGCTTTATAACTGCTCGTTCTGGAACAAACACTTTCGCCACAATCACTAGACGATAATGAGAATCGAGAAGTATTGTGGAGAGATTACAGAGGAATGAGAGGGAGAAAACAGAATCGAAGATTATTAACAGTAAGGATGAAATCTGCGTTACCTTTGACATTCTGTAGCCCTGCCTAGGGTTCACTCCTTATCTGTGGAAAAGTAGAAATGGCAGAAAGGTCGAGGGATACTAAAGAAAAGGGACATAGGATAGAGAGAAGAAGCAATAAATATAAAGACAAAACTAGGTCACAGATGCCACTTACCACACCATTATGACTGTTACCTGACTGGATTTTCTTAACTTAAAGTGTTTTTAAAATAACAACAGACAAATATAAGGTTACTGGAATTATATTTAAAAACACAACATCTTATGTTGAACAAAGCAAATAAAATAATAAATTCAGTGACATCTCATAGTAAAAGAATTCATATAATTTCAAATGCAGAAAAAGAAAAGAAATAAATAGTAGACTACTCGAAGAAAAGAAAATACGCGTAAAAACGAGAAAACTTGAAGAAGAAAAGAAAACAAAAGAAAATGCAACATTAGGGGAAAAACAACTAAAAAGAGAAATAAAGAATGACCAATTAATGACCTGTAATAACGAGCTCAAGAATACAAGAGGAGCTAAAGAATACAAGTCGATCAACACGAAAGAAAGGTGAACTCACGAGTTCGCAGACAGTAATGCCAATAGCCTAAATATAAGAATAACACATTGTAATATATATATATATATATATATATATATATATATATATAGATATATATATATATATATATATATATATATATATATATATATAAGTTTGTATACCGTGGTTCAGAAAAATCGCGGCACAAAAAATTTCATGGTACCGAGATGCAACTTTTATAGCAGATGATAAAATAGGTGTGGGACAGCATTTTGCAAAATTTCGTCAATAACCGGTAAATATATTCACAAATCTGGACAACAGTGAAATTTTATTCGACCACATAACCTTTTATTTGCTTGATCTTAAAACTAAATAAATTATTTTAATTCTAGAACTACAAATATCCATATGTTACTAGATTAGACTGGACTATTGTGAAAAGAGTGTCTTTAGGAATATTAATAAATTACTTATGTGATATTAGTCGATACACAGGGAATTTTACACATTTATAATATCAATGCGCAACACTAAATGGTTCTTTATTAGTAAATAGTACATCAGTGCATCCGCTCAAAGTGCTCCACACGCACCATAATACATCTTCTAATCTGATTATGCAATTATTAAATGTCAATTTTTTCAAGTTTTGGTAGGATTTTAATACAATAGAAAATCGCACTTCCAACCACAAGGCGGCTTTCAAATGATTTGTCCTTGGACGAATCAATGAAACCGCGACTCAGTAAAAATATTTTGGGGCTAAGGTATGGCTGTATGGAGTATGTTGCAAATTTTGGATGCTGTGTTACTTCAGAAAGTATGTCAAGACGTCGGATTTATGCGTCTGTGCTTTGTATTGAGTACCTTAGTTTCTCCCGAGTCTGATTCAGAAACGTTATTCTATGTTTCATAACCTGCAGCAATCTCATTAATACGACTTGAGTCACTCTTTCAATATCCGATGGACAGCTTTTTGGTGATCTTTAACACGACTTTATTTTTGATCTGCTGTTGACAAATGTGGGAATCATCGTGCACAACCCTTTTTGAGCTTGAAATGATTTTTCAGTATATATTAAAAACGGTTGATTAATTAATAACAGTTCAAATATCTTCCACTGTGCTTTCAGAGCAACCGCTTTCCTCTCATTCTCTGATGGCCAAGTGGTTAGAGCGTCCGCTTTGGATGCAGGAGGTCGCGGGTGCAACCTCCGGTTATGTCATGCCAAAGACTTAAAGAAATGGTACTAACAGCTACCTCTATAGGCACTCAGCATTAAGAGGTTAGTGTTAGGACTGATCGACTTGTTTTCAGGATAATGTGTCTGTGTGGAATATCGTGCTATATGTCTCAGTGCTAGACATCACTACAAACTGCCACACTGCAGATATCGTAGCGATATGACTGAACATATTTTAAAGCTACGTTAAAAAATCCAAATCACATACTCACAAACACACCATCTCACCAGTCGAAGACAACGGTTTTCCAGAACGTGGGTTATTTTCTATGGATTTCTACTATCTTGAAGACGATGCAATCACTGCAAAATTGTTGGATGTAATGAAGAATTACATCTGTAAAGTTATCCAAGTCGGCCTAATGTCAGTCTAAGAGTACACTAAACCCAGATTTTACAGTATGCTTGATACGATAATCGTTCTTCTTTTCCAGGATATGGGCGCTCGCAACATAGGTTAATGGGGTCACGTGACTGATAAACCACACCCACATGAAAATCTGATCTTAAGACATCCAAGTTTTGCCCAAATTCGTTACCTAATCCTTTCATTATTAAAATTGAAATTCGAAACAATAATAGCAATAATCCTCATAATAAAAATAGTAATTACCAGAATGAATTTCCCAAGCGATATTCAGCCTCATTATGCCCTATGACAACTTTAGGATCCTCGTCCGTGTTCTCGTCTCATTCGAGCTTAAATTGGTACAGTCTAACCTTAGCGAGCAGAATTTTCTTAAGATTCTTCGCGTTCTCCATCTTTTATGCGTTCACCTTTCTCACACGACGAAAATGACAAATTTGCCGTAAATGTGTTTGAATCATCATCACCATATACGCTAAACTTGAGGGAATTCCCGACTCTACGTCACTTCCTGAAATCCTATTATCATTGGAAGTATACACATATTTCCGAAGCGTTTTCCATGAAGCATCGATAAATGCACACATTATCTTCATTTTCTTCTCTGTTATTTAAAATATGATTTTTTAATGCACATTTCTGAATTATTTAGCGAAAATAAACATTTTGATGTATATTTTCGGCACAAGAGCAGCTATACATGGCGGCCAAGTTAAATAATGGAGAACCTCGTAAAGAATCACCGACCCACGAGAAGCTACTGGCAAGCTTTCTCAAGTACTAACATTGGCTGTGCCTGAGACTGGAACCCACGCAGACAGATGTGACATGTCAGTGATCTATAACGGTAAGCACTTTAGACCACTCGGTCACTCGGGGCCCTGTTTTGCGGCAAGCGCCTTCTTAAACACTAGTGGAAAATATCACAACTAGAATTGTTCTCATTCTTGCAAACAAATAAGAAATTCATAAATTTATGTAGATATAGGAGTTTTTTGAGTATAAGTAAATTATGGCCAGTACTTTTCATTAGCTTTAGACGTCTACTAAGAACGGAATACTGATGATACCCAAAGATATAAACTTAGGCGGATACATGTCGTGAAAGATGCGGTGAAAAAGTAAAAAGTAAACAAGAAAATATGTCATTTTATATATAATGTATTTCAGGAATGTGATGCAATTCTCTTTGGTGTTATCAATTTCGACGACAACTGTTCTTTCAACAAGGAAACTTTGATAACCTTTGGGTTACAGGATATGGGAGTAATATGGCTGTCAGTCAAAGGACCGGATTGAATGGGATAAGATCAATATGAAATACTCCATTACTTGGCAACGTGATGTTTGCGATGAACATTGCAAATAAAGCCCAATGTATAGGAAAAATATCATGCTCGTTGCATCTTGTTTAGTCTTCATGAAAAAGATAAATACAATGCAATAGCTCCGTATTATCTGAATGCCGTGATTTACTGAGAGTAAAATACAGCAATAAATTGCCTATTTTATCTCATGTAAATACATTTTAAGTAAAACAGATTGCCCCATAACATTTAAATAACACTTGTTTAAGTTAATAACATGTAACTTTAAACTCATTACTTAGTATAAGTGATATTTGACTATTCCACACCAACCAGCCCGTTAAGTCACTTCGTATTACAAATATCTCTTAATAAGGATCGCGTCTGACATTTTCCCATTGGAAAGCCTAACTGAACATGAAACAGACTGGTGTATGAAAGATTTATGCTTCGAGTACTCGTCAACTCCGATTCTGAGGTTTTGTGGACTTCAGATTGAAAACATAAATCAGTACTTCCACATATCCCTGAAATTCAGTTTAACTATCCCTATAATCCAGACATAACACATATTACCACTAGATTCATATGTGTTACACTGAACGTATTATTTACCAAACTATTCAAAATTTTAATAACCACACTGTAACATTTCACAATACAATATAGTGCCAAGTTTAACGTGAAATTGTGGTGTTAAATACTACACTGTGCTGTGTGCATGCTAATATTCTTTGGGTGATTCCTACTTGCACTAGTTAAAAGTATATTCGAATTATTCCAATTACTATTCACATTTACTTTCAAATAAGAAAACATACCTGAATGTACAATACCTTTATAAGCATCGAATTCAGATAACACGTTTTCAATACTTTATTAAAGATATGGAAAACAATTTTAACATTTCATCAAATGATGACTGGATATGAATTGAGAGATGAAACAAATATATAATCGATATGAGACTAAAGGCAAAGAAATGCAAAACACCAGCTTTAATTTTAGCTGCTTATAAGAGATATTAGACCATCCAGCTTATGCTGATGAATACAGGAGAGCATTGTCAGCTGATGAAAAGATTTCAACGACATATGCAGATTAGCCATTAATATTACACAATTTGTTTCTACTGTCCAAGATAGATTTATAGAAGCCTAATGGAGCCAATAGTTTCTAGAAAAGAATTGTTATTAACGATGAAAGGAGTAGGACCATTTTTGAAGATTAAATATAAAATTGAAAACTGAAATATTAGTGTTATTTATGGAAAACTAAATATTTGTTTTTAGATAAATTATTCAAGACACTAATTAATGATTTACTGAGATTTGACTTCCAAATATAAACTTCATAGTATGCAATTCGGTATATCCTCCAGAAAAAGCGCGGTGGATTTGTACTTGAATTAGGATTCTCGGAGCTGCTTGTTCCGTTTTTTAGTTGTCGAATTATTCAAGTCAAATTTTGCAGACAAATGCATTTCAACATCTCTTGTATCTTCATACAAAGCACCTGTATCGTCCTGTGTCGATATAAAATGTAAACATTTTAAAAGTAGTCCGTAGACCTTGGAAGTCAGAACGTAAAGCCTGGAAAGATTAACAACGGAAGTTCTTAGTCTGGGTCGCAGATCTGTGCAAACCTGTTCCGGCGTTGCATGCAAGTCTACTATGTCCAGTCCATATTTTAAGTAAAGAACTTGTGTTCAAGTTTAGGGATAAACGTTTTGGAGATCAAGGAATTTAGTTAGTCTATGTTCCTGTTTCGGATTGTAATTCACAAGATCAAAGATGTTTTTTTCATAGGGAAATGTCTGTTGTGCGAAAGAAGACCTAAGTTTCCGACGTTCATTAGAGAAAGTCTCAGCAATAACACCCCACGTGGCTTGCCTATCGTTAATTTCGATGTCTACAATTATTATTTTGACATTTGTTTGCTGCTCAGACTTCTTAGGTAAGATGAATCTGGTGCTGCATCTTAGCACGAGGAAAATAATAAATCTCAGCGCTCCCCAGGTGGTATTTGTCTTACCGAATACATTATATGTATGTATGTATGTATGTATGTATGTATGTATGTATGTATGTATGTATGTATGTATGTATGTATGTATGTATGTATGTATGTATGTATGTATGTATGTATGTATGTATGTATGTATGTATGTATGTATGTATGTATGTATGTATGTATGTATGTATGTATGTATGTATGTATGTATGTATGTAATTGTGCACAGGTTCTCTGAAGTTTTTCAATCTGTTATTACTTACAATTAGCTTAGGAAAGACAAAAGTCCTCTTCTAGCCCGCCCCAAACACTGTCTGTTCACAACCCTGCATCAATAAGTTGATGATGTGCAGTTGAAGACTAGATAATTTCAAATATCTAGGCAGCACAATATCTAGTGATGGTTCCCTGGACAAAGAGATCACTGCGAGAATCTAAAACGTCCGCCAAGCATTCAAACGGTTCCAAAACAAATTATTTCTGCACAAGGACATACGCCTGTCAACAAAGATGAAGGTATGCAATGCAGTTGTCCGCACGTCGTTCTTGTATTGCTGTTAAACGTGGACTGTCTGACAAAGGCGCGTCAGTCATTTGGAACATTTCCATCACCGCTCCCTGAGATCCATCAAGAGGATCAAGTGGCAAGACCGAATTTCCAACCAGAAACTCCTTGACAGAGCTAACACAACAAGCATTGAAGCCAAACTAATCCAGAACCAGCTTCGTTGGGCTGGCCATGTCAGCCGCATGGATTAAAACATAATCCCAAAGCAGCTGTTTTATGGCAAGCTAGCCCAGCAAGCTAGGGTAACCGAAACCAAATCATCCCTCGCAAGAGGTATAAACACAACCTTAAGACGCACATTAAATGGACAAACTTTCAACCCAACCAGCTCGAACTCGCTACCTCAGACAGAAGTCACTGGCGAGCCTTGGCCAGGAAAGCCAGTTCCATCTTCGAGGCTGACTTCCACCAGCGTTTTGCTGCAGCTCGTAAAAGACGTCAAATAGCTGAGTCACAGCTACCCAAACCAATGGTGTCACATGACCCACCTTCAACCGCCATTGTGCATAAGACTTTGGACTCCAGAGAAACATGCGCATCCATCGTCGATGAGATCGCACATTCTCGGCCCCCGAGAGACTACCACTATGTATGTATGGGGTGGAGAATGCCGCAATGACCTTGTTGTTACGCAAGATTGCGGCTTTTATCGGTACTGTAGGGAACGAGGCGGCGGCTATCTTCACAAAGTCAAAGTAACTGCAAAACCGGAAGAGGTTGTTTATTCACTCACAAACTTCGGCCTAGCCACGGGAGAAAGAAATCTGACAAGTGCGTGAAAAATTAGGCAGACTACAGTTCAAACAGACCCTAGTATCAAATCAGGACTGAGTTAAGGAAATATGAGCAGGGCACATGTTCGAAACATACATGTACCATTATTATAAAGGTGATTTAACAATCACTTCAGTACTCGCCACGATTTTGACCAACGCGTAGGTCTAGTAAGTTAGGGAGTGAATTCTAATAGGCGTACTCTGAATGACGGCATTTGCCAAAGTTAGAAAGAGAATTCAGACTTGAAAAACTTCTTGACGGTAAAAATTATTCGCCCGGATTTGGTGAACATTGCAAGCTTATATGTAGCATGTAGAAACGGATATCTAGAATTATGTTGAAGTTACCTTTATTATTTATTTATTAAAGTTAATCTCACCATGGTATTTCAGTTATTTATCTATCGTAACATTCTGAAAAGAAATTAGTCGCATAAAAATTGAACAACGTAGATTGTTATCCTGTGATCGGAATAATTGTTTAATTTGCTTCTGTATGTATCGTTTCGAATTATTGCATTTATTAATGAGTTATATTAGAACCTATACTTGTTTCAATTTTAAATCTGAATACATACTTGTGAACATACCGTGAAGTATCTGCATATCTATATATTCGAAGATTGTGTGTATCTTGTATGATTTGTAAGTCAATGAATGCGTCTGGTTGTGTGACGTAGTAGTTACTATATAAAAATGGTTATAGAGGTCACCGGACGGGATGAATACCGGAGGCGGAAGTTTGAAGGCAGCATGAGAACAGATAGACAAGTCTGTCATTGGAAACGGGTAAGTATTTCGTTGATAAGAATTTATAACATCTGTTCATTAAGTAGTAAGTTGAAGTAAGATGTCACTTATTGATAATTTTACTTTACGATGGCGACGAAAACACAGATGATAAAGGAGTATCGTGCCACATTGTCAAGAAAGACTTTGGTCACGGGAGAGGGGCGACTCGCAGCGTCCATTGAAGAGCGAGTTAAAGAATGGAAGGCAGAGAAACTCAGAAAGAGCTGAACGGGATAGAAGCTGTTGAGAAAGAAAGAGAAGCAGAACGACGAGCGATTTAGAAAGAAGTTGAACGATGATTCGGCAGAGAAAAAAGCAGAAAGACGGGCGGATGAGAAGGAAAGAGAGCTCGCTCACGTCCTTGAGATGGAAAAGTTACGAATAGCTGCTAGAACAGCTGAGAGAGATGACACAAGTTCGAATCCCGAAGGGAATGGACGACCGATTACTGACCACCGTATTGTCCAGATAAACACGTCACGATTTAATGCAAGGGAAGAATCGATTGACTATTTCCTCGTTCGATTCGGGGAAACTCTAGTGGGTGTATACGATTCCTGAAAACCATTTGGCATTCAACGTTTTGGCCCTTCTGCAAGATGAATCTAGAGAAGTTTAACTAGATAAAAATGAGTTTAGGTTTTAATTTATTTGATCATTGGTTGTAAAACTCGTTGATATAGGCAATTAGTATAAACGTATCTTTCATCACATGGAAATCATTAAGATCATCCAATATCTTTAAATTACATATCGGATATATTTGTTAATCGCCATTTAATATGTTGGAATTATTTAGACTTAAATATAATTTTTCTATGGGTTTTATAGCTTTTGTATCAACTCGTTGAAAATTATTGATAATTTCGTTTGGCGTAAATGTGTTTCCTCCGATAGTTAGATTTCATGTCCCAAAGTATTTTGGCATTTCTGTGAATTTTTCATCACTTGAATATATTTGTTATGTTATGTTGGGGCTTAACGCCATTTTTCAGCACTCGATAGGCTATATATGGCGGCCAGTATTAATGGTGGAGAAAGAAACCGGGAAATCCGCGGAAAGAACCACCGACCCACGAGAAGCTACTGGCAAGCTTTCTCACATATCCACATTCACCGAATCTTAGACTCGAACCCACGCCGACAAAGGTGAGATGGCAGTGATCCGTAACGGAGAGCGCTTTAGACCACTCGGACACTCAGGGCCCCGAATATGTTTTTAAGATATCCTTCCATCTCTCCTTTGATCCCGCAGCAGTTAATAAATATGATTGTTTTATTAGCTATCATTTATTCTCTTTCTCCGTCATGAACCGTTAAGCATTAAAATCTCTCCTGACTTCAGTAGACTTATAGCCGTTTCTCGGTATAATTTTTGCCATAATATTAGAATTTTATTTAACCAGCATTTTGACAAATGAATGACTGTCCTAATCGGACAAGTTATGAATGAATTGTGGTGTGTACAATGGATACTTATAATTCGTCTCGTGCCAGATTTTTATATGTATTAGTACTTTATTACATATGTGTCCCACGATGACGTCATTTGACACCGTTATGTAATACTGTATGATATTAACCAAGGTACCCCTAAAAGATGTGAAATAAAATAAATGGAATAAACTCACTTTTTCACTGTCCTTCGTAGGCTTATAAGTCCGTGTATCATACATATTACACATCAGTATAAATGGCAGTAAGTTGATGTTAAACTTAAGGCTAAGGCACTACACATAATGCATAGTTACAAAATCGAATAACAGGTAAAACGAGATGAACAACAGAGCAATCTAATTTGTGTTTTTGATACATAAAGAAAGCTAAACTGTATTTTTTAAAGCGCAACATGTTTACTTCTGACGATGTGCCACAAAAAATATATGAGAAATATGGATAATGCACACACCAACCATACAGTTTTATGACGAGCTTTACTTAGAAAACATAGTTTATACTTTTCAATAAGGTAAGCTAATGCAGTTCCTGATTAGATAACATCTCTATGGAAACACCATTTCCCTAACGCTAATTGCTTTCTTCTTCGAAAGTTGTCATATATATATATATATATATATATATATATATATATATATATATATATATATATATATATATATATATATATATATATATATATATATATAGCCAGTTTTCTGGCACTGTTTACCTGCCTGGTTCATATACTCAATGATAAACCATATAATTTACCTGGCGCAATGTTTTGTTCGGCCTTCCAGGAGAATAGTACCTTCTTAATTCTACTATATGCCTATGTTTGTTGTATAAATGTGTAGTCTTTGGCTTTGTAACATGGACCCTTTCTCCGCTCACATGTCATTCGCATATTATATCATCATCGTCGTCAAAATCGTCATGAGCAATATTATTGCAAACAACTAACAGAGTCTTTATGTAATTCCGTGTAGTGACTGCAATAGATTGATTCGTATTCCTTGTGGAACAATGATCTCTATTTGATATCTGGTTCTTTATCAAAAACTTTTTTAACTAAGAAATGTCGGATTGAAATCTAAATTGCGATTTCCGCATGTTAGTGGCGCAAGTGTAGATATTACTTTCTTCCTACAGTTCGGCATGGGTAATGGTGGAAAACCTATGAAAGCATCAATGCTGATTTTTCCATCAGATCTTGCACGACAGTTAAGAGTGAAAACGATCGATTCCCTAACCAATAGCTTGTACAGAGTTAATTTTGATTTTGTTTTGCCACGTTACAATTAGAACATGTTCATGCAGGCGGTAACACCAACCTATATGACCTAAACCGTATTCCAAATGTGACCGGTTTTGCACGCATGTATAATCTGAATTCTAAACGCTCTTGAATACCGTTGATCTTTTTTGCCATAGTACAACTATAATAAACCATATTCCAATTGTGTGAACACACCACGAATCTCTTTCTTGCCTGATCTGTAACATTCGCAGTACAATTTTTGTAGCTCTTGTCGAAATTGATCAACATCATGTACTGAAGACATTTTACTTTGCTAATTGGATTATAATTAGATTCATTCCAATGCATGCATCAGGTTAGCGCAATGACAAGACTGTACCGCCTGACTTTTTTCCTACCTGTTTTTTGCCAATGCGTTCATCAACATTATAGGCATCAAATTATAATCTGTCAACTAGTAATCTTTGTAAGACTGATATCTTAAGACACCGATGATGACATTTAAACCGAGAAATTTTTTTTATTTTTTTCAGGAAAGGCGGATAACTTTTTGACGACAGTAATTTTTGTACACTCTCATTTTTTGTGATTACTTGGTAATATCTAACACTGACGTCTGGTCCGAATCATTAAGTAAACCCTCATTGCTAAATACAGATAACTCAGATTCATAACTTTTTATTTATAATTTTCCACAAGTTTTCCCTGTTCACACCGCTATCACTGTCAAAGAAAATAGTCAGAAATTTTATATAAACAAGGTGCGCGCGCATTTGCTTGCAGCTTGTTTTTAACCTTCTATAGCATCTACATATCGCATTTGTTTCGAATTTAATCATGAATTAGAAAACAATATTTTGTTTCAAACCGATTGGCTGAAAAACTATGCCCAATTTTGGTTTTAAAATATCTACCCCATAATGTATACTTATTTCTAAACTGGCCAAATATCTTTATTATGGATATTAAGTACTCGTCAAACATCGTCATGTGGGGAATAAACACACACACACACACACACACACACACACACACACACACACACACACACACACTCGTTTAGCGTAGCCAATCAGGATTTCTACTTCACCCGCCAAAATTCTTTATCACTCCAATCAAAGTCAGAAACTTCTTCCCAGTCCGACTATATTAATAGTTACTCTAAAAAAAATATCACTTTATGGCACTTGCTTCAAATGGACTTCCTCTTCCTAATATTTTCCCGTGGTATTTATCAACTCTGGACATTTTACCACTATGACCTTACGTTAACATTGCACTCTCGTCTATTCCTAACTATTAACCAAGCGGGTCCAAATTAAAATTCAGTTCATGCCCCAAGCAGATCAAATTATATCCCTCGCAGTACACAATTCATTGCGAGACTTGCCAATACACCAATGTTAATAGGTACCTGTCACTCTGACCACGAAAGAATGTTCTGTGAAATTATCTACAGATCCATTCAACAAAACTTTTCGCACCATTACATTTATGCATAATTCAACAATTAATTTATTTATCTAGAAAAGAAAGTGAAAGTTTAAAAAGAACTTGCTGTATTCAGAATTAAATCTCAAATAGTCCTGAAAGTTATATCACAAGTCCCAAATTATTTTTCCAAATGAATTTCAGTTGTGATGTGCCAATGTGCCAATAGCCTGGAATAGTGTTTATATACTAATACTCTTGATGTATCATAATGATATAATCCAAATTTCCTTGAATGAATTGACAATTATTCCCACTTAGTGATTTAGTCCGAAAATCAAAAAGCACTTTCTAATTCCAGTGAATAATTTAAATTAAAAAATCCTCAAAATTTCATTTCCGGAAAAATTCCAAGTTATTATCTGTCTTATATAGATCCCCACTACCCTGTTACTTTAATGAAAATTTCCGTCCACTGTAAACAAAATTTGTTCCATGAAAAGTTCTAAGATGATAATGAATGCTGGATCCAGAACTCAAACTTAGTAAATATATTTATTCTACATGACATTAAACAGATAAGCCCAACTTCTACCATCAGTTACGGATAAAGATCATTTACACAATATGTATATATACATGATGACAGAAAGAGAGAGAGAGAGGAGAGACGTGTGTGTGTGTGTGTGTGTGTGTGTGTGTGTGTGTGTGTGTGTGTGTGTGCCTCATACATACAAAACTGGAAATTCCAGACAAACTTTTACCCTTGATCACACTGAACAGATTTCGTCGGCTAAATTGTGCTTTTAAAAAAAAAACCCCAAACACTTTATTAAAGCTTTTACTGTGGTTTTAGTTTTAATATTCTTCAAAGGAATTGTCTCTATGAATCTTGCAGATGCACACGTTATAGCCAATAAATATTGGATACCTGACTTGGTCCTAGGTACAGGATTAACACAGTACCGGATTATTCTGATAAATGGTTCGAGAAATGCAGAAATAGGTTGCAGATGAGCCTTATGTATCTTCTGCTTGGGTTTTTTTTTTTCTACCATTTATTACTTGATCTACAGCATTTACAAATATCACTTTTAATTCACGATCAATAAAAATGAGTTAAGATTTGTGATAAGTCTTCTTGACTCCAAAGTGCCTAGCCTAAGGACGTCCATTGGCTAGACTAATAATTTCCTGTCGATTAGACATAGTAACAATAAATTGATGGCTCAAAGACCACTAGTCACTAGTGGATGCTTCAGACGGTATCCATTGTCTCATAAAAACCCCATTTGTTTTTACAAAGTAACAAATTGTTACCTTTATGACTCCAGATTTGTTAATAGCCCTTTGAAACAAACATGAGATTTCAGGATTTTATTCCTGTTAGACAATGAGAGATTGTCTTTTTTTTCAGAATGAAGTGAATAAGTAGAAAAAAGAGGATCACTATGATCAATCCAGTTGATTCATCAATACAAGGAGAAAAAATGTCCTTATCAAAAGCATAACCAATAAATCTGTCAATTATAGAAATAATTTCCTCATCAAAATCATTCGCAAAAGCAATTTTTCCATATCTCTAGTAACTGTACAAGCATGGTATAAATCAGAAATATAAGTTTCAATAGGATAATTTTTTTAAAAAAATCCAAACAAGGCTTGCGGGTTACAAGTGGACTAACAGCAACCGTATCCCCAACTAGGCCATTGCCTAGTAATAAATTAATGCTTTCGATGAGTAAAGACCACACTGTTCCCACTGTCACGGGTCCTGAGATGAAGTCTGATGACAAATTTACACAGTGGTGAGGAACAATATCAAAACTCCACTCTGCTCACTGAATACAAACACTTTCTTGAGAAATTTTCTCAGAAAAAGGCAATGTACCTGATAAAAGGCTCCGAGAATCGCCTTTCACTAAATATATTTTTAGAAATTGGCAGAATTAGCAACAAATGATATAGAACCTTCTGCCATGAATGTTTCATAATTCTCCATAATAAAATCAGATCGGTGTTTGTTTAATCCAATAAATGCGTTGATTTATTACATGACTCTGAACTTGGCCTCTTAGAAATAATAGCAGTTGAAATAGCTGTCTTTATTCTGTCGGTTATATTTCAGTCTCTAGCTATCTAAAATAACGTTCCTTATCTTTTTTCAATAAATTTACGCAGAAGAGATAAGGATTTATTACCAGTCATATTGGAAATCTTATTCCTAAAAGTTGTGCCAGATAGAGATTTGGAAGTGCTCGTTTGAGACATATTTTTTAAAAAAGAAAACACTGCTGAGATAAAAACTTATTAAAACATGAGTCATGGAATAATCAAGAGCTGTACGAGCAGCATTTCGACCGTTTCTATCTTTTGCTCATTAAGGTAGGCCTTTAAGTCGATTTGGACACAGTTCATAAACTCTTCAACTAATATAAACTTTCTCATGTCATCGTAATCTTATCCAATCTTGTTAGTCCAGCACCGCGTATCAAATGATTTTTTTCCCTTGCAAATTCTACACGAGATTGTCTAGTTTCCTTTATACAATTGCTAAACTTTTGTCGATATGTCTCATGTACCAGCTCATAGCCCTTCAAGATACATTCCTTAACCACATCATATTTAGCACTTTGTTATACAGATAGTGAAGTGTGGACTTCGTGAGCATTGCCAGTAAAGACACATTGTAATAATATAGTCCAATGTTTCATACTTTGGCTAATATTGATTTAACTCTTTTTATTCAATTAGGGGTACTAACCTAATATTTCTGGCAACATCAAAGCTGAATTTGTTTGTAATGGGAACAGAGCTTTCTACCCTCCACGTCTAATTCTTTTAATCTAAATTGCTTTTTTCTTTCTTCCTTTTCTCTTTATGAATGGGTCCCGAGTGGCCTAGTGGTCTAAAGTGCTGTCCGTTACGGATCACTGCCATCTCACCTCTGTCTGCGGGGGTTCGAGTCTAGGATTCGACAAATGTGGATATGTGAGAAAGCTTGCCAGCGGTTCCTTCCGGTGATTTCCCGGTTTCTTCCTCCACCATTAATACTGGCCGCCATGAATAGCCTATCGTGTGCTGAAAAATGGCGTTAAACCCAACAACAACAACAACAACAACAACAACAACAACAACAATCTCTTTATGTACTATTATCGGTTCTTTTTGTTTTCATTTACATGTGCTTATCTTCTCTCTTTTTCTCTCATTCTTGTTAAGGTTTAAATGCGAAACTCTTTTCACAACCGATTTGCATATGTTTAATTGTCGTATAATGAGTGAATAAAAAAACAAGGAAATAAGTTCTACTTCTGTATTTGCTCTTTCTTTAAATTACTGAGTTATAATGTGCAGCAGATATTCGCTAAACAGATTTTTCACTTAACCACACTAATCAGCAGATTTCTTAAAGCCACACAAATCAGCGGATAAGAAAATGAAGGTGATAGCATTGAGACTTTATATATAATTAGTTGAACATAAGGGTACAAAATTAGTAAGATATACTATTTTAAAAGAAAAAAAGAACGAAGACAACTAGTAATTCTAGTGTCTTTTAGTACTAATATAGTATATATTTTTATTCCCTGAAAAATGAAATAAGACAATATTTGTTTTATTTGATATATGTGTTATTGTAGTTTGACAGTTGTTTATCGCTCGACTGATCAGCAATATATTAGTCTGGCTAACGATAAATGTAAAGTTTAACCAAATAATGGAACTTATTTTCTTTTGTGGTTCCACCTATTGGAAAGATAACTGGCTACGTTCAGTCATTGTTCGAATGATGATCTTCATTAAATAAGGTTTCATGTCCATGAAATATAACCTATCAAGTTCTGATTATTGCCGCCATAAAAAACGAACTCAATAACATTTCATTTAACTGAATCACCAATTCTGTTTAGGTTATGATTATATGTGAACTGTATCTTAACGTGAACTGTTGTTTTGTTGTTGTTTTTCTTTTTTTACTTGTATTGTTTGGTATTAGCGCATCAAATATCAAAGTGGTCATTTTGATTTATTTGACTGTAAATAGTTGAAGACATATTTACATATTTTGAACGTGTCTTTTAGATTTGACTTTGGAAATCCCTTATAACGTCGCGCAATACGCCTACCGAACCACATCATTTACCACCCCAGAGGAGGCCGTATTTAGTTTTATACAGCAAATCTTTATCTACACACAAACTTCGTACACCGTAAATTATGAATTTGTTTTCGGCCATTTTTCTGCTTTTGTTGCTGCCGTGTACATTTTTTTGTTGTTTGCACGCGCATAAAGTTACAGCCAAATGAAAGCAAATTACCAAGGGAGGTTAATCTCTTCGTGTGATACTTATGTTAAAACTAGTTACTCCTTTTAAAGGGGAGCAGGATGCCAGACGCACAGCAGATACATCGGACGTATACGCTGCGGAAACATGATAAATTTTCTAAAAGCTGAAACTGCATTTTTTAAATTTGCATGTTTATTTTTACGTTGACACAGCTGTTTAATAGTGCTCCAACCCAAATGATAAGTATGTAAGATGAGATACAGTGATTTAATACAAGTTGAATACAACTGTTTTATGGAATGTTCTTACGATTCCTGAGTAGTTTTAAGAATATCAGGTATGAGATAACCCATTCAGCTAGCAAAGGTTAATTTAAAGCATCCTAATTAAACATAATAAAGTCAACTTTGCAATTCGAACCGCTCACGCTCAGTAAAATGCACATATCACAAAGACAACGGAGCCACTTATCTTGACAGACAGATCAATTTGAACGTTCAGGTGATGGAACAGATCATTTTGAATGTTGAGGTAATCAGACAGGTAAATTTGAACATTGCGATGATCAAACAGATCGATTTAAATGTTGAGGTGATCAGACAGATCAATTTGAACGTTGAGATGATCAAACAGATCGATTTGAATAAGAATGAAATTCAGCGTGTCCAGTCTTTGCTGAAGTAATATTTGCTTTGTTTACCCGATAATTCTAAGAAACACCCTCGTTTTATTTGTGCCTCTCCTTGTAGATACAGTAGTGAGATATGTATTGTCATCTGTCATTTTTATGTACGCCTCATGCTTGTTAGCATGATCGCCTACAGTAAAACAACCATTCTACACAGAAATATGAATTTTGACAGGTATAATCAAACAAAGTTAAAGATGACATACTTTAATTAATAAAAATAATCAGATAGCTTCAGTAATTTTAATTGCTTTCTGTTAACGTCTGTAGTTAGATTTCGGTAGTAGAGGTACACTGTTAAATGATAGTATCAAGATTGCTGGATATGAACAGGTGACATTTGATATGCCCAGTTATGCGCACATTTAGATTTTTTTTCAATAAGATGTTCATGCTGCTTTATCAATTTTTTCGAAGTCCTGTACGTAGTCTCTCTCTCTCTCTCTCTCTCTCTCTCTCTCTCTCTCTCTCTCTCTCTCTCTCTCTCTCTCTCTCTCTCTCTCTCTCTCTCTCTCTCTCTTTATTCTGCAAAGTTTAGCTGAGATTGGAGTCCATACATTTATTGCATTTTTTTAGACTTTCATTATATGATTTATGGTAAAATTTTGTTGGACTATTTTAATTCGACGAATTAAACCCCACCCCCTGCATCCAACAACGCAGTATTTCTTGTACTTGATCTTTTAACAATACACGTGAATCATCAGTACAGAGCCCCTAAAGGAACTGATTAAAGTGTTTCTACAAGTAACTGTAGTGCCAGGAAAGCCAGCAATACATGCTGCGAAAATTAAAGCTTTGTTTCTAACCTAAAATTAGATTTTCTATAAATACCTGTCACATTAGGATTTGGTAAACCGATTTGGAACAGGAACGAATCATGCTGATACAAAATGAACTTAATGTAACCACTTATTTTGCTGGTTTGGTTATACACCCTTGTATACGTGACCTGGACATAAGATAAAACAATACAGAACAAGTACAATACGGTTTTGCGATTTGTGCATTCCGTATGTACTCACTTATAAGTTGAGGCCAAACGGAAGCTGCACAGACCCATATCTGTGCAATTTGTTAGGAGTAATCAGTAGAACAAACCACAAACACCCTGATCTGCAGGTTCGTTATGCTGGATCTTTGTTGTTTGTACTTTGACTCAAGTATATACCGAAGATAAATGATGGTTTATTTTTAAGTCACGCTCTACATGAACTCGAATAGAATTACCTAGATGTTTACATGCACTGTGAACTGCCAAACTTATAGTGTAAGTTATGTGTTTCGTTGTAAAGCGATATTGTAGATACATGTACATGTAAACGTATGTTGGAATGGAACAGAAAGAAAAAGTGTAAGAATACTTGGAACAAACTCATTGATCTGATTTTGTACTTATATGCAAAGCAATAAATAACTGAAATATGGATAAAAGTTATCCTGAAGTGATTTCTATGCAAAGAGGAAAATACACTCCTTCTTTTGGTGGTAGCAAAATAACACCTTGCTAACCTAATATCTTTGTCTTGTATTTTCGTAAACCTATATTACACTATCCATTGGAAAGGTTTTGTTATTGTTGATGGTGGTGTTATTATGGGCTTAACGCCACTTTTCATTACATGATTGGCTGGCTATACATGGCGGTGAGGATATTTGGTGAAGGAAGAGAAGAACCACCGACCCTCAGTAAATTTTCACATGTCCACGTTTGCTAAATGTTTTGTATCGAATGAAATGATTTTAAACATTGAGCAGAGATAAATAGCCGGAGGTGGGGTTGGTGTTGAATTTTGATCACTTCCTAAACAAGGTGTATAACTTGCTGTGGAGTCCACTCTTTATTGTATGTGTTCCTATTCGAGGTGTCTATAGTTTGATGTGGAGTCTACTGTTGAATGTATTTGTTCCTAATCAAAGTGTCTATAGCTTGCCGTTGCTGTGGAGTCCACTCTTGATATTGTGTGTTCGTTATCAAGGTGTCTATGACTTGCCGTAGAGTCTAATGTTAAATGTATGTGTTCCTAATCAAGGTGTATATAGCTTGCTGTGGAATCCACAGGTGAATGTGTGTTCCGTTGTAAATCAAGGTGCCTATAGCTTGCGGTGAAGTCTACTCTTGATTCTGTATGTTTTATTCAAGGTGTCTATAGCTTGCGGTGGAGTCTAATGTTCGTAATCAGTGTGTATAGCTATCTGTGGTGTCTACTGTTGAATGTGTGTGTTCCTAATCAAGGTGTATATAGCTTGCTGTGGAATCCACAGGTGAATGTGTGTTCCGTTGTAAATCAAGGTGCCTATAGCTTGCGGTGAAGTCTACTCTTGATTCTGTATGTTTTATTCAAAATGTCTATAGCTTGCGGTGGAGTCTACTCTTGATTCTGTATGTTCGTAATCAGTGTGTATAGCTATCTGTGGTGTCTACTGTTGAATGTGTGTGTTCCTAATCAAGGTGTATATATCTTGCGGCGGAGTCTACTCTTGCATCTGTGTGTTCCGTTGTCAACAGTGGGGTAATCTTTTCTAAATTTATCTGCACATGAGTAGGTAGTAACTTTCACACCAGGAAGATAATACATAATAGGTACACAACATTTTAAGCTGGTTTTGCAAAATGAATATGTGTATGATGAAAACAGCTCCATGACAGTGTACTCTTCTGGTACTATCAATGGTGTCACCCTACCCCTTTTAAACTTATAACATGATGGTGAAAACGAATCTCGCCCTGATACGATAACAATAATTTATTAAACAAAAAAATAACCACCAATAGAATAAATGGAAATAAAAGACGCACATAACAAAAGGCAATATTCTAATAACAATTTAATAATAATAATAATAATAATAATAATAATAATAATAATAATAATAATAATAATAATAATAATAATAATAATAGAAGACGACAAACCCAATAAGTACTTTATATGGATAAACACCTCTTTAGTGTCCCATATAAGTGCGATAAGATATGTAAGACATGTATATCAAGGACAGGGGTTTCCCGCGTAAATTATCCCTGTATAACTTCAGCAAATTTTCCCTTGTGATTTCCAATGTTTATTCCTGTGCTTTGTGACTGTGGTGTGTACTCACAGAAACGAAAAAGGGCAAAGCTAGGCTATGATAATGCCGAAGTTAGAAGGTAATAGTGTAATTATTTTTCTTCAGATCTTCTCTAATTGTGTTATGTCCATATCCTCTAAAACATAAAGTCACTTTCCATGCCTTTTCGTTACATAAATCATGCTAATTTGGCAAATACATTAGAGGCATAGTTTTGGTATGCTGTGTATATGGCTATTTCTTGAAGTGTACTGACCCTATGTTGTATGAAATTGTGTCTCACGATGTCGCCATGAATGCACTCTTCTAATTTTTAATTTGAATAGATTTAGATTGGACCACGAGAGTCTGACATTTTATGAATAAAATGCGATAAAAAAAAATTTGTGACAAAAAGAAATAACCGCATCTGTACTAGGAGTGCAAGCGAGACCCCAGATCTGCACTCAATTCGATTGTCGTTTCGTGTGTCTTTTCGCGCCTCAGAATCGCCAGAAGACTGAAAAATCTACACATATCAACTTAATAGTATAACGTGCCTATGCGTAAATCAAGGACGACAATGACATGAATCTAATGCGGAAATTTATCATATAATAAATTTATACAAATTTCCAGAAAAGGAATATTTCGGTAAAATTCGGATAGTAAAAGAAAATGAGTACTAAAGTCTAACATTTGACTTGCTGAAGTGTAAAATCCAGTACAATCGGCTACTTCCTCCTGGTGGAGTTATGTACAAAGACTTTTGACGGGAAATGCTGAAAATAAAGGCTGATTTTTTTCGGAATGAGATTCGTGTGATGGTCGTCTGAGAGTTTTGCATAGGGATGTTAGTGTCTTTAGGGTGCATATTGTAGACCTTTTAGTCTTCTGGCGATTCTGAAGCGTGTAAAGACACGATTCGACAGTTGCATCGAGCGGAGGGAGGGAGGAATCTAGCTTGCACTTCTGGTGTATATTTATCTATTTCGTGTTGTCACAGATTTTCGTCGTATTTTATTGATAAAACGTCAGACTCGAATGATAAGACATGCGTAGGACATGAGGGATATTGGGCCATCCATAAATGACGTCACACGATTTTGGCCAATTTTTTCACCACCACCCCTCCACACATGTCACAAAAAGTCAGATCCTACTCAAAATGACATCACAAAACTCGCATCCCCCTCCGAAAAAGCAGTATTTTCTATTTAAAAATTAACATGATTCAAATCACTTTACTTGTCCATGTAGTAAAATCGCACTGGTGGCCCAGTGGTTAGAGCGTCCGCCTCAAATGCGGGAGGTCGTTGGTTCGATCCCCGGTCCAGTCATACCAAAGACTTACACAAATGGTACTAACAGCTGCCTCGCTTGACGCTCCGTTAGTGTTAGGACTGGTGGGCCTAGTGTCAGGATAATGTGACTGGGTGGGACATCATGCTACATGTATGCGGCATGATGCCCCAGTGCTAGACATCATTATAAACTGCCAAAATGCAGACATCGTAGCCATATGACGGAAAAATTGATAAAGCTACGTTAAAAATCATAATCACATCACACATCACGTAATCACGTCATTGCAGTATTTATATAGTGGCGCTGCACTCTGATATTGTAGAAAAAAAACATGAATTAGAAAATAGGGTCTGGAAAGCTAACTTGGCATAAAATTCTTTTGTATATATTAGTCGTCTAGCTAAAACAGCAGAAGTAAGTTTGGCAAGAAAAAGATTATTTCAACTTAGCTTTGTCGACACCAGCGGACCAGAAAAGATGAATGCTATTTGAAATGAGCCACTATTGGATTGGGGCTAGTAGGGGTGTTGGTAGTTCGAAGACGAGTCCATTTTAATTTGAGTCTGTGCACGACACGCGTGAGGCTACTTAAAACGTCATTAATAAATTTTATGCAATCAAAAAATTAAGAATGAAAATTAAGTGGAACGTTTGTTAAAGTTGCGCATTTTGATATGACGTTATCCCCTCCCCTCGTCACACATCGTCACAAATGTGTAACCCCCTATCCCAGGTTAGTGACATCATTTATGGACGGACCCTATTGCAAAACTTCGCGTTTTTCAATTCTCCAAAAAGCCAAAATACTAATCCCACTGTTCCTAGTACTACTACTACTACTTCTACTACTACTACTACTACTACTACTACTACTACTACTACTACTACTACTACTACTACTACTACTAATAATAATAATAATAATAATAATAATAATCTTCGTCATCACCATCGTTTTCGTCCTCCTCTGTCTCCTTGTTTTCTTCTTCTGGTGAGGAACAAGAACTTCACGGGATGTTAGCAAACGATAATGATAACCGATGCTATAAAATTAATTAAAGTCGGAGAGTTTTCCGCTGTCATGAGGACGTCTGTAGATGTGGGTACCATTACTGTGATGAGGTGATCCGAAGATACTCCGAATGCGATGACAAACTGCAGGTCTGCTATAGGAGTCACGGTACTAATTCAACTCCCATAGTAAACATATAGAAACACCATCATATTTAAAATTCAATAACTTAAAATTTCTGGGTACTGATGATCAGACCTATATTTATCCATGCACAACTATCCTTGGTGCAAGCTTCTGTTTGGAGAACGCCATATGAGCCGCGACATTTTCTTGACCTACATGTGCATGAAGTCAATGTTATTGATTTAGCACCAAGTGAATCAAGTGCTACTTTCATTATTGAGAACAAGTCTTTAAAAATACTAAAATTGCATCAATATAAATTTGTCTATATTTTTTTAAATTACACATAGGATAAGCTTTCAAAAGATATTTTTACTAAAATTTTACTTTGCATTATTAACTAATTATGGACCACCAAACCCGTATATACTCTATTATTTCTTCACCCATTTCTAGACTGGTTCACAATTTTTCCATAGAATTAGTACCGTGTGTCCTTTAAGCCAGAGCTGGAACCAAACTTCATTCTGTTGTGTCTAGGTATGTCTTACATATAGAGAACGATTATGTGGTTTTCCAAAAATTAATGTTAATTTAGAAACGGTCAAAATTTACGCAACAATGAGAAAAACATAAAACGGGTCCTTGTGAGACTAAAATAAACGCAGTTGTTAGTATGAAACCATTCGCATTTATTCAGAATTAATTGCATCAGAATTTTCACTAAAACAAATTAAACAGCTAATAAATCTAATCTTTTCTCCAAAATGATTTGTGCAAATGTCACATTTTAAATTACCCTAGACAAGTCACTTTGTAAGGAGAGATCAAGTTAGAATGATTAAACGTAACAAACATAATTTTTAAAAATTAGCTCTTTTCCTTTGTATACAGAAGACAGCTGAAAGCAATGTTCTATTAGCTAACCATAGATATTATGTGAAGCGCACATTCCTATATAGATATATACGTACCTACCTCCTTATCGACCTTTCAATGTGCCTTACATCCTACATAGGACAATAGAGAGTCATAAATAAAAAGATATAGATGTACACACATACACACACATATATATATATATATATATATATATATATATATATATATATATATATATATATATATATATATATATATATGCGCAAGGTTGTAAGTACGAGATTAAATTATATATATATATATATAAATATATATATATATATATATATATATATATATATATATATATATATATATATATATATATATATATATATATATGTGTGTGTGTGTGTGTGTGTAACATAATTTGAAGAGTTGAAAAAACGTCCTATTTGTCAGCATTTCTGCAAAAATGATATGCAAAAACATCACAAAACTATTAGATTACAGTTACGAGTGAAGTGTCGAGATTTTCCTTTTTTTTGACACCAGAATAAAGCAGATAATTAGTAAAGAAATAACCCTTAAGAAACTCTATTTAACCTTTGCATTTTTCACATGTTCACAAAATTATATGAGAAAAGGTCACGTCACCTGTTTGTCAGTGCCTACCCTCCAATTTTTGTTTTAACAAGTCCTCTTTTTCATATCCCCCGTTCCCAAATCTGATAAGCTCGTCATCCTTGATGACCTCTATGCTAGAGCTCTGACATCTCCTTGAAGGGGTCATTGGAAAATATTGCGTCGGTCGCTGCAACAGTAATGGTCTTCCACTTCGTCAGACCTGCGCAGAGCATGAACTGCTCATCCCCAACACTGTCTTCCGCCTTCATAACCACAATAGAACGACATGGATTCATCCTCGATCTATAATCACTGGCATCTCATCGACTAGGTAGTATTTGCGGGTGTCCAAATTTATTTGTGGTACAAAATGTTATACTGACCACCACATTGTAGTCTCCAAGCTAAACATCCGTATCCAACCTAAGAAACGCCAGCAAGTCAAGAAGATTCCAAAACTATCTTTGTCAGCACTCTAGAAAACCGTCTTTAGTTCATCCCTGTGGACATCCAGAATGTGAGTGCTGCCTAGGTGACCCTTAGAGAGATGGTCTACAATACCGCTACAGATATCTTAGAGCCATCTTCCGGAAAGCACGAGGACTGGATTGATGAGAATTGCGACAACATAAAACAGTTATTGGCTGAACAATATCGCCTCCACACAACGTACCTAACTGATCCGAACATCCGTAGGATTGTTCCATATAACCTCTATGACTCTTTTCTGAGTAACAAAGCTAATGATATCCATAGCTACTCTGACAATCACGATATAAAGAAGTTTTATGATGCGCTGGGTGAAGTCAATGGTCTTATGTCATAAGGATCATCCCTGTTTCTCAATGCTGACGGGAACATGCTAATCACTGACAAATAGAAGATCATCGAAAAGTGGGATGAGTACTTCAGCTGCGTCAAGAATCGACCAACATCCATCTATTAATCGTCTGCTCCAGGTGACATTCAATAAATCATTATGTGATCTACCAACCATGTTAGAGACCCAGAAAGCAAAATGTCTGCTCTCTAGCGGCATCTTTTCTCTTTTGACTTTGACTATGTATATAATGGAGTTCCTGTTCTTGGTTGTTTGTATTCATAACTACGTTTTGCTTGAATGAACTTGTAGTACCCCAGAGTCACTTCAATTGCATTGTCGATATCTGCAGAAAAGACCACATTCACTGCTTTTTCAAGTGCTTACAAACGCAATTCCTAAACCTAATTGTGCCAATTTTATAATGTAGAAATAACCATCATCACCGCCTTGATATTGTGTGAAATAGAATTCTCGCAAACAATAACCTCCTGCTTATATTAAATACTGTGTGTACTGTTGGCACCTAATTTGTCTGTGGTTTCAGACAGAGTCAAGTAAGATCTTAAATAATTTAAGGAGGCAAACTTAAGACTCAAAGAGTCTGGTGCACAGTGTCTGACCTTTCTGTGTGACGTCTGTCTGGAAAACCTTGTAGTGACGGAACTGGTTAGGGGGTTGATCAATAACTCTGTTGAGTGCTGCATTGTTTGCGGTATCAATGAACAAATGTTTTGGTAAATGAGTCTGAATCAAAATATCTTTGATTTTGTATCAGTGTCAATCAGCAGTGGTAAAAGCTTTGAGATATTCGTTGCACGGGGTACTTGGCCGTGTTTCTGTTCCGTCTGACTGGTGTCATTTCCTCCTCCTGGTGAGACTTCTACACATCGTATTATAGTCTCGCCTCACTAATTGCTCGTTTTAGAACTCATTAGTACTGACCATCAATTAGAAGACGGTACTGTTTCGTTTCAGTCTGAGACGCACTTACACTCAATTCATCAAATACTTGACCTGCCACCAACCACATGTTCATGTGCAAACGATCCATACATTGTAAACTAGGACCGTATCAGAATGTCTTTGGCTAGTAGTTTTATACTGTCACTTCATTAACCATGAACACTGTCTAGTTTTACTTATCGAACGTGCGTTGATTCCACACTACAGAAGCATTAAGTGCTTGTTCATGGCATTTTCTCAGTAGGTGAATAGATTCTCTAGTTAGATTATGTCATTGTGATTATCCATTTTGAGGTTCACTAGTGTGCCGAGGAAGTACAAATCCATTTCACTGAGCAAAGAATGTGTTAAATTGTTCACTGTGGTCGTTGTGGCATCTTGGTTTTGATTCGTATTGTCATTTTTGATGAGTTTTACTTACATGTAAAAGTAACTGTTTTTGAGATGTAGTTTTCGGTATGACATTTGAATTTAAGCTAGAGGAAACTTGTCGTTGCAATAGATGACATTCACTATCATTCTTACAGAAATTATTTCATCAACATCAGAGGGAGTGTCACGGCAAACAGATCCAGTTACGTCTTGGAACATTTATAAGATTTTTAGTTCATCATTTATGTATTTTGTTTATTTTATTTTAAAAAAATCTTTCATTGATCTTCCATGCCATTTACGTGCTTTTCTACGAATCTTCCTGACATTTCCTTCCCGCTGCGTGAGTGTAAAACCGATAGATTTGATAGGTTTGTAATTTGTTTTTAAGATGTGGTTTTAAGATGGTCCGAAGAATTCTTCTTTGCCTGTTTTGTTCAGCAATTTTTTCTCAGCACTCAGTAAAGCTTCTTTGGGATTCCGTCGATCTATAATGGATGAAAAGTAGTCCTTGCGTCAAGATATGACATTTCAAAACACACAATCCTTGGTGGATGAAAGACTTTAAAAAAAACATGTCCTCTTTGGAATATTTAAAAGACGGATTGAAAACAAAAACACTAATACAACTGCTGAATAATATAGTCTACAAAGTTTGTATGACCGTGTTGTAAACTCAAGATTTCGATAGCAGCTCCAATCACAATACACATCAGTGGGGGCCCTGAGTGGCCGAGTGGTCTAAAGCGCTCTCCGTTACGGATCACTGCCATCTCACCTCTGTCTGCGTGGGTTCGAGTCTAGGATTCGGCGAATGTAGATAGGTGAGAAAGCTTGCCAGTAGCTTCTCGTGAGTCGGTCGTTCTTTCCGGTGATTTCCCGGTTTCTTCCTCCACCATTAATACTGGCCGCCATGAATAGCCTATCGTGTGCTGAAAAATGGCGTTAAGCCTAACAACAACAACAACAACAACAACAACAATACACATCAGTGATCTGAAAAAAGAATACGATTTAATTTTTGAAACTAGTTCACAACACCAAATTCATTGTTGATGTAGTTGTTGTTGCTACTGCTTATTTTGTTTCTGTGACTCATTAGTGACGATGCATTCTTCCTACAGAAATAATTGCATCATCATCAGAGGGAGTGTCATGTTAGTCTCATTAAATAACATCAGATCTTTCCTCTTCTGCATTAAGGTTTTTGATAGCGACATGACATGAGTCATGTTCTGAAAACCTGTGTTAACTACCATAATCACTAATTTTATCAGCTAATCAGGTGAAGGCTTATATCTTGACGCTTGGAAGATTGAGTAGTTTGGCTAAAGAGCAACGATGTGTTCCGAACGATTTTATTCACTTTCAGATTTCTGAAAGCTCAATTTCTATTGGCAAATTCAAAGGACACCAGAACATACCCCTAAGTGGTCGCTGTCAAATTTTCACGTAGGAGAGTGGAGATCAGTTTTAATCAGATTGATAGCAGGTTCAACGACATATTTATGGCTTCTTCTTGTTATAATCTATTACTTGTGGGGAAGTAATCCAAGAATTGAAACTTGATGGAAAACGTTTCCAATGTAATTTTACTGCTCTGAGGCACAATCTCCAACTCAATGTCTGCATTGGTCGATGATACTATCAGTATCGAAATTTCATTGTCTTTCGTTGTCAAGCGTTCAAGCTCGAGGCAGGGAAAACGTTCGTTTTAATGTTCTCTGCTTCTTCCAATTTATAGGCGTGCATGTAATATCTACAGACATATCCCGTCTCATAAAGCAATTTCTTCCTCCGGTCGCATAAATATCTTTTGTCGAAAGGAACCCAGTCGCATGTTTTTAACACCATGGTAGAATGATAACAACGACGATGACAATAGCTGTGATCTACTTCTCAGAGGTCTCAAGGGTTGCAACAACCGAACAATGACTTCAACTTCGCCTTGGATGGTCATTTGTAACGGTGCGCATCCGATAATAGGATTGATTACAGCTTTCACACAAAGTTGTAACACGTTCATGTGTTTGAGTGGGTGTTTAAAATACTTCCAAATACGTTCTGTCAATGATCAAATAATAGTTCTACGACACTTTTTTGGTTTCAAGATTTTTAGTTGTGAAAATTTAATTTCTAGTTTCTACAATTTCTACGGTTTTAAAACCGTCAAATGAGAAAATCATTACCTTTGTCCGTTTGCCATCGCAGAAGGTGTCGATCACTTTGTTTAAATACGACTTTCAGATGTCTCATTAACCTGGAACCTATTTTGAATGTCAAAAGAACAACCCATGGAGATTTTTAAAACTCATCAAATTCTTGTAACCTAAATTGCAAGAGGCCAAGTGGGATAAATAAGCCAAAGCGATTTGCCGTTGATAATCGATTCTTTTTTTTTCACTTTATACTTTTCTGCTTCTGATGTGGAGGGCTCCAAAATCATCGTTATAGCCCATACTTTCATTTCTTGTCGAATCGATGTAATTGGTGTCAACGTACCTTCAAGACTAGATGTCATCTTTGTTGTATACATTTTAGCTGGTTGGTTTCCGTAGTTCCTCCTCTTTCACTGTCCGCATAGGTACGAGTCTCTGGAGCGGCCATTGTGGGTATGTCAGAAAGCTTGCCAGTAGTTTCGGCGAGTTTGTGTTGATACTGGGGTGTCCTCCACAAGTTACACTGCTCCTAATATATAGTCTATTAGGCGCTGACCAATGGATTTAAACCCAAAACAACAAAAATTCTTCATTTCTGAAAATGCATTTCTTTAATGATTAAACAAATTGAATTTGTTATCAAGTGTCTTATGTTATTATAATCTGCCTTCTTCTAAGAGTGCATAAATCACCTCCATTTCAGAAATAATTAAAATGGCAATGTATGTCATGTGCTAAAAATTTCAGTATTACATATGAGGAAGATAAGAATTTAAACTAGTGGCTCATTCCTGGTTTTGTTTGGGTCACTAATGTCATTATTAATGCAAACCTTTCTTTAGCTTAAGTGAATAATCAGCCCAAACAGTTATTCACAGTTATTCTCCTTCGGATGTGTGAAAATGATACACGCACTTTCAAACAGTCTTAAACCGTACAGATAAACGAATGGGAGATAATTCCTGAGGCCTTAAACGAATGTCTATAACTCGCAGTGAGAGCACGGTCCTGATTGTAATTGAATTTGTACTTGGCACCACTGATAATGTGAACAAAAAAAGCACCGTAGATAATTTAATTCTATGTATTATGAGACCAATGACTCACATACTGAAAAATAATAAACTCTAAAATATCAAAGTTTTACATAAGCGTTTTCTACATGATTGAATTTTTAAAAGCATACTTGATTTTCAATGCTAACTTAAACTAATTATAACTATTATTAAAGCAATAATTTGAACTAACACTGATAGTACAACCAGCAAATCTACCCAAAAAAAAATCACTATCTAAAGAGGTAATAGACAACATAGACGGACATAAAGACAGATGGGTATAAATCATAGATGAAAAGACAAAAAATGATGTAGGTGAAAGATAGCAAGAAAACTAGATTTACAAAATAATAAATACAGATAAAACCGACAATTCATTTACAATCATAAATATACGTATTTATTGTGATCTCATGGTCATATTGATCTATTTACACGAGACCTAGTTTTACAAATTATTATGTTTAACTCGCCAAGAACTTGGAAATCCCCTATTTCTGCATTCGTCATTTGTGGGCATGTAATACAAGAAGAAAACAAAAACTGATTCAACATCACCGTCCTTCTTGCTTATTTTTTTCTTTTTTGTATTTATGAGCACGCATTACACACAAGAACAAAAAATACAGATGCAGCTCTCTAAACAAAACTATTTCAAGGATAATTTTAAGAATGAGAAAATTGGATATTACTAAATTATCTGGTTATAAAATAGTTTCAAAAAGGTAATAAAATTATATATTTCATTAAAATATGTTAAATAACTCAAGTAATGTGAATATATATATATATATATATATATATATATATATATATATATATATATATATATATATATATATATATATATATATATATAATTTGTTTATTTATTTATTTGAAATTGGAATTACTCATCAATTCCATCAGAAGACTATTTATTTTATTTTATCCGTATTCTTTATTGAACGTCAATTGCTAGCAGTTTCATTATTTCCCTGCTTCACCACCAGAGAATATAAGGGTGATTATCTTTATGATATGCACTGTCACATACAAACCAAAATATCTTACTAAATTGTTTTCTTCACTGTATCCCCCCCCCATTTGTAAAAATGCAATGAAAGTGTGAGCCACCTTTAGGATTTTAAATGTTATCACCTTTCACTTTGGCTCCTTGCCCTTCCAGACATTATACGATACAACAAAATTGTTTAATTAATTAAGACTTGTGCTTTTGTGAATAAGTAATTCTGATATATTCTTGTAAGAATAATAAAGGAATTTAATAAGCATATTAACATTAATTATATCCTTTAAAATATATCTTTCATAAAATTTTAAACTTCGGTTCAAAAGTTCATATCCATTCGACAAATAATTTCAAAAAATACTCAGTAACTGGACATTACTCGAATAAATACCGATAATTTAGTTTATTATCTCCTTAAAATATTTTATTACTGATTTGTTTAAATAGTTCCACAAATAAATATAAAATAAAAGCCAATCTAAAAAATAGCATATTTTGTACTTGGCTTAGGCTGCCCAAAATAATTGGTCCAGTCCTCTTCACCGAATACACACGCTGCTGTGTGGACCAAATTTTATGTTGATCATTTGGCTTTTCATTATCTCAGATCTTGCCATGATTTTATATATACATTAATGTTTTCTATTACCCTAGATAGTAAAGTTTTATGAAATATGAAAGTTATTTATAATTTCAAACAAGCTTCTAACTTTTGTGTCCGGTTCACTGATATATTTGAGATAATAGGAAATACTGGATCAAATTAGTAGTTTATTGGGTTTGTTAAATTTCATGAAATACCATTCTAGATCCGTGTGCATTAAAAAGATTTTTAAAAAGTACAATACAAATTGTTCTTTGTCCTTTATAAGTTGACATTAAATATATTCTACCATGAGGTAATGACAGGACATAACATCATAATTTTAAATTTTCATTTCTAATAAATGTTTGATCACTTCTTTTCCAACATTTAAGCAGACGTGCAGTTGATTGTAGCGATGAAATCGGATGTCTTAAGTCAATAAATACACACGTGATACTAAATAGAAATATACAAAAATATTTTTGTCAAAAATATTATTAAATATTATAGAACACACTATTAAAGCTGATTAATGTTTATACCATCCAACAGCAGAGAGTGTGAACAAAACATTTTGCTGGAGACCTTAGTTTTGAAAAATAAAGAGCTTCCTACGAAAATAAAATACAGTGTCAATAATGTCAAAGCGAAGTCTCTAACCGAATCGAGATTTCTCTAAAAGATTATAGAGATTTTTGTTACTTTATCGCTGGCGTGCATTTTTATTTTTTTTTATGCGTGCTTGTTTACTCGTCTGTCACTTGCGCGTGGTTGGCACACCGAAAATTTTATCGAGACCAACACCATACCTCGACAGAGGTTAATGTAGATTTATAGTAATGAATCTGTGTTAGGTAGTTTGGGCTCGCGCAAAGAAGTTTTTGATTTTGATCACGTCCATGTCCCAATGACACCAAATTTGATGAATATTTCGCAAAGTATGCGTATCAACTCGATAAAACACAACTAAAACGTTAGGGTTGTCTCCCATCACTTTTGGAATTTGTGTATACCGCTGAGTAACATAAATCACGTCAGTATTTTTACGTTTACCTCTAGAAAGTATAAGAGCTGGATTTGATTGTTTGTCCAGCATTACATCGTCGTGCATTACGAGATTATTAACAAATACATCTAGGTCATCCACAGATGGGAATTCCTCAATATCGGTGATAAATTCAATACCATCATCGCCGTCTTCATTCAGCAACTTTGCGTTATCGTTATAATCTTTAATTAATTCATAACATCGCTCGTCATCAGCATTTTAACCATCTCATTATCAGATTAAGTAACAATTGAGTTGTACCAATTCCATATGGACCTATTATTATCATCCTGACTGAATTTAGTAGCGCTAGATGATGCTTGAGTGGCTTTTGTTTTGTTTCGCTGAAAATTCAATGATATCCATGTTGTACAAATATACAATAAATGATATTGATTTATATTGTGTTATATGCAGAGCACCCACTTCCACCACTGTAGTAACAACAATAAAAAAAATAGAAAGTGTGCACTCACATGCAAATGTATGAAATTTGGAACCAAAAATATAAATTTATTTCATCCACAAAGACGGGTGGTGACATTATTGCTTCACTGGGGGAAAACTACCAGGAGCTCCATGGGCTAAATACCCTAGTGAGAAACATCTGCCTGGCTATAATTACTGTGGTCCTGGTACTCGACTTGATATTCGACTTGATATTCGTGGAGAGTATCCAATAAATGCGATTGATCAAGCATGTCATGTTCATGATGTTGCGTATAATATTGCAGATGTGACGTTGATTCATGCGTTAAATTCTATAAAGAATAAATCTCTCAGAGAAAAACTTGCTAGCTTCCTGGTAAAATCTATCTGCAATGAAAGGTAAACTAACGCTAGGAGCTGGTAATTAATCAACTGATTATTAAAATAATGGAATCGATTTATTGTAGCCCAATAAGATATTGGACGGGTAGAGTTGCGATTAGTAAACTTAATGATGCAGCAGGTGTCACACTCTATGTTGCTGAAGACTGGTTAGCACGACTGGCAATATGGCAAATTTATCTACCACTACCTAGCAAAACTCAGTAAGTACGCACATTTTGATATCACCACTCCCAATAAAGTTCATCAAGCAGATATTTTGTTTTTACCACATATACTATTACAACTGGTAGACTTTGATCACGCATATACAAATACGCGTTAACTGTCGTTGACGTTACCAGTAGATATAAAGAAGCACAACCACTATTGACAAAGACAGCATCTGAAATTGCGTCAGTATTTGAACGAACTTATCAACGAGAACCCTTGCGATGGCCACAACTACTATAGGTTGATTCTGACAAAGAATTTCTTGGTGCAGATCGCTATCAGGCAATCGTAGAACGGTTTAATCGAACACTTGCTGAGAGATTATTTGGATACCAGTATGCAAAGAAAATAGTTCAGCAAGATACGAGATCTTGCGAATGGGTTGCAAAATTACCAAGTGTGATAGCTGTGTTAATAATGAAATTTCTCGTGCAATTTCCATGAAACCCACCGTCGCGATTACAAAGAAACATATATAAATACAGCGACATGACTTTTCAAACACAACCAGAACTAGGTAATGTGACTGTATGATATATGTATGAACTTGGCGAACTTAAAGGGGGTAAAAATGAACAACTGATCCTATCTTGAGTGTTACAAGAGATCAAAGTCACGCTTATTTTCTTTTTGTCGTATTGTTTAGAACCATCTAATTTTGTCTTGATAACTTCGTCCTTGACATTGTCAGCGACTATATCATCGGTGTCGTTATTGTCTATGATAACCCTCCGCAGCCGTGTTCTTCTGACTCGAGATACTGCGACATAAACTAAATTTGTCCACTCCATTCTATCATCGACAATCCAGATATTTCTATCCGAGATAGTTAAACCCTGTGACGAATGAATCGTTATAGCGTATCCTATAGTCCACGGAGATTTATCCATCTTTAATGCGTTTTCAACGACACCTACATAAACTAAATGTCATTCAGTACAAGATTTTGTTTCTCATTAATTCCAAGAATCTCAACTTCAATATTCTGTCGTCACATATCTGATGGGTGATAACACAATGGTACAGATAGATTTAAAACTTTTTTATGTAACAAAAAAAAATTGTTGTTGAAGTGTATCGTGAAATATCTTTCTACTTGCAACTATAAAATCAGCAGATCTCCACAAATTCCAAAAATCATTCACCGTAGTTTCTTGAATTATTTCACGCATTATTTCACATTAAATCTTATCTGGTTGTAGACTGATGAACTTTATAAACTCTTTTAATAGCTCTATGATCATCGGTTATTTCTTCGTAATAATCTACAAACGTTTTGAACCACTCATGTGGAGATTGTCCAACAAACGGTGGCGGGTGACCATGATCACCTCACATTATCACAGTAGTATCTTTCGTCAATAACCAATCAAGTATCGTTTTTAATACTTCCAACGATACCGTGCATATTTCATCCCAGATAATAATCTTTGGGAAATATTTCTTATCAATCCGCGATGGAGTCCATTAGTCTCTACACCATCCAAAGAAACTATGATAAGTTTTAGATTGTAATTGTTCGTTCATCTTTCTGGTGAGTCTGTGTGTCTCAAAACAATCATATCTGAATAGATGTTCAGGAATAATTCAATCGCACATGTTGTTTTACCAGAACCACCACATCCATTAAGATAAAATGTTTTATGTCTGGCCAAGGGATCGTATACCGATGGCAACAGCGCATATTTTGATATTTGTTTATTAATCTTGTAGTATTTCTCCGCAATTTTAACAAAGAAAGATTCAGAATAACTACATATATTTCCTTGTTTTATTCTCAATGATCCCTATTCACCAGCGACTCTAACCGCTGAATCAGGAAATCTGTTTATCATCCATAATACGTTTATCGAAACGTACGCGAGCATCGAATATCTTATATGAGTAAACTGCGCTGATTCACCATCAATCAATCTCACAACTATACCTAATTTAGTGCCGTCCGATAACCAAGCATCACTCCGGCTTATAAACACGTTTTTCTCTGTTGTATCGGCAATTATAAAATCAAGTTCTGCATCGTCTGTGATTAATCTTGTACATGCTCGTTTATGATCACATGCACCACCCTGAATAATTTTTCTGATCTACTTTAAAACTTTTCATTATTTTCTTTTCTGTATTTGTATACGTCGCTGACAAGTTTAATAATTTCATCCTCGTCAAGATTAGGAAATTCTTTCCTGGTGCCTTTTTTGCATCAAATTTGTCTGATTCTGGCAACCTAACTTGTCTCTGCGGACGATACGATATTATCGCTTCACATGCAACCAACGATATTAATATCGCTGCATCAAGCATGTATCGTAATAGTACTATTGGAGCCTAGTATTCTTCTGAAAAATGTCTTCCAAACCACTCATAAACAATTGGATGGAGATCAACGTAAAACTCGAATGACTATACAGGCGAATCCGGTTAAGTCGAAATCTAGCAAGGGTCCATTTATCGCAACTCTGGTAATGTGTGCTGAATGACCAAATCTCTTAAAGTATTCAGAACACTCTCAGTATCCAAGAGAACTTCCAGGATAACACGCTACTATATCAAATGAGATAACGTAGCAATCGTATTTAGCATTCCATAATCCGCCGTGTCCGTATTTGAGACAACTACGTGGGACATCAACGAGAAATTCCGATCTTGTAGGTTTCCATGCATAAATGGGACAGCAAAACATTTATTCAGTAATTGTTCGATAGCATTATCATTGTTCGAGTATTTCCAAGCAAGATTTTGTACGATATATTTCTCCGGCAGAAATATATTATGATCATGAAATGCAGGTATTTCAGATACTAAAATAAATCAACACTGCAACTTGTAACTTCTGAAATGTGTGTGAAATTTATTTTAGAAATAAAATGCACACTACACTGTAGTTTATTTATTCAGTATACTGGTCGAACGTAGGATATCTGCGCTTTAGGATAGGTAACTTCGTAGTAATTTCTAAAACATGTATTTTTAAGAACGTACAATAGCGCAGTGTTATAACGCAGAATTCTCGTACTCGAGGCCTGAGGTTTGATACCCATGACTGACATATTGTCGATGGAGAGCATTATTGCCGAATTTTTCTTAATATAATGAGGCCCCGCCTAGTTTGCTCGAACTTCAACTGAAAAAAGTACACTCTCCCACCATATCACAACGTGATGGGTGCCCTTTTGCACTCTCTGACGTTTACTGTGGGGTAGGGTGTGAAGAAATCTGTTGAACGTAGATAAGACCCCGTTGATGTGTGCTGTCCCTTGAGATACGTTAGGATTCAGCCTACATATTGTGCAGTCCCTAGAGATAAGTTAAGTTCCTAGAAATAAGTTATAATTAAGATTACATGCTATGCTATCCCTAGAGATATAAGTTAGAATTAATTTTATATGTGGATCTAAGCTTGCCAGGATGTCGTTTGGCAAACTAGGATTTCACATGGGATTGTGTTTGTCTAATTTTGAATGTCCATGAACTTGCTAGAATGCCGTTTGGCGATCTAGTTCACATGCAGTTGTGCTGTGATTACTTGTTTTGTACATTTGTATTTTCAGATTCGGAAAATGTTATATTTTTTATTAATATTTTTTTGTTAGAAATATTTCTATTTTAAATAAATATTTATTGCATATTGAATTCTAAAATTATTAATGCTATTATTGTTGATATTAAAAATATACAACATGATGGTATACAAATTTCTGATGAACTTAATCCTGAAAAAAATATGATTGATTTTGAATCATCACAATATCGAAAATCCTAGAGCAAATATACTTACAGATTCATAAAGTTGATTTAGCAAACAATGTTACAGTCGTTGGCAACAGCTACAGATGCTCAGGTCACACTATTTGTACCCCCTGCACGTTCAATCGAAAACATTAGGTCAGAATAATCTCACGAGTACAAAGCAAAAAGAATTGTGAACGCTCGTATAAGACAGTTGAGAGAAATTATGTCTGCGCATGAAGTCGGTGACAATTGTGAAAGTGAAAGCGATATTACCAGTGACTGCAGTGAAGACAAAACTGTCATAGTGACTGTAGTACCAGTTAAACAAGAGAGATAAAACAGTAAAAAATTATTTATTCATATTCTATCATAATTTTATTTTTATTCTGATAATAACCACTCAGATAATTTTATTTATATTCCGATAACATTTAATGATTTTTTTTATTTTAATCGGGTAACTTACTCATCACATTTTTCAAATTTTAATCAGAAATTTTTTAGTACCATTTACCCATCAGATTATGAAATCCGACTGATTGTCACGATTTTGAGTACCATTTACCCTATCAAATTGCGAAAAAATAAATTATGTTATATGTTTATTTTTATTTTGATAATTTATTGGAGATTTTTTTGTTTTATAAAATACTGATTCTGGTGTTTCAGTTCTACAAACTCACGAACGCAAGATCAATGATCTTACATATATTTATAATGAATGTTTTATTACTTAGATCCAACAAGTGTCCGTTCTGATCAGTAAGTTTGAAATGTATCTTTGATAATAAACGAAGATAAACTACATTGATTGGTTTTGATACAATCAAATATCCTGGTGCGACTAGAGGTGTAAATGTGTATTAGATATATCCTTGCTGGTCCTTATTGGATTTTTCAAAGTCTACTTGATAACTGCCATCAATTACATCAGATACTAGATTGATTGCGATTGCGATGTTATATTTACAATGCCGGTCTTCACCGTATAGATTATTGTTATGTCTGAGAATACCTGGAGGTGGGTCTATTTTTCTCTTTGACTCCATAGCTTTTAGAAAATTATCATTGACGATTTCACTGATTGTTTGTCCTGTATCAATCTGAACATCTGGTAAAAGTGAGGGCGCATCACTATCTAAATCAATTGCTTCTCCGTAATACAGATCTTTTAATTCAGCATAGGTTTTTATAATTTTAAGAATATTTTGTTAATATATATTGTGTGAATTGACCTGTCTCATATGCTGAATATTTTCAGCAAATTGTTGCTTTTATCATCGCTATAACGTTATGTCATACTGGAAAACATTTATGTTTGTGTGTGTTCAAGTGTATTCAGACCCGATTTCATCAGTGTATGACTTAATAAATGCTGTATTGACATTTTTTCTGTATTCCCAAGTTTGAATAAATAGATTTCTAAATCATGATTTTCTTTTCATTTTTGCTAAATAAAATATGCTTCATCAACTGATACAATAAGCGACTTCGTCGATATTCTGAAAATTTCATAAATATTTTTTTTCTGCAAGAAGTTCGTTTTTGGTCGGTTCTGGTGGTCTTTCTGACCATCCTAACAAGGATGATCGATGATTGATATATATCGACGGCGTAGCCTGTATAATTTATTTCAATCGTGGCAGATAATGTTGGTTAGTGATCAGTGATAGCTATCTTGGATTCTTTTCCGGTGATAAATTTGATTCTGCGCTGGACTTCATCGTTGATCTGTTCTATTTTATAACTGCCTAGGTTTTAAGTTCGTTTTATGCTTGCTAACAAGTTCTAGGTTTTCACTAATGCCCATCGATCCAGCGAAAGTATCCGAAGCTACCAATTTGCTTAAACGTTTTTCATTATTAACAATTTCAATATCTACTCGCTTGCGGATATTTTCCAGTTTTTCCAAATACGGAGTTGTTCATTAACTTAAAGAAATTTACCCGATAAGAATATCACCTCACGCAGGACCTGACACTAAGAATTTATTGTATTACAAATGACCTTATTCTCTGATAAAGAACTTTAATGGATTAGTCGCGAAACAGTTTACAAAAAGTGAACCTAAAACTTACTTTTGTTATAAATGTTTGCATGGCTTTCACAGCGATGATAAACTGCAAAGTCATCTCAAATTCTGTTTTCATAATCAAAGAACTACATTACCTAGCAAAGAAAATAATTTTTTTAGATTTACCAACTTTAAAAACACCGCTACAGCACCATTTACAATAAACTATGATTCTGAATCAATCCAACCTCACTTTGAAAACTATCACAAAAACGATAAAAGAAAAACCGTCCACGTGGCAAAACATGTTCCCGTTTCTGTTGGCTATAAAATTACTTGCGTTGTTGATCCAAAACTATCAGAACCAGTTAAGATATATCGGGGAGAAAAAGAATCTGACAAAGATGTTGCAGTTTGGTTGATAAAGAATTTGTTTAACGAAGCTAATAAAATTTATGATCAGTTAAAAGTAAAGCCAAAAATCAATATATCTTATATATTTCACATTTACACCAATGCTCAACGATGTCATATATGACCTATTCATATCGCGAATAATCTTATCATTTCTTATATCATCTTCAATAACATTCATTCCTTTGCTAATGACCTATTCATATCTCGAATAATCTTATCATTTCTTATATCATCTTCAATAACATACACTCCTTTGCAAGCTTCAGAAACAGAATTACATTTTTTTCCCATAACCTTTTCTGTGAGATTGAACGCGTGCACTTCGATAGTTTTAGGAAAAGAAATTAAACCACAAATTCCATCTTCAGCAAATAACTTAAAACTTCTTCCATTATATATTTTTAATAATATTCAATTATATTTCCATTGAGAAATATGGCTTTTATCACATTGCAACTGTAAGTCTAGCTCTAATATATGGAAATTTATTTTTTTTTAAATTCAGGACAATGTTATTATAAAGCTAATAAATGTTAACTCGATGTTGATAAATTATAGTGCTAGAATAGGTAAAACAATGTTGTTTTTATGGAGCTGCGCTAAAACCGGCATTTCCCCATACTACTGAATGTATATCCGTTGGAGCTTACAGATGGTTTTAGATATGTATTGGTGGACAGACAAAACAATAAAATCTTGATACCCTGGACTGCTTCTCGACCAGGGAATGTTCATGATATGTTTATCATATAAATTTTGTAATAGTCAAGCTTCTTGTCCCGAAAAATGTTCCTACCAGTACAAATAACAACCAAAGAATCATCAAACTTTACAATATCATCATTGAAAGGCAGCGTCATCACCATTAAAACGCATAAATACACTAGCATAAACATATGTCCATTAACTGATAAATAATAGCAGCAACATGTCTCTGCGGGCAAAAGAAAAAAGAATGATTTCTAAACAGTATAAAATTACCAACTAAACAGCCAAAAATATACTTAAAACCACATTGAGCCTTCCAATATATTTTAACTATTCGCGCCAGCAAATAAGGGAAGAGAAGGGACACTTAACCGCCCCCGCCCCCGCCCCCGCCTCCACTTCTAACAATCGTTTGGCCTACATCAGTAAAACTTAATAGCTGACCTCTACATGTCTGTACCACACTCACAACCACGAAAATAATTAATCAGGAAGCTCCATCCTGCAAACAAACACAAACACTAGAAATGCATAATACCACCATCGGTATAGAAGGTGATAGTTCCGATGGATTCACGATGTTTTATTGTGCCTCTTCAATTTATATGCAGCAGTTCTTCTACTCTGTAGATTAACTAATACTTTATTTCATAGTAATTGCACAAAATTTACAACACTATAACAACAGGCAAACCAGAAACTGATCATCAAATATTATTTGTTTGGCTTTCGATATTTTAGCCAGTTGGTTTAATTCTTTTAACTCTTATTCATCTTTGAGATTTTTCACTTTATTCCAATGCATTGCTTAACCTTAAACCACACATTTTTGTTTACATTACAATGTCTAGTAAGCCATCCACTGACGTTTTTAGTAGCTATACGCAATGTATAGCTGTTATATATTCAGCAAACTCCGTTTTAGCCTTTTGTCAAAATTTGTAGGGGATCAGAACATCACTCATTGACTATACACGAACGTGCACTGCAAATAATATAACATTCGTCGATAAAGATTCAAATTTGCATTTCACTGAATATTTATAGCTAAATAAGGCTGCTTAAAATTTGATTTAAAGTATTGGACATCCGGGTGTCATCACTTGAATTTGTTAAACATTTTAAATCTCCACTGGCCTACCATCTGCTGTTTAACAGGTTATTTTATATACTTGGCATTTATTCTTTGCCAATTAATTAACCTGTACTTTCACTACTATTCCTGAAGAAACAACACCATAAAAAAATATTTATTCCAGTTTTGTTTCTTCATTTGGCTGATACCTTAATGGAGGTACTTTAATATGCATCCTAGCCACTCAAGCGATTTTATATTCTCTACGCATGTTCGATTACTGTCTTTAAATTCAGATACACTATATTTGTGACAATTAACAACCATTCGTGATATTACTGTTTTCGGTTTTTTTTATCAAAGGGGTTCAGTTCTAACACAATTCCTTTGTTACAGAAATATTTATTACATGTGGTAGTTTATTTATTAGGTCGGTTGTTTGTTTTGGGATTCCTTTTTTAGTACATATATCTCTCTTTAAATATTCAACAATAATTGAATTTGACTTTACGTATTTATTTCTTAAAATCAAGAACTTGTGTATTGCATTAAATAGTAGTTTGTGTATCAACTAATCCAATCAGTTTTAACGCTGATCTTGATGCCAAGAAGTATGGTACAATGCCAAGAAGTATGGTACAATTAAAATGATTAAAAAATAAAATAAAATAAAAACATTTGTGAGAGTGGACTTTTGCAGACACATAGAAATTTTTCTACGGAATGAGATTTCAAAAGTTAATTTGAGAAAAAAATTATACGTACAAAACTTACCGCTGTCTCTACTTAAGTCGTTCTCTGTCAATCACGATTAGCGTAACGTCTCAAAATTCCAAAATTTTGGAGCCACGTAACTTCAGTTTGGCTCAACATAAAAAATTAAACGATGTTTTGATGAAGAGATACACATTATTAGATTAAGAATGAATGATTGATTTTTATGGCTGAGCGCATTTAGAAAATAGCGAGTCGAGATCGAAGAATAGGCGAGGAACGAAGTGTTTTGAAGTTAATAACCTGCGGTCTCATAACAGTGCGTTTATTATAGTCTAAGTTTAGTGTTAGCACGAACAACGGCATTCATCTGAGGAGCTTTGGCCACTCGATATATTTTGTTTCTTTAAGAAATTGCCGTTTTCAACATTAAGCTTGCGTGATGCAACTGTGCATTTCTGTTCGTTACTTTCAACGTTGTTTTCATTTATTTCACGGCACATATGGAAGATTCATAAATATGTTTGCTTATAAACTTCCATATTTGATAATTAGTTATTATTTAGCATTTTAATACTTTACAGGTTGCCAGCGTATGACATAATGCGTAAAATTTTAATTAAATTGTCCTAACTCCGAATATCATAAAAGAAAAAAGTCTGATTGCATTTATACCAATTAATCTTCATGGACTGATTGTGGCGGCCCTCGATGACTCACAGGGACCCTTTAAAAAATACCCTGGTATTATGGATGTTTAAAACACTCCATAGTTACACATAAATAAGAACACGTCAGTTACCTTACCTTGTAACTTACACGGTCGAATTAGGTCACCTTATGTAGCAGTTACAACCCATATCGACGGTAAACTGAAATCACAGCTGTGAGATATGTAAGATAACTAGTTTAACTTAACAGTTATAGAACACCACACACACACACACACACACACACACACACACACACACACACCTTACAATGTCAGTGATAGGATATCAATAATAGTAACAAGTTGAAACTGGGGGTGGGGGTGCGCGTTCTTATATATATATATATATATATATATATATATATATATATATATATATACCAATCTAGTGTCCAGCTATTCATCTGAATTATCCTATGGAAGAAGGCTGCATATTTAAAGATGTACTTCACAGTCATTATCTGTACTAAAGATTTTTTTATTTTTTTGTTTTTAAGGTTTAAATAATTTGTTGTTTAAGTCATTCAGGTATGCATGCATGCATGCATGCATGCATACATACATACATACATACATACATACATACATACATACATACATACATACATACATACATACATACATACATACATACATACATACATACATACATACATACATACATAGCACACCTACTACCTACCCCAATACACCTGTACATACATTTGTAATTATAGACATAAACATATTCATGCAGTGAAACCTCTCAAACCAGAGACCCTACAGGTATTGTGTCTATATAGAAACAGTCTAATTCCCAAATTAGGTCCATATGCAGATGAAACCAAATAACTGAAGGATTGGACCAGGGCATTTGGTGGTTTGAGTCTTAGGCTAGGTTAAGGTGGGTATGTGAGAAAACCTGCCAGATGCTTCTCGTGGGTCAGTGGTTATTTCAAGGGTTTTCCCCAGTGTTCTTTCTCCATAATTTGTACTGGCTGCCATGTATAGCCTATCTTGTGCTTAAAAATGACCTTAAATCCTACAACATGTATGGTACATGGTAAACATTAACAAGAGCAATACAGATGGGAGTATTCATGGGTACATAAGAATCAATACCAAACTTAAATTTACTTATGCAGATTTTTATGGACTTTAAAAACTCCTATATTACAGGATTTAAAAGAAACCTAATTTATTTTTAAAAAATTATCAAAAGTGATCCATTATAGTCATTCACATAGAAAATTTCTCTTTTCATCCATTCACTAGAATTTTCAGTAGTGATATTAGGATTCATCCAGATTTGTATTTGAAAAAGCATTTTGTTTACCAAAGTAAAATAATACAATTATATATATATATATATATATATATATATATATATATATATATATATATATATATATATATATATATATATATATATATATATATATATATACACACACACTGAAAAGATAATTATCCAAAACTTATTAAGACATTTATTCACTATTTAGGAAAAAAATTTCCGAACAGAAAAATTGTTAATTGTTCTCTATACGAGGGAAAAAAAATGTTTTTTTACTTCTATATGTTCATTCTCATCCAGGATATCTTAATGGAATCAATATATTCATATTCGCTGTTACCCTCATTATAGTCTTTAATTCTTTTAATTATGACATTTCTGATTGTGTCTCTTGCCCCACAGCAAACAAAGTTATAAAGTAAAGAATCTGATACTAATGACCTCTCAGTAATACATGAGAAAGTTTTGATTGTGTAAACATTTTAATAACTGCCTGTTTTTTCAACATAATCTTCTGAGTACTGAAGAATCAAATATTTAATTTCCCTAAGTTTTTATATTTTAATGTAACCATACCTAGGTAGAAAAATTCTGATATCAAAACTAAATGGTATACAGAACTATGTTCAAATTCATTTAATATTACTATCTGTTCTACTTCTAATCTAGCTTCCTTTGGATTTTGTTTGAAAAATGTTTATACAAAGGCTTGATAATTTACTGCATTGATAAATGAGATCCAGAGATTTTATACAACCATCAAGAGTGAATACAGTGTCATCTGCCTAGCATTAGATATAATATTCTATATTATTTAATTCCTTTGATATCTGGATTTTTCTTTATTATATAAGATAATATCTCTGCTCACAAAAGAAAAATATAGTGGGTGTGGGATCACCCAGTCAGCAGTCATTCTTAATGTCAAACCATATGAACACTCTCCAATTACAATATTGCACAATTTAATATTTGTTTTACCAAATGTTAGAATTTTTAAAAATCTCCTCCTTTAAAAAAGTCTAATATATGTCTCTTATCAACAAAAAGTCATGCAACAAAATCAAAAGCTTTTGCAAAGTCAATTAAGAGAAGTCCTGGTGTATTTTATTATCTGTAGAAAACATAATCACAAAAAGGATGAATATTTTCCACCATATTTCTTTTCTTGATGAAACCTGTTTGATCATTATTCTGAACACAGTTTAGTCTCTTTGCAATGCATACAGATACAGTTTGTTAACCTATATTAAACAAATAAATGTATCTCAAGATTTTCACATACTTTTTTGATACCTGTTCTCTCTTAGTCCAATTTGCACTAGATCTTATTGTCACTTTCCAAGTTTTCCTGTGAATTTCCATCAGCAAATTATTTTAACTTTCTAAATTCATAATTGATTAATTTCAATAATTTGTTCCAAATATTTAATTTAATTAATAAGTTTTTTCATGCTGACTTTCTTGTCAGATTGCAATGGATGAATAAGATGTGGTTTCCCGATAATTTCTAACAGTAAGAATATTTCTAAAAATGCATTATCTATAGCAAAAGCTATCTCATAAGCTGGAATTTGCTCAAAATTATATTCCTGTCAGTTCATTTACTCTTGCACAGAGACTTTTAATAGGATCTATGTAAGCAGATTCACTTAATAAGGAGCTATTGAATTGTCCAAATATTTTGTATTTATCTGTTTTTTCTAAATGCCAGTCATTTCTACAAGGAAACAGTTCTGTAGCTAGGTTCTGTGGCAGTTTTTTCTACCATTGTTAAAAGAATTATTTAAATGAGACATGTCTAGACTGTCTTGCTTAATTGGATTACTTTTTAACAGTTGTATCCTTATGTACTGGTACATCTCTCTCACCAAATGTCAACCTCATTGTGTTTTGTACATGTATCAATACCCACCTCTCTTTAGTATGTTATAATTATGAACATCAAATATTAAAAACAGAAACATTATTGAGGTCTGCTATATCATTCCTGATTTATGAGTCAAAATTTGGGTTAGGACAAAAAAAATTAATTAAAAGACATGTAAAGTTTTATGTTGTTCTTATACACTTCTCCCATTTTTAATATGGCAGGCATCTTGAAAAGGGTAAATTGAATATTTAATTTGTCACAATGTTCCAAATATTATACTGACCATAGGACAAATGGCAATTTTTCATTTTGTTGTTCATCGATCCAAATTCTTTGCAAAATCATTATTAATCTCCCAAGGAAATAAAGCTGACAAAGTTGTATTAAAGTACACACAATTTTTCAGAAAATGCCCATCAGATTATGTGATCAAGTGTAAATTGTTGTACACTAGCATGTGACAATAAAAGGAATGTGTATTGGACAAAAGATTAATATTCACTGGCAATACTTAAACACTATATCTCCTTTTCTTGACCCAGTTTAGCTTGCAGAAACTTATAAATCTCTATAGTGATACATAGTTTTCAATTCAAAATTTTGTTATGACAGCTTTTGTGCAAATCACTCGACAATCAAGGAATAGATGGTCTTTGATGTTACTACTGTATTATTAAATTTTAGAATAATAATTAATATTAAACTTAAGATTAGCAACAGCTCTTATATATCACTGTTGACATAAACTTTAAAAATTCACATCTTTTTGTACTTGTTTCCACTGATCCCTGACAACTGCAATTACAATCTTTTTTGAGCCATTTAACAACACAGACAAATTTTTCTGCATGAAATAATCAGGTTTTATTCTCATGTGCATAAGAAACTGGAGCTGAAATGAACATTTGAATCAGAATTCTATATTGTGAATGTTTGAACTGAAAATGGTATTAAAATATTTGTTCGCTTACCAAGTGTTGACTCCTAAACCAAACTCCACATTTGACTTTGTTTATTATGTATCACTGCAGTGTCGAACTCTCTTCTCTCCTTGTGGTTAGAGCATCTGCTTTAGATCCAGTAGATCACAGGTTCATGGTGGGACATGCTACTACATGTCTGTGGCATGATGCCCCAGTGCTGGACATCACCATAAACTGTCACATTGTAGACATGGTAGTGATATGACTGAAAAATTTGTAAAGCTACATTAAGGATCCAAATCACTCACACTCACATGCAACAAAGGAACAATTTCAAATCTGCTAAATTACCTAAAGTTTGAACACCCTCTCCCACAATGATGATGATAATATTCTGAATACCATCGGTACTTAGAAGATAAGTCCAACTACAAACTGCACAGACCCAGATCTGCCATAGCATAATGCACTAGCAGATCTAGGTCTATGTATTTTGTTAGGAGTAATCAGTTGAACAAATAAAATAGATCTTGATCTGCAGATACATTATGAAATGGCAGATCAGGATCTTTATTGTTTGTAGTTAGGCTTGACCTATAAGTGAGAATAGACAGTAGTTACCTTTCCGATATTAGCTGCATTCTACACTCTTCAAAATAAAATGGTTTGTATGTCAAGTTGATAAAGAACACAGCATACAGTACAGATAATATTAAAGTAAATGAAGCTTTTGTGTGTTATTCAAAATATCCCAATTTTATTCTAACTTTTGCTGCACATGATTAACATAAATATGATTGTGTGATTTAAAAAACCAGCTTAAAAACCAATCAAGCCATAAACTGTGCACAGACTGTCATCACATTTTTGCACTCTAGTCAAATTACAATATGAATCAATTTGTTATTTTTATTGTGAATATATTACTGTCTAAAGAATTTGCTGATAGTCTCCATATTGAACTGAACAGGTAATTGAGAGATACACTCCTCTTTTCAACTGTAGTCCACCTTCTACTCTTTGAACATATTTGCTCCTATGGAGTTTGAAGAAAACAAGGAATAATAACACCTGTATTGATTTGAATAGTCTCAATGAAATAAATGCACCCACAATAGAATATTTTTTAACTAGATTAGGATTAGTGATCCAGTGTTTTCAGTGTAATTTGGCAGGGTCTGAGGTGTTAGTAAATACCAAAGGAAACAAAAAATGGTAAATCTTAAATATTTATTACTATCAACTCATATTCACATCCATATCCATATAAAATCAATGACTATTTGAATAGCAAAATCTGGTAATTGTATCAGCTCCAAAATAAATCCAGGTAGCAACTGTAATATTTGATGTGTACACTTCAAGTGGAAGCTGAAAATTGTTGGAAAAATGCAAACAGATATAAGAAAATATATAAAATGTAACAAGTTGTAGTGCAGGTGTGTACATGTGTGTGTGTGTGTGTGTGTGTGTGTGTGTGTGTGTGTGTGTGTGTGTGATTTCATCTCAGCACAATAATTTTGCTATGGTGATATTTAAATGTAAACTTATAAAAATGTAAATATGAAGCATTGCAGGAAACCTTTAGGAAGATGAAACTATTTATACAAGTGTAAACATGAAACACAAGGTAAGATGTAATGATGTTACAATTATGTCAACAAGATACAACAAACTGTTAAGATAATAGTTAAACATAAAATCCTTAAAAAGTCAAAATGTGTTATATTAAATTGCACTTCCTCAAAAATTCTAAAATCATCTAAGATGGCACGTTGTAAAGTTTAATGGTGACTTAACAAAAATTATAGCCGTTTAACCGTGGGGGGAAACCGCGTTTTTGCAAAGCCGTCTCGAAAACATGTTACACTGAGTGATGACACAATTAAATATCAATAAAAACTTTATAAATAAATTTAAAGAAACACCGAGTGACGTTATATTGATTTACACCTAGTGGTATTCATTTCACATCAGACACCACAAATGTTGCTATGTAAAATGAGCTAAATTCATGACATTTATCACTGCTTTTCCTCTTTAATATTTAAACAGTTCCGAGTGTTTCAAGCATGGAATAACGGAATGGTTCTTTGTCATTTTCTACGTAACCTTTGCACCGTGAAGAAATCACATAAGTTGTACGGGTATTGGGTTACGTCATACAGGGAAAATCCCTTGGAAAATTAGTTCCATATATAACCTTATTCGGTATATTGCCATTTAGAATAAACAGTTTCTTGAAGATAAAGGGGAAGCACGGGTTTAAAGTATGGGAGGTAAGTTAATTAGTTTCATTATACAGTTGTTGTTATTATATGAGACTGATTTAGTAACGGTGTAAGAACGACAGCGTCAGAACGAGGCAAACGCAAGAGGGTAGGAAAAGCCTCTATCCGTTCTATGCTATATTTTGATTAAAGTTGACCATAACATTTTTATTTGTCAGTTTTTTGAGGTTGTTGATTAATCTATCGTTTCCTCTTTTTAATTTTCTTTTTTTAAAACAAAATAAAACCGCAATCAACAATGATGGAATATTTTGTGTGCATATCTTTTTTTCTTTTTTTTAAAATTAGGATACATTCTAATGTTTTCTGATTTCTTTAGACTGATACACGAATAGAAGACATTATGAGCTCCAAACTGACGTGTCCGTGCGTATGGTCGTCATTTTTGTCACTTTTGTCAGGGCTGTAACTCTTATTTCAACGCACGTGTAATTTCCAAACTTGCAGTGGGGATGCGTCTTGAGGTGACGGCGTGTTTGTGAAAAACAAGATTGTTATGTTTTGTCTTCAACATTCCTCAAACCACCGGGCTTTTTGGTTCTTCGCCCATAACGACCAGAGTTACACAGTGGGTGAATATTTGACACGAATGTACGTGGTCAACCACAGACTCCTTCTAGTATCAATATAATATTGCTTCCATCTGCCGAAGAAGATAGGATATATTTTGAGCTTTTGTTCACTACAATCTCTAATTTTGTAATTCTTGCCCATTCCGAGCCATTAAAGGTCATATAACATTTAAACCGAGCAGTGTGGAGTCGAATATATTCTCCATTCTATTTCAACCCATCTAGCTCGACGTTAGCTGTGATCATTTTAGCTCTAAAAGTCCCTAGCGGGGCCTCGGGTGACCAAGTGGTCAAAAGAGATCGCCTTCACCGGTCATTGCCACCTCACCTTTGTCCGCGTGGGTTCGAGTCTCAAACTCAGCCAGTAGAACATATAAGAAAGTTTGCATGTGGTTCTTACCGGTGATTTTCTGGGATCTTACTCAACCAGTTCTACTGCCCGCCACGTATAATTTATCTTGCTCTGAGAAATGGCGTTAAGCCCCAAAACAACAACAAGTTCTCTGGTCATTTTAATGATTTTGGAAACTTTGGAGATAAGGTCGAATGCATATACATCTTCAGCTGTAGACATTTAGGCCTACAGAAGATACGGCACATTATAATGACATTACGGTATTTGTGCTTACGTTTTAGGTAAACAATGCTACGAAATCGACGGATTTGTGTTCACTTGGTTCAAGGGTTTTAATGTGAAATCTGGTCAAAAATGAAATTATTGTAGGATTTTATTTTATAGCACCTTGGTTGTACATGTATTTACCAAACGAGGCCACTTGGGGGGGGGTAGATCTGGAATTTATGTTTCGAGACAGGATATCTTTGTTTTTTTTTACCGCAAGATAATTTATTTTTTAAAACTAATGTGAAGAACATAATTTATGTTTTCTTCCTAAATATCGAAAATATTTTTCAATCCTTTTGGTGGCAAGAACTTTATTCTCCCCCCCCCCGAAAAACAATATTTTAGCTTTACCTCTTACAGTTGGATATCAGAAACATAATGCTACTTTATTGTGCTGAATATGGTGGTCAAATGCCACCTGGAAAAAAACGTGCACGTTGGTAATAGCGACTTATTTAGTTAAATTAGTTTGCCGTCATTTCTATATGCGCATACACGCTCTGGATATTTTGCCCATGTTTATGATTGCATTTCTAAATATGTGATTAGAGCAGCAATGTGGAGCCCATTCAACGTGCTTGGTAAAGAATGCGCGAAGACGATGTTCTAAGTTTTGAAGACACAGTGATCAAAACGGTCTTATGGTTAGCGGTAAATTCGTATCTAGCGTATAATTAAGCTATGAATAACGTAGAGAAATACTTCTGAATAAGCCACTGTAAATACACGGGATTTTAAAAAAAATAAAATAAATAATAACGTGTAGATCACATACCATCACTGCGTTCGTACTGCATGCAATACTTGACCGATATGACTTATTCTTAGTCTAAGCATCCCAAAATATCTTCTTTTTTTTAAAGAAAGCATGAACTCACTAAAAAAAACTTCCTTTTTACTTTGTTTTTCCTTCCGAGAGCAACACAGGGAACATGAAATCAAGGAACCAGACATCTAGACAACGCCTATAAATCAGCACATTCTAAACTGAAGGTTTTTATAATGGAAGTACTCCAATAAGCATAGAGAATTTTCAGCTTTGAAAAAAAGAAGACGTTTTAACATAATTTCATAAAACATTTTATGTACTTGAAATTACAAAAGGACTACGTGGGGTTTTTTTTAAACTATTTTATTTGGCGTTTTCCTAACGGGGTAAAGGCTTGAAATGTATCAAGAAGAGAGAGGGTGGAATTTATATATATATATATATATATATATATATATATATATATATATATATATATATATATATATATATATATATGTATATGTATATATATATATATATATATATATATATATATATATATATATATATATATATATATATATATATATATATATATATATATATATATATATATATATATATAAAGGCATTTGAAAATGAGATGGTAATAAACAATGCTGCTGTTTGTTGTTTGTTTTATTTTTCTTAGAAAAGGAAGAACTCCGAGGCAAATTTTAAGATACAATATGAAATGTTATATAAAAAAAATATTTTTGGTGTCTTTCTGTTTCTTTGAATAATAATGTATTTCTTGTTATAGTGAAACAGCATGGGCCTCTCTACTTTAATTGTCACGAAAATCCGTGCCTCTGGGGCTACCAGTTCTGTGACCGAGTTATTCGTCGTTGTCTTGCATGTGACCTGGTCAGTAGCGCGTGTCACACACCCAGACAACAGTTTAACTGCACTCTCTACTGTGATGGTAAGCTTCCCATTTATTCAATGAGAACTTTGCGTTCTCTTGCAAATCAATAATTGATCTTTTTAGCATAGTTTGATTAATTATCTTCAGTGTTCCAGCAGTTACAATTCATGAAAACCCATTATCCTTATTATAAGAAATAAAAGAGTTGGTCTACACCAACACACGTTTGTTTGACTCCGGTCATCTAAAATAAGGTTTGACCTAAATCAACTCACAAATATTTTTGCAACCTTGGTTCGTCTTAATCCTAAACTTCAATCTGTTTCTTTCTGGTCACCACACCAAATATTCCGTAGGAGGTGTACATGTCAAATGATAATGGCCAAACAGATAATTCATGAAAGAACGCGCAAAAGGGCATTTTGCAAGAAGCAATACAAAGAGCACCGCACTTAAGGGACAAACCCTTAAAACCATTTTAGGATTGCATTGGAAATGTGATTTCAAAAACAACCACCCCACCCCCCAGAAAAAGCCAATATAATTAATTGTTCGGACAGTATACATTTGAGTGTACAGGTTGACCTATCAATCGCTAGTGATGCTATAATAATCGGTGTAATTTACTACTGATGCTATGTTAATCGATATAATTATCTAGTGACGCTATGATAATCGATATAATTTAATAGTGATACTATGATAATCGGTATAATTTACTAGTGATGCTATGATAATCTATGTAATTTACTAGTGATGCTATGATAATCGGTATAATTTGCTTCCATAACAGTTGATAAATTTACAAGTAGGTTGTGATTTTTTTATTCTTTTAATTATTCTCATATATTTTGTTGTATACTCTATTGAGTGTTTTTTACCCTTTGTTATCATGATAGTTAACAATTAACAGTTGACCCTCTCTTTAATTAGAATTGTTATACAGTGTTGTCGACGTAATATAAATCTGATACTAGAGCGTATTTCTTAAAGTTTACTTCACTTTCAGCCCAAAAGTCTGAATTTATGACCATTTTACCAACTTTATTTCTCTTCAGAGGTGACCAGATCTAAAGAAACGTTGACCATTGAAAGGTGTGATGATGGTATGTTAATGAGTATACCAGTCTTTTTGCACCAAAGATACGTTATATATATATATATATATATATATATATATATATATATATATATATATATATATATATATATATATATATATATATATATATATATATATATATATATATATATACCAGAAAGAACAGACAGTGCAATCCATGGATTCCGTAGTGGAATACTTGATAATAGTGAGCAGAATTTTATAGGAATCTGGAACGACTGTGTATATTTATGAGAATTATTTACTAGTTTGTCATGCGAGTGTGACTGCTACGCACGAGCTCATATAACACCAACTCAGTGCCATCATTTTTTGCTGACGCGTGCTTAGTCGTGACGGTATATGGGTTAGTGCGTGCAGGCAAGGCGATGGGTGCCATTTACTCGCGGACCTGGGTTCGAAAATCCGTAGAGTACGAATTTAATTTCTCTAAAATGTATTATAGTATTGTTTGTATTAAATTATATGTATGTATGTATGTATGTATGTATGTATGTATGTATGTATGTATGTATGTATGTATGTATGTATGTATGTATGTATGTATGTATATGTATATATATATATATATATATATATATATATATATATATATATATATATATATATATATATATATATATATATATATATATATATATATATATATATATATACACACACACACTTACGTTAATTAAGTATGCGGATAAATCTTCTATTTGCTTTTGTTGTATGAAAAGTTAATCGGTATATCTTTCGAACTTATAATTCCATATATCTTGACAAATCTACAACGAAATGGTAGCAAATGTTCATTTATGGGGTCCGCTATTTCGTCTTGAGTTTTAAGGCTAAGAGACGTCAATTCTCCATGATCTACCATTTGCACTTTGATTATTATATTCATTTATGTAAAATATCTCTTTCAGTCTATCAGTTGCTCTATGTTTCGATCGGAATAAATGTTTTGTTTGCGTTTATATTGGTCTTGGTTGTGTATCTACTGAGACTTGAAATCAAAGCAGCGATAAAGTACTTCAACCGAAAGCTACGTTACAGAAACCAAAGACCCGAGTGTCATGCCAGGCCCCAAGATGGCGAAAGGTTTAATACTAACAAGAACGGAACAGAGCTTCCGTTTCAGCAAGCTGACAGAGACACGACGGAACTACCAGGAAAAATAGAGAGAAGTGATGAAACTTCGAGATTGAATGATGTTGAATGTCAGCGAGTGGAATGTGCAGAAAGTCAAAATCAGGAAGAGCGTCAACAACCGAATATTCACCAACAACACTACGCTTCAGCAGCAGGTAAGATTGACAACTGCTGTTTTGCTCTGTAATTTAAAACTTTATTTTAAATAAAATCCTAAGTCAAGTGAGAAACGATCACTTTTATCTACACTTAAAGACTTTATTAATGTTTTATTTAAAATTAATCGTTTAGTTTATTTTCTAATGTCAAATTCACGCATCCTGATATAAAAATTCCTATCAAGAAAATAACGCAGACTCAGATGTTGAGAAAATTCGACGCAGCAACGGAATGAAATAACACTAACAAGAGCGGAACAGTTTCGTGTTGGAAACGCACGGACATCAAAGACTGGAGGTATATTAATCTATGGTGGAAGGGGTTAATTTATTTTTTAAGTGAATAAGTATCCCAAGATCTCGTTCTTTTTCTTAAAATATCAGAAGAATCGTTTCACAGACTGATCTATTTATGTCAGTGGAAAGAAGTGCGATGCATTTGGACGTGGTGATGCTAAATGGGAAAAAAAAATTGTCTTCACACGCGAAAGCAGGTTTGTTTTTGTTTTTTTGATTTGTTTTTTTTTTTTGTTGGTTTTTTTGTTTGTTTGACATCTGTATCGTTTAGTTATAAGCACTGACCATTATATATAACTTCAGTTTCTACAAAACCTATATCGAAGACTTTATGATTTAACAAAAGTGTGTATGCTGTACTAATTCCAGGTAATGTACGTGGAGAACTTCAGTCCAGGCTGCCTGCTGGGAACAGTCACACACATGCGTGCTTGCCTCCAGGAAGACACATTCCACCAGCCACTGCTGACACCGGATATAATAGTGGCAATGGAATAAAAGATCGCGTTTCAGTGAAACATTAAACAATAAATCAAATAAAGTTGTTATAATTTTGTTCATCAATTTAAAAAACATGTATTGCGTGTGAAAGTCAAAGAGTTTATGTCATGCCAACTTTTATTAATATGATTCTGTAAAACTATTGAAAAGCAGAGGCACACACATATACACACATACACATACATGTTCGAGTGTACACCCAGTAAGAAAGTATAGCCCTAATAGATTGTTTTTATAAAATCATAAGTTCAAAATGGTATTTCATATGCCATGGAGTTTCCTTTTTGATGATGGGTGAATACGACCTGCTGTTTTCAAACCACCCTGTTCAATATTTTATGCCACTGTATTTTGAAGATGAAACAAGAAATAAAAAGTTTTCTTTAAATATTTTTATAGTGTTGACACTGTAACAACCGTCTTTAAGCACACACACGCGCGCGCGCGCGCGCAGAGTAAAGGTCCCATCCAAAAGGGGAGTCGTGCGATGCAGTAAAACGATAAATGAGGAGGTTGTGGAGTTTTTAAATTGCTTCATGACCCCTTTACTTGCTCATTGATAGGACCCCATTCCTGGCTCATTAATATTACCCCTTTCCTGGCTCATTGATAAGACCCCTTTCCTGGCTCATTGATAGGGGATCATGACCTTTGGTTTTCAATCATTCCTCTTGAATGATATTGCTTACCGTGCGTTTCAAATTCACCTCAATACTGAAGGAGAAAGAAAACGAAAGAAAACTATTATCCCACTGTCTTATCTTTATACAGAGATAAACTCAAAGCTACAGGAACAAGAAACATGGCTATATAGATACATGATACAGGAGTCGGGGGATTTTCAAAATGTATACTATATTGCGTGCAATTTATAAAAGGTGCTAAACAAAAGTCAAAACTTTGTAGGTTCAAGACTAGCTTTCTGCATTTTACAACGTATATTGAAAAGTTTTACCAAAAGGTTTTTGTATCTGTCTTATTTGTGCGATCGAGGGCTAGTCCATCAATCCACTCCACATTTTGCACCGAACGAGCGTCGATTGTAGTGACCTAAAATAATTTGGTAGTATACTCTGTACATGTAGGGATCCGAGTGTATAGATTTTGTTTTACTTTGTTCTAAGGCATTCAAGTATAGGTCAGAGCTTAGACTGTGAAACTTGAATTACAGGATAGTTTAGAACATGTTTAATGACATAATGAGAGACAAAACTCTATATATGTACCTGATCTGAACTGTAACACCCAGATAATGGCATAGGGAACTTGGATGGGGAGAGTGGGCGTATTCGCTATAGTTAAAAATTCGTTTAAACTGTTTAAAAATCCTTTCAAAATATATGAAATTAAAGATTATCGCAACTGATATTATTCTAGTTTTGAAAATAAATATGGAAATAATTTGATTAGAAACAAAAAAATGCAGAAAATATACGGATAGTGCGAAGATTTGACGTACAGTCACCAAACTCTCAGATTTTATATTGAACCCATAATACCATACGTTTCCGAATTGTCTGCTTTGCAATTGATATGACCAAAATTTGCTAAAACCTCCACCCATACTCATTTGGATAAGAGAGTATTTTGCATTGTTAAAATAAAATTACATTTTTAAAAGTACATATTCATTTGAACCAAATAAAATAAATTCCCAAATTTTTATAAAATCAGACAAACAGTTTTCTAGTTATTTTAATTCAAATTTAGTATAAACAGAATTTTCAGCGCAATGGCAACACGGTTTTAAGTGGTCCATTTTTAATACATATGGTTAAAACTTCATTATATAATGTTCATTTCTTGCAGTATGATATGAACAAACCATTATATCATTTCCCTAACGAAGGTAATAATAAGAAACGCATATCATGTGTAGTTTTAAGCGCATGTCAAAAGGACCATAATGTCCTATATTTAGTCGAGGTTATAGAAGCAAGTCACTATCGGTACGTAAATATAAGCAAGTACTTTCGGTACGTATATTTAATCAACTACCTTCGGTAAATTAATTTAAGTAATTAACTGGCCTGAGATATTAAATAACCCACATATTGATTGTGGTGGGAAACCCCTCCTCAACTTATTTGTGGCGGATTTACTGGGTTTGGCTTCGTATCTAGGAGTGACCTCCAACGATGAAGTTTGCCCGGTATCGAATAAAACTACTACAAGCAGGAATTTTTGAATGGAATAAAATATATATGGAAGCAAATATATAGAACAAATAAGTCGAGCCCCCGTTACAAGTAAAGACAAAATTTAATAAAATTTCCAAAAAAAATAAAATTTTCTAAGAGTAAATAATATGAAAGTTACAGTTCGAAAGATACACTTCTTTCTTTATGTATTAACTAATTAAGGAATTTCAAAAAATACAAAGAAATTATAAGATTAGCCGTTTCTGTTTAAGATAAGATCCAAAAATCATCATTTACAAGTCAAAGTATATCGAATAACTTTGCCTTCCATCAATGCATAACCTGTTGACTGATTCCGTCCCACAGGTCCTCTTAGGCTGTACTTTGGTTCCGTTGTTTCAGTATGTCTTCAGTTCCACTCTCTTTCGTTTTAACAATTCCAGATGTCTTTCCTTTTGTTCCAAACTGTCCTTTTCCTTCCCACACTGTTTTAAGTTGTAACGTCTTTCCAGACTATCTCGCCTTATAAAAATATAAACAAACAACCTAAATCTTCCGTCACATTATACGGAAATACATCAGTAGACTGATCCCTCGAGGTCAGAAATTGACTCAATCGACTTCAAACAGTCCATACGGCTAGTTCCCAGACTAATGATCTGCGAATTGACATTTACGCCACATGTAGCATTAGCCCTTCACTAGGTCTTTTTACACATAAATGAATGAAATTCCTCACTATACCGCAAGGCTACCATTATACATAATAATTTCATTCGGATAGTTCTGACTACATCAGTAACACTAATCATCATTGCATCCATGACTATAAATAAAATATTATCAGCTAAATGAACTCAAGACATTTATGTCGGATACATGATTCCGTATATAGATAATGGATGAATTCAACATACTCAATTATTACAATAATCAAGACTATAACTTAGCAAATCGCCAACACATATGTAAAAGGAAATATCGTTGCGCGGGCTCAGATAAACAAACTAGACACATATACCATATCAAGAAAATTAATCTACGATTCAACAAATAAATTGCTGAAAATACATGCTTCTACCAGCAATTAAGTCATTGCATAAATGACGTATTTCTGCAAATACAAGTACCTACAAGCAATTAAATCATAGCATAAAAGAAGTATATGGGATTTATGCAATTACCTCGTTTTCCTGCTTTTGGCGTCTGTCGAATCCATCAGACAAACGTCTCTCCCTTGGAAAGAAAATTGATTGATGAGAACTTTCCTCATTAAAATTCTCTCTCTCTCTCTCTCTCTCTCTCTCTCTCTCTCTCTCTCTCTCTCTCTCTCTCTCTCTCTCTCTCTCTCTCTCTCTCTCTCTCTCTCTCTCTCTCTCTCTCTCTCTCTCTCTCTCTCTCTCTCTCAGAGAAATGCAGACTAACGTTTCAAAACCCCTCCTGTACATTTAAACTTAAGGTTTTCGTTTTAAACTACGCCTCCTTTCACAGCATAACCAATTAGATTCACAATAATTCCCGCCTCTCTGGCACTAAATACTTCGTTATTTCATCAACAAATGGCTACCATTGTGCTTTCTTCCACAATCAGTTCTAAGCAGAACAAAACTTGAACCCTGTTAGGTAAGTTTAAACAACCTAAGTCCTTAAAAACCTAATAACTTCTGGCTTTTCCCAAGCTAATCTGTTCTTTATTACTTGTATAAGGTGGCCATTTCCCCATAAATTTCGTCAATGGTACGTGTAGACAACTGTGTTCTACCATAATTAATTCTAACAAAGATCGACCTAACAATTTGGTCCTTTAGATTGATTATTAGTAATGTGATATGGAGATGATAAGCGATGTTGATTGACATGCCACTGGTTTAGTGGATTTCTTTCAGTCAAAGATGAACTCCGTAATCGTAGAAATCTTGTCATTATTACATGAATAATATTGCATATCGATGCCGGTGTTCTAAATTTTCTTAGCGGTATGAATCAGTCATTTTACTTTCTCTTTGAGTATTCTGTCACGAAAATATCAGATGTCCTATCGTTCGTTCATTCGATCGTCATTCTTTTTCTTTTAATTAAAATCTCGATACTTTTATAGTGGACATACTCTGCTTATAAAGATTTGTATTTCGTGTCAGATTTTAGGGACCTCTACTGTCCATTTACAGAGCCACGGAATAAACACACGTATGATCAGTGGGAACGTGTAACAATAAACTCATGGAGTAGGATGGTAATATATATATATATATATATATATATATATATATATATATATATATATATATATATATATATATATATCTATATATATATATATATATATATATATATATATAATGAATTATTTCACTGAATCCTAATTGTAATTTAATTCATACATACAGTGTTTATCGCATTAATAACTTGAAACTAAAAAGAGCTTCGCTTGACAGTAACTGAAGCCTAAACAATGGACTTTTTTTCATTACACATTGTTCGGGGGAAAAAAATGTTTGTAAGTTATTGTGTCATCAACAACAATAGCAATTATATTGCAAAGAGAAACAATATGTTGATAAGGTGATTTTTTTTATATGGTTGCATCATACAAAGTTGCCGTTACTCTAAGTTTTGTTGTTGTTGTTGTTGTTGTTGTTGTTGCCCACGATGAAAAGGATAATGATGTTCAATTTGCTGCGATGTTTAAATGTTTTATGGGTATTAAGAATTTGATAGACTGAAAACCGTAAATGCTACACCTTAATCAATACAAAATAAACTGTCTGTTTTGCTTTAAGCTGGCTAAGACCCTCAGGACCCGAAAATACACCTTAGAAGATGTGTTTGTACTGCGTAGTAGTAGTAGAATTATTATTATTATAATTATTATTATTATTATTATTAGTAGTAGTAGTAGTAGTAGTAGTAGTAGTAGTAGTAGTAGTAGTAGTAGTAGTAATAGTAGTAGTAGTAGTAGTAGTAATAGATTTCATTGCAGTTTATTAGCAGTATATTTCATTTCCGTAGAAGCAGTAGAACGAGCTAAAATATCATGAGAAATGCTAGTTTTTTGTTTTCTTCGGATTTTATTTCACGCATATCTCCGTCTGTCACAGACACCTGTAGCAGTATGGCAAATCGCGCTCTTCGATTTATTTTGTCTTTCTCATTTTATTATTAAAACCGTTCTTCGATTATCTGAAATATTATGAGTTATATTTATGAGGACTCCAGATAAGTAATATCTTTTTCTTCCATTTTTTTAGACAACAATTTTGTTCATATGGTTTTCAGCAAATTTTAATATGTCATCTCGAACCTAACTTTAGCTGTGGTTTAATATTGCATATCGTATTTGTTCCTCCCTCCTCAATACAATCCCACTACAATGTGATCACTCTCAATATCAAGTTTCAATTCTCTGTAGTTTTAATACCTGCACAAGCTCTCCCAGATCGGCTGGGTAAGGTCATTTTGCACCCATTTCCTCAGCATGGGACAGTCAAGAATGTGTTAAAAGTGTCGTTAAAAACAACAACAAAAATTGATAAAAGAAAGAAATTTAAAAAAACTATATTTTTCCACTTACTATGTAAAAGTCACTAAGCAACTATATCATGCACATAACGTAGCCGCCTACCAACATTCATTTTAGAGCACGTCCTTTTAGTTATACCCATGTTAGTGAATTGTTACTTTATTCGGTGTGTCGGTAATCAAGCTATTGATCACATATCATGTGTGAAACATGCATATCAAGTGACATAACGTAGATCTCCTAGAATATCCTGAAAAGTCTTAATCACGACCTTGTATTTAGCGTCGCGTCATTAGATCCCGTAGAAAGAATAGAAGGAAAAAAGGCCGACGCAATACGGGTAAGTGAGGGGAAAAAAAGTTTAGATTCGATGGTTTGTTTACGACCTAATAAAATAAACGCATATTTGGAAGGAATATTTTATCAAATATATGTTCACTTTCAAATCATCGTTGTTTCTAATTAATAATATCCACGTAATGATAAAATTGTGGCACATATTTATATGCATTACGTTTTTCGGCATGTACAGTACCTAGACTTAATAGCCATTAAAGTTCAGATTGTCTTTCTGAAGTCCCTCTCCGTTAGTGGAGCTTTTACAGACTAGTGTCACATATATCAACAAGGGCCATTTTTATCCGAAACAAAAACGGTATAAAACACAATGTGACTTTAAACTGCGCAGATATCAAATAATACTATACAAATCTAGTGATTAATATTTCATTGATGGAACTTTCTTTACAATAAAAGGTTTTTAGACCAAATGTTAGTTCTACTAGCGTCCGTTTCCTAACACAGGTTTGGTGTCCCTACTCAACGTTATCTATTAGAAGAATTGCTATTAAATTGCATACACAAATTATTGGTTATATCAAAAGAAATGGTGACAATCGAAAATTGATAACAAGCCGCCAAAGTGCCAATATAATAAACCGTGTTGTTGCTACTTATTCTCAAAAGACATCCATACTGACACGGCTTTCGTTTCAAGACCTTAATGTCGTGTCGGTGGGCTTGAATGAGGTTCCAGTTTCATATTTTGCACAGGGTTATTTTTCTAGAAGAAACAATAAGCCAACCAACATTCTAGCATGGAACAATCTTGAAAACCTTGTTATTGCTACTGGATGGTAATATCTACACAGAATTGTCACAAAATGACGTGTTGTTTATATGGTTGGTCCAGAATAAAAACAGCGCGGATGTCACCAACTGATATGCTCACTGCCTTGGTTATTGTTACAACAATACTTCTAAACTAATGATCGTATCGACACCGGGTTTACACTGAAACACATTTTGTTACATGGTATTGGTTCAGTGTCCATCGATGCTGATCTAACCTACAAAATCAATGCATTGGCGATCATCTTTAAAACCTTATCCGGCCACTTCTTCTGAAAGGTTGGTTACGTCCACATGGACATTTTACTAAAGCTCAAGAGCAGTATCTGGCATCTCCAGAATGAAAAAGGTGCTGACCTAACCTCCAGAATGGCAACTATTGTGGTCATCTTGAAAATCGTATTGTCGTTATTCGTCTTGTAAGACCGGTATGGAAGTTTTGTTAAAAAAAAAACATTCAAGCAATAGGTAATATGTCCTGAATTAAACTTTAATCTGGCCATCAATGTGTCGGCGCTTGTAACGGGGGAGTTTTAAAACATTAAAACACTCTTTAATTTATTCGGCTTTCGTTAGCTAGGGAATGATCTTCCACGGTGTTATTGCCCAGTGCGGACGGATAGATGGAACGTTACAGATAGCTGAGCAAATTATTGAAAGAAAATAAACAGCAACGAACCTCCTTTCATATAAATAAAAAAAACTTTAATCAATTAATATATAATCAAAGAAAAATCACTTTTCGTCCAACAGATTTCCTGCATCAAATGTAATCAAATAATGCCTAACCAACATTCACTTTCCAATCCAACTGATTCCCCTTTACTTATCGTTTTTTTTTTCTACTTATCCCTGCTTTGTCATTCCTCTCCCTCGGAGTATAAAGCTGTTCTTGAAATATATAGTATTCCTCACGCTAGACAAATTCCACTACTCATATATATATATATATATATATATATATATATATATATATATATATATATATATATATATATATATATATATATATATATATATATATATATATATATTGGTCCCTACTCAGATAATTGAGTCACACTGCACAAATTCTGACATAATATGATTTTAACAAATAACTGGCTATACAGATCCTTTGTTTCGGTAAATACCGTTACTTTAGTACAAAAGACCTTAGTTCGAAGTTAATTTTTACTCAGTGAGGCCAATTGATAATGAATTACCACGTGCGTTCTCAGACAAATGGGACCGTATATACCAGAATACATTTCAACACGTCTTTTTTACAATTGGCTAGTCAATGCAGTTCGATAAAATAAATGCTCAATTACTTATGACATAATAGCCACTAAATCTAGCTACATTAAAGTAACCTGCATGATCAATTAAATATTGCGAAATCATATATAAATATACACTTGTCATTAACTCGCTATAGTAAATATCATCCTACAAAGAGAATCAATTCATATATCATAATAAATATGACAAATTTGAATATAGGGTTAATACATAAATCCCTATGAAATACTGCATTTTTGCATTCTTTGAGGTACATTATAATCCCCGTGAAATTCTAAACATTTAATACTTAATTACATGCAATTCTCTCAATGAACTATTAATTGTTAAATCAAAGAATTAACTTACATAAAACTAAACTGTCAATAGAATCCTACGAAATGAATACACCACACATGCGTGAATCATAAGCATATCAACACATCTGCAAACAAACCAACAACTAAAATAGGATATTAAATGGAAACTAACATTGCGTACCTTAATGCCATTTTCTTCTCACACAACCGTGTCCAAGCCAATAGCCAGTCTTCTTTTTGTTAAGACAGCTACAATACTCTCTGGGTTTCAATGTAGTCTATAATTTGACTTTTCGAAAGCAAAATTGGACTTAATAATTTTGGCAAGTTTTAGCCCTAAATTGTACGCCCTTGATTTCCCTGACCAATCAGAAATAACTGTTTGTCACGTTCATTCAAGCTAAGGTTACTTGATGTATAAACATGGGGCTATTTTCAACGTGTTTGATGAGAGAACAACCGCCGCCGGCCAGTGTCAAGCGATTATGTAAGTCGCCAGAAACTCAGTTTTTGGGTCCAATCTTTCAACTTTTACCAATGTGTTATACATTGGATGGAGATCAAAAGGAAGCCCGCAAGGTAAACGAGGCGTGTTCTACCCGTCACGTAGAATGACAAACAAGAACCTTGACAGCTGAGTTGATTGGGTCAGTCCCACAATATCCAATCGGAATTCAGACAGGGAGTAAATAAAAAATATTAATTGATTTCTGTTCAAGAATTAGTCAGTATATGCCTTGGCAGTTGAAGAAGCATTGCTGTAAGAATTATACTCCGTGACACGCCACTCGTCATTTGACGGAAAGACGTAGGAAAAGAACTGTGAACAAAGACAAAGAGATTCAAAAGTAGATATTTGCTCGATTCTGCAAAACACTACAGTGCCGTAACTGTAAGCATTGACATAATGTTTACCCAATTACTGGGATAATTTAAATATGTAGAATTACGTTTTAGTATTTCATTCATGAGCTTATTTGAGACATGAATTTGAGTTACGTAGAATTATGTAGATTGCTAGTTCAGCAGAATTAATGTTATAAGTTGTGATGGGTTACTCTGAAGTAACCGGAACCTTTAGTAATACGTATGTTAGCATTCACTAGTTGAAACATATGTTTGAATATATCAGAGCATAGATGTTTGAATATGTGTATATTTTGGTATGAGTTGTAATGTAAAGATATGCGTCTGATTATTGTGATTTTAAGCATAATCGCATTATGAGTGTGTACTGATGTGAGCAAACTATCGTTGTATCTGTACGAGTAATTGATATCATGCTTTTATGATGTTGTTTATTATGTTGTGTTATTATGTTGTGGTTTACCATGCAAGAGTGTATGCGTATTTCGGTGTGAATAGATGCTTTACCTATAAAATTTGATAGCCTTATTTGATGATAAGATATGTGTTGTGTGAGGTGTGTGACCATAGGAAAAATAGTGTACCATCCTTTTGTTTTACATGAAGCTTTTGGGGGGACAACTTCCAATGTGAGGTAGAAGTCCCGAGTCTCGAAGAGAGAGAGAGAGAGAGAGAGAGAGAGAGAGAGAGAGAGAGAGAGAGAGAGAGAGAGAGAGAGAGAGAGAGAGAGAGAGAGAGAGAGAGAGAGAGAGAGAGAGATGTGCAAGAGTCGACAAATTGGAGTCGACGGATAGAAGAATCTGGAGATGAGTAGAAACCAAGAACAGGGCGAAAACTCACACTAACATGTTATGTTGAGATAAGCTCAAACGGTCGAGCGAAAGCATTTGTGAAATTCGAGTGATTGACTATTAATTGTTAATTAAAGTGTTGTTATTGAATTTCAACCGTTGTACTTTTTATTATTTAACCGTTGGCATTGCTGACTGAGGGCTCCGAGCTATACACCAACAGTCACTAACCCAACTTCTGAACCATAATCGAGCCTGGATATATACATAAATATTGGTAGCACCCCAATTTATTACAACCAAACCATACAAGTGATAACAAACCCAGAACACTGTTAATAAAATTCTCTACAAATAATCATGTCTCTCATCAGATTCCAAGAGACCTAAAATATTCTGCAATTAGGTTCCTTTGAAAAATGAATTATTTGACGTGCGCCGCTCTTTAACAGTTACGGTCGGAGTTCTATCTCACGCATGTCACTGTACCGGTAAAATGACCCGGTCAAATGCTACTGGAGCTTAACATAACCCCTTTTTATGTGTTGAGAGATGAAATAAAGAAATAATCAGTGAACTTTCTCAAGACCATTCAAGCTTGCCTATATTAACTTCAAAGCACAATTTATTTAACCTTAAGTTTCAATATATCTTCAAAATTCGGCACATCACAGCGCTGATACCAGAAACTATGAAAGTCAAAAATAATTTTGACATTGGAGTGAAGTAAAAGGTCACTATTAGCATTTTTATAATTTACTTTGTTTTCAAAGATAATAAATAAGCAAATAATTTTACCAGATTTTAAATATCGTTCTTTTCCAATAAGGGTGTAAATAGTAAACTCTGGGACACTGATTTCAAGGTTAAACGTTATGATTCTGGTTTTTATCTTTGATGATTTGTGGGCGTAACAATTTCAGTAAAATAATTTCAGTATTCGGTAATTTTGAAAGAAATAAAAGAGGGAATTGACGGACATCTCCAGAATATCTACAAATTCTTTTCAGCCAGACGAACGCCATTACCTTAGAGCGATTCTTATATAGTTTTGGCTTTGTTTTCATATTAACAATGTAAAAAATTCAAAACCATTTATATAAAACACTATATATATATATATATATATATATATATATATATATATATATATATATATATATATATATATATATATATATATATATACAGACAAACAGACAGACAGAGTTTTAAAAAGACAGAAGGCATATAAATATACAATTACTTTCTTATTTATAAAATGTACACGTATCTGTTTACTTGTCTCTCTGTCAGAATCTTTAATTTCGAGTTAGTTATCCACGACTGTAAAACAGGACATATAATAAAAAGTCAAATCATGTTACATATCATTCATCAAATTTGAGTTCATCTTAGACTGCATCGATCAGTGTTAAATCTCCTTCAGATCTCTATGAGCATAGAATTAAATAATATGAGCTTAAAACTTTAAAATTGATGCATAAGGAAACCACGGTCGTACAAGTCATCCAAGGTTCTCGGATTCAATACTTGTCCATGCCAACCCGTGTCAGCTGTCTTGGTATAATAACGTGTTAAACGTGCCGTCAAATAAACAAATAAACGAAAAGATAAATCCTGCGATGTTCGTGATTATGGGGTCTGAGATCCAAGCTAATTCTCCAATAAAATAAAACATCTTTCGCCAATACCTTGTGTTATACCAGCTTGTAGAACCTTTGTTTCAGTAGACAAATTATAGAAAAACATAAAACCAATTAATTTTCAGATTGTCAAGATGACAATGTTCGAGGTGAGCTACTTCCGGAAGATGCACACAACACGATACAGAATTCAGCAGTTTGAGTACTCGACGGAAATCATATGGAAAATAAATGTATTTTCGCATTAAATACTAATAGTTTCTTACATTTATTATCTCCTCTTTGATATGCGCAGAACTCGCACATTTTAATGACACACAACACATTTCTATATGGGTGGAACTTATTGTTTATCAAGTGAAATTTCTTGAATATCTTTGTGTTGAATTGCACGTTTTAATCATTAGCTTCATCTTCTCTTTTCTTGCATTTACCTGTAAGAGCTAAACTCTACTTGCACCACAGGTTTGGATCAATTATTATCACCAATGGTTTTAGGAACCCCATAAATACTGTGTCATAAAAAAAATCATGTAATGCATTAATGTCATCCACCTTCATAATAAAATTTACATAAGAAAGTCAATGTCGCCAAAATTTTGAATACTAATGACCAAAAATAAGCTGGACTTCCCAAACAAAAGACCATACAATTTGGCTCTTGTCTAGATGTGAAACAATCCTCTTCATAAAATAAACAGTTGTCACATCATTTAAGGAACGGATGACAGAACTGACGTCCTATAGCATGCCCTAAGATGATATTCGCAAAACTTGACTTGCAGTTCAAATAGTTTTTCTCGGCGCAGTCTGACATGATGTCATTTAAATGTGCAAAGCCTGGAATGATAATAGAGTTGTATGTTAGATTAATTCTAACATTATATAACATTTTTCATATTAGCATGAGAAGAATAAAAATATGGGTGCTGCTGTTTGGGACAACGAATTCCGTGTTCATCGTTAGGTCCTACATCACTAGTTTTAACGTCATTTGAAATAATCAAGCTCTCCCACAAGACCGGGATTCTTTCGATTCTCAATAATAATAATAATAATAATAATAATAATAATAATAATAATAATAATAATAATAATAATAATAATAATAATAATAATAATAATAATAATAATAATAATAATAATAAACGAGCAGCCACACGCAAAAGCGACAGTGTAACTTTGGTTTTGGCTTGATTGTATTGGTGTGCTTAAGTGATGTAATTATACAGCCTTTGTTCAAAACTATATTCGGTACATTTGATGTTTTTCGTAGTCTTAGCCAAGACTTTCAAAAAAGAAGGAAGTAATTTCAATTCACGAAGCCAAAAAAAAATCACGTTTAACAAAAAGCCATCTTATAATATCTTAAAAAAGCAATCTTACTCAGACACCAGGACACGTTTTAGAAAGAAAACAAACAAAACAAACCCTTGAATAAGTATAGTAGCAAACTTTTTTACAGTAGCCATTTTCAATCTCATCACAATGATTAGCTTGTCTGAAAATGATAGAGAAACAATGAATTGTGTGTGTGTGTGTGTGTGTGTGTGTGTGTGTGTGTGTGTGTGTGTGTGCAAAGCTTAAGGACTTTCAATTATAAATGAGTCTTTTTCGAAGGTAAATACAAAACACAGATAAGACAAATAGAAAACAAAACGCGTTGATGTTGCAAAACTCTATGACTGTTTATGACTATTTTACAGGAATAAAAGCTTAAAAATTTCGATATTTAAACTAGTTTGCTTCAGCTTGAGGCTAATACTGAAGAAAAAAAATTGATTTAGAAATCAGTGAGCCATATGGTCATCTGCTTATATTGTAAATTTGCGTAACCGTAAATTATATCCCGAATATTTCAATATTTCATTGTTTTAGTAGTAATTATAAGATATTGGGTGACTAATGAGCAAATTGATAGAATTATTCAAATGAAAAAATGCTACCTCAAAAATTATGAAGATTTTATTTGAACATGGCTACCTTTTCCAGTCGTTTTGGTTTGAACTGCTTGGTTTCAATGTTTTAAGGCAGCAAATCCAGTAAGATTTCTTTTCTTTCCTGGTTTCGGAACTCCAGCTGGGGTTGTGATCAGCTGAAATGAGTGTTGCATTATTGAATGTTTAGCTACGGGAGGGGAAGTCTTCTATAACAAGGCTTATGTGCAGCTTCGTTGTCATCTAATCAGAGCTGAGAAGACTGACCTGTTGTGAAACTTTTCCGTTTCTCCAACATACTAAAGGCTAGAGATCTTTACATGTGATGAGATAAATTACATTCTCTGATCTGCGCGTTCGGTTCGGTCCATGTATGCTCAGTTTTTCTCTAGTCGCCGATTTTTGTGCCTCTTATCGCCACAGGGGTCAGATTTACTAGGGTCGTACAGATTAGTATTCATGTTGGCATCTCCCTGACCAGGGCTGTCTTCGAGTATTTTTGGTTTCCGGTAGGTTACTGCTGGTTTGTTCCGGAGAATTATCACGTTCAAGCTGAAGCCAGCTTGATGAAGAATCAAAACATTTAAGCTTTTATTCCTGTGAAAATAGTCATCCAAAATTATGTAACCTCAAAGCTTTTTGTGTTTTCTTTTGGTCTTGTTTGTGTTTTGTATTTGACCGTGAAAAGACTCGCTCAGGCTAGTTAGATACTAGTTTTGCACTGTTCGTTGTCAGAATATTGAATTTATCGTAAATCAATCATTGAAGCACGCGATCACTTTCTGGATCCAGTGCGCATGAAATTATTGTTATTCGATATATATATATATATATATATATATATATATATATATATATATATATATATATATATATATATATATATATATATATATATATATATATATATATATATATATATATATAATTTCTCACTTGTACTCCAGTCAACGTTGACAATGGAACGTAGAGTGTTAAATTCGAAAACGAGGTAGTTTTAATCGTTATGGTTGATGATCAGAGTAGTTTCTCTGCAAGATATTTTTAGAAGTAGTCGAGTTATCCCAACAAAATGGAAGTTAGATTTTATGCTATTAAGATAGCTATATTTCGATATTGGCATGTGATATAAAGTTATCTCAGAGAGAAATAAAAATCCATTTTTGAGATGAGATACGAGTTATGACCATTTTCATAAGGGTCAGAGGATATTCAATATTTGAAATTTGCGTTTAAGGGGGCGAATAATGATAATGATATTTAGTGCTTGGTATTTGTCTATAAAGCAATTATAAGGTTAACATGTGTAGGGAGAGAGAAAGAGTCAGTCAAATATCACCAAAGAGAACGGCAAGTACTATCACTATATTATATAGAATTATGCATGATTATACTAGTCAAATTTAATATTTGAAACAAATAATACTATCATCCAGGTTAGAGAACTTTTAATTCGTACTCTACGGAGATTCGAACCCAGATCTGCGGGTATATGATGACATGCATGCACCATCCCATATATCATCACTTTCTGGATCCAGTGCGCATGCACCATTCCATATACCATCACAACTACTCAATATCAAGAAATGATGCAACAATTTCAGTTGTGTATATATAACTAATATCATTGTGGGTTTATTATTATTATTATTATTATTATTATTATTATTATTATTATTATTATTATTATTATTATTATTATTATTATTATTATTATTATTATTGCTGTTGCTGTAGTATCATCATACTTATATTTCAAAACCAATAAATGCTACTATAATTCTTGTTATTGCAACGAAAAAATATTGTCAACTATTAGACTAATCAAGACACGAAATTTTCTGGAGTTATCGCAGTTATGCAAAGTAATATTCAGGTGAACAGCTGATCCGTTACGTCACTTAGGTTTATGGAATCAGTTCGGAATTTACCGTGCGTTGTTTCTATTTTAAACTTTCGTGTGCTAATGCAAGCATAGTAGTATAGATCAGAACAATACAGCACATTCTTACCAATTTTGGTCTTTATCGAAATCCTCATCCCATATCAGCTACAGTGGTAGGGTCCTGGGTAAGAAAATTGACAGCACGATATACATTTCAAGTGTTGCTATTACATAAAACACAAAACAGACCAAGATAATATAAAACAAAACATCCTAACCACGCATTCCTTTCACCGTTGCTATCGATTTTGGTGTCTTGTATAATATGTAAATTGTATGATCATGCATTTTAACCGTGTTTTTTTTCATTATGTTTAATTTGTACTTCATGTCAGAATTGAAACGTTCACCATCTTGAGAGCAGCTTAATGTGCCGGTAGATCAGGGTCTATGGCGATCGCTTGATAACAAAAAAAGACCCTGCTGGCAATACATGTGATGTCTTATCTCTGTATAATCTTGGTGGAGTTAAGCGAGATCTTACGTATGTACAGGTCTGACTGCCCCCCCCCCTGTTCTAATAATTATTCATTGATTTTACGTTGCCTAGAATTCATCATTAAAACAGGTCAATTAATTTTTTTATTACTCAAAACACGTGTTAAGACTCGGTATAGAAATGAAATATAATATAAATGACGTATATTGAGCAACATTTGGTGGGCTGAGGCAGATATCATTATTGATACAAATGATGATTGTCTTTTTTAAAAGTAAAAAATGTTGCCTTGTTGGAAATGTACGATTCTTCTTATCTTAAAAATTTTTATTATATTTTAATTGGATCCTTCGCCTCGTTTCTATCATTTGCATTTAGAGATAAAATTTTAATTAAAAATAATAAAATATTCATATATTTTAAGACTCCGTATAGAGAAGATATTTAATATAAATTATATATATCATGTACAATTTTTGGGACTGAGGCAAATATAATCATTGTTTCACTGCAGAAAAAAAAAGGATGTCTACATATCATATTCGTTGTCTGAATTAACAGTTAATTTAACTTTAACGATTAGTGACAATTGTAATATCCAAATCTGTTGAAGGGACTACCTCTTCTAAAGTATGTAATTGCTCGTATAGCTTACATGATCAAAATTCCTCTTCTAAAGTATGTAATTGCTCGTATAGCTTACATGATCAAAATTTGTGAGTTTCTTCTATTGAACCAGTTTTGTCATGCGATAAATGACTTTTTTTAACCAACAAGTGGAAACACGTCCTTCATCTCTTCTTGTCTTACTTGCGAACAAATCAGTTTGTCTCCAATTTGTGCATCAATATAAGGTATATTTGGCTGATGTTAAATACAGACAGGGCCCTAGGGCAAGGCGGACGAGGCAACCGCCTTGGGCCCCACGCTTCTCCGCAATGCATTTTTGCTTGGGGCCCCGCACTCATCGCTTGCAGCATTGGGCCCCGCATGCTGCCTTGGGCCCATCACATCCTAAGGCCTGGCCTGGTTAAATAGTATCGAACGATATGAATATCGGCAGATTAATATTTACAGAATAACTTGCCGTGAAAGGAGAAAGGAAAAGAGGTGAAATGTAAACAAAGAAATGTCATTTGATATTATGTATTTCACGAGCGTTTAGGAATTGTCTCCGACCTTAACAGTACTGACCTCAACTGTACTGTTTACATCTACCCATCGGATTCATGAAAAATCGAAAAACACTGCATTGTATCGATTTATAACCTGATGTCTTGATTCATTCCAATCGAAACCAAGTGTTCCTTTTGACTTCCTTGTGCTGGTAAGTCTGGATCTTCTCCACTTTTCTCCCTTTCTTTTCCTAAACCACTTTCGGCCCTTCCAACTCTGTGTAGTCTCTTTTGGGTTTGTGAATACGTGAGGCTCAAAACAATGCAGTTCGTCTGACAAACATCGATTACCCAACTGATTCCTGGTAACTTTCAGAAACGACAGTTTTCCATACAGATCAAGTGTTGACCAATATCCGGTGCAGTTTAAACAAACATAGCCGTAATCAAAATTCGCTATCTCATGACTGAGCCTGTACCAATCCGTTCATCATGTTGATGTAAACACTCGCATATCTCCATAGATCTAATCAATCTTACACTTATCCAGCTAAATGTTTCCTACAGAGATCGACAGAATTTTTTTTTCTATTTCAGCCTCCGTGGAAATTAAGAACTAATTTATCTCGCTAAATAAATCGTCCAAGGAACGAGGTCTGGAAAATTTTAGGGACGCGGATTGATAGATTAAGCTTCATAGAAAAAGGAGTGAGTATCGGGAAAGTACCAGGTATTGTCTCAATCACCTACAATATGTATTTATGTTTGTAATTAATTCTTGAATTTATTCGTTTTAAATTCATGCATCAATTTTTTATGAGTTAGGAAGCCAATGGCTTGCATGCATTTGTCTCGAATGTTATATGACAAATGTATCATATGAATTTGTTCGAATTGATATGGGTTTGTTCGGATTACCTCGTTTAGATGGAATAGATATTATGTATTGAAGGAATTTCATGCATTACTCTGATACCAATGTGAGAATTAATTTATATCTTAAATGATGTGTGGCATGTATGATAAGAATTGATTTTTCTACGTCTGTGTCAATGAATCACTTATTAGCAAGTAATGTAGTCAAGACAATACGTGAAATAAATCAGTTAATTTGTGTAATTAAGTTGTGTATTCTCTTAACGGAGAAAATCCTCGTGTGTTGACTGGCATCCTATGAGAGTAGCAGCTACAGAGAAATTTAATTTACTTTAATTGGATTGTGTATCAGAATTAGGTTGAGAACTGACCTTAGCCTTAGTTTGTTGAGTTACCATAAGACGATATCTAACGTGACAAAAGTGGGAATGTCGTTTGACGCCAGAAAAAAAGACAAATATTTAGGTTGCGTTTTATTTATTTAAACGGAAAAATAGCCCCTTACATTTTCATCACGTAGTGGAAAAAGACATCAAACAGCTAAATTACTGTTGAGGACCCGAAGAGAGAGAGAGAGAGAGAGAGAGAGAGAGAGAGAGAGAGAGAGAGAGAGAGAGAGAGAGAGAGAGAGAGAGAGAGAGAGAGAGAGAGAGAGAGAGAGAGAGAGAGAGAGAGAGATGGCAGCGCTAACCTGTAACCAAAAGTGATTTGGAAAGGACCGGAAGCAATCAGGTTATACTGACATGCCGGCAGTTTGACTTCGATCAGTCCAACAATTCTGTGATGAAATTTGTTGAATGGATATAACAGAACTGTAAATTGCATTCGCGCAAATTTTGTAATTCTGTTTATAAGAGAATGTGTTATCCAAATATTATGTTTCATTTCGTTTGTTTATTTAATTAAATTGTTATATTTTACATACTGAGGTTTCTGTTGTTCTATTTTATATCTTAGCTCTAATCTCTACTCATTTAAACATTCATTTTATATTTTATTTTATTGATTGCTCGATCCAGGCAATAATACAGTGGTCGATCATTTCCTAAATAATGATGACCAAAGTACCATAGAGGTGGGGGATAATATCTAACACCCACTCCGACCTCACAACCCTTAATCGCTTTATGTTTTAGTGATTAAATGCGACGCATTTCATGTGGGTTATTTTCGCATGAGAACTGTATAAGAATGCTCTACTGACAATGGAGTTTTAGTACTTCGTGTGCATTATGTTGACAATAGACGGTTTATGGTTCGTGTGCCTTATTGGTCACTATATCGTGTATTTTGATCGTATGAGTGATATGATTTAAAATGGTGACAGCATAAACTATACATTGTAATTGATTCTGACTGATAAGATTACCTAGATTAAATTAATGTAATTATAAATCTGAATAAATGATTAACCAGCTACCACTAAATTTTATTTTAGAAATAACTCCCTTAGTGGGCGGTTGTAAAGTTGCTGTTATTCATGCATAAAATCAGTGACCACCATAGTTTGAATAGATGAACACTATGGTGTGAAGACACCTGTGCAAGTGCCCTCATGAATATTTATAGGAGTTGTGTCAAAATTGTTCTGAAATGTTTTCAACTTTGGAATATTCTGGTGAAGTTTTAAAAACTACAGAAAATCGGCTGATTATTTCTGTGGCAGCTGATTCTATAATTTTCTTACCTATTTGTAATTACATTACTGTAATTTTGGCAAAGATTTTGTAACAGTCAGTCCTTACAGGTCACATGCGAGTTTCCCCATTAATGTTCCGTTGTTGGTTTGTTGGTTTAACGACAAATTGTACGCTTATTGGCTAAATCAAACCAAGACAATGTCAACAATGTGACTTTCACAAAACTATACAGACCTGACCCTGGCTGGCCTTGGCAGACGTTCCTTCTGCAAAACGACCATCCATACTGATAAGTAATGTGAGAAAGTACAATCGAACCGCACCTACAACGCACAGAGAATGCACCACCATATCAGTGTGTGTGTGTTTGTGTGTGTGCGTGTGCGTGCGTGCATGCGCTCGCGCTGAAATATTATTTAAAAAGCATTTGCCCCCATCGCTTTAAAAATATATTCTTGTTCTGATTTGTAAAATTGATTTTACTATATCCATTATATCAACTGAACAAAAATGATCTCAAGGTCAAACAAAAATATTCTCACTCGAAATGAAATTCCAGATTACCTCACCTCTTCCAAAAATGTAATGGTGGGTCCCTGACCTGCATTGCAATGTGTGCATGCGTGCGTCCGTGCGTTCGTGCGTGTGTATAAGACAGTATACATAGATGATGAACTATATATATGATAGGAAATCCCATGGTAAGGATTTCCCATTCTCTGTTGTCACAGCTAAAAATAAAGCGGTATACATATGTCACAACACTACAATAATTTGTTATATCGCATGCAATGGCCAGTGGAAAGTCCTTCGTCTCTGTGCTTATAGCAGTAAAATTCTTGACGGAAATTTGCTTCTCTGTGGCATTTCCAGTGGAAGGTACTGTATCTATTCATAGGATTTTTTTAACGTAAATTACAGAATATTAAATATAGATGATATGTATAAAAATAACATACAACTGTTCTTACAAATTTCTACAATGTATTTCATATAAAGATTATTAAATTTATTCAAGCGTGTATCGTGCAATAATTAAACTCCCTATCGCATGTGTGTACGTGTAAAAAAAACGAGTGAAACTGCGATATTTATCAATCAACATACTGAAAGGAAATGCATCTTAATATCACTTGATTTATCCATCACAATACTAATTTAAAACAATATCAATTGAAATTTTATATATAAATCAAATGAATAGAAAATAGGCGAAGGATTCGATTAAAAAGAAGAAAAAGTTAGAGGGTATATAAAGGAAAGAATTAAACATTTTCCTTAAGCAAGATCAACAATTACTTTTAAAAACAATTATCATGTTTTACAATGGTAATATGTGCCCCAGCCCACAAAATCTATATATGACTTTTGTGTCATTTATATACATTAAAACATTAAAACATGCTGTGAGCAATGCAATTAATTGACATAATTAATGACCAATTCTAAACATCGCAACCAGTCCTATACACACATAGTGTGAGATCTGTACCTGCATAAGATATCGCCTAATTAAATACAGCTAACACCATTCCATGATGTCGCATTTTGTGTTAGCAGTGTGGTTCTATTTTTTATATCAAGCAAACGACATAGACCGTGATCTACCGGCACACTATGCGAAGCCAGATGGGGTTTAAGTTACACCCCAGTAAACGCTATATACCTGTAAAATGTGACAAGAAGTGCAAATTAAATACAATGCAATAGCGGATATTCCAATGCACAATCATACACCTTTCATAAGTATGCCAGACACAAAATCGATGCAGCAATGAAAGGAATGCGTTGTCTAGATGTTTGTTTTTATTTTTAAAAACATCTGTGTGTACTTGCGTGCTTTACATCACAGCAAGACTTGAATGGTTATATCGTGTATGTCACGTGCCTTGACCAGGGTTTGTGACCGTAATGGTGAAAATAAAGGTTAATTCGCCGGATTGGATTCATGCGATGGTCGTCCTAGAGTGATGAGAAGGTTCGTTGCTGTTTTTTTTTTTAATGGATAAGTGTAGTTTTTCAGTCTTCGTGCGATTTTGAAGGGATAAAAGACGCGTGAGAAAATTCGAATCGAGTGGACGGGTTTGGTCGAGTTTCATTCCTTTATTATTTTATAATACCATTAAGGGGATTTCATGTAGTCAGAAATTTCGTCGTGCTTTATTGATAAAACCGCAGACTCCTGTGGTTCATCCTAGTGGAGGGGGGAAGGTGTAGGAACAGAGGGAGAACACAATAATGAAATAGATCTAAATATGGAAATATGGATTTTAATAGAATGCATTGGTTTGGGGTGGGGGTGATGATACCTCATACTACACTTGCCTCCTATGTACTGCCATGTTCTGCTTTTAACTACTTGTATGTTTTACCTTTCCCCATTACGTAGAGTGGTTATTAGCCGCCATTTTTATTCCATATAGCCTGTTATGTTGCGTATTTACATAATCTCTACAAGAATAAGTATAATATTGCCTTGACTGGCTTTTTCGTCTCACTTTGAATGCACCTAATGATTAATAAATTTGTTGTATTAAGACGTGCATTATGGGGTATATTATAAGAAATATGCCCCATTTTTGCATCTGGGTGTTTTGAGATGATCTTAATGTGGAAAGTGTTTAAAACTTGTTCATAGTAAAATTACCTCCACGACATTATAAGATGACCATTTGTTGAACATCAATAGTTTGCCTCGTGAAGTGAAATTGCTTGCTGGTGTATTCAGAGTCAATACCAGGACAACCAACAACATCAAGTGTTTCAATGTACATAATAATGTTCATTAAAGGGCCGTTGAATGACGTCATTAAAATTACCAATAAAATAATGCGCATACCAAAGTTACAATATCTCTTTTGCGTCTGGCTACTCGTTTTTAAATCGTTAAACGAAAGAATACCAGAGGACTTGATTATTTGAAATGACGTTAAAAACTAATGATGTCGGACAAAATGATGAACACGGAACTGTCTCAAATGATAATACATATTTGTTTCTTATATTAATATGGAAATGATCGGATTATGTAAGAATTGAGTTTTTAGATAACATGTTGATCTTCTTTGACAAGCATAGTAAACTCTATTACTTATCGTTTCAGGCTATGCAGACATAAACGATACTAAACCAGAAGTCAAGTTTTTCGAGTGTCATGCTATGGCCTGCTTAATTGGATATCAGTTCTGTCATCCATTCTGGAAACGATGTGACGACTGTTTACTCTATGACAAGGACTGTTTCACATCTCGACAACAACCAAACTGCACTGTCTTTTGTCAAGGCAAGTCCAGCTTTTATTTTGACATTATTGTCAAAACCCTTGACGACAAAAAGATTTAGTTTTCTCGTTGTTGTTGATCTTCTAATCAATGTTTTTTTTGTACGGTGAATGAAGTTTTACGCGTTCAATTAACATGGTTTTTTTTTAAGATACCGTATCTATGGACACAAGTCGTATTAGTTAGTAGCACTTTGTTACCAACATGGGAACTTGGTCAGTTAGACATAGGATACTGGGTTCATGTTAAAAATTGACTAAAGCTGCTCATCGCTTGCATTATGTAAATCTTCTAGCTGTTTATATCTTAGATTATTAATTACTATATGATATGCCATGTCTTTACCATCAATCATCCTTTCAGAAACATGGTTGACAAAACAGAGAGAAATACTGAAAACTGAAAAATGCAAGACTGGTAAGTGATTTGCGCTTATATCAAGAATCGTTTAATACAGTATTAATAAAGTAAGTCTTTGTGGCTAGAAGGACAATATATTTTGATCTGCTGAAAGGGATGTAGTTTGAACTTTAAAGTTGATCTGCTTTAAGTAGAAATGTTAATTTTCAAATCAGCCCTCAAGTCAAGAAGCGTTTGGGAATTAGTGATATCGTGTGAATTTAAAATGAAAAGCTATTTGTATTCGACATAAAATATTGACAAAATGTTTGAACAATAACTATAATACATTCAAATATTTTGTATGCAAACGGGGAAAAAAAGCTGAACCATAATTATACCGTTTAAGAAACTGACTCAATCGATTTCAGTCTAAATTGAACAAATATTTCTGGCTCAAGTAATTTAAAACAGATAGGAAACCATGGAAACAAAACCAACAATAGAGCATAATCATGTTAGGTAGAACAGGAATTTATAAGCTTAATAACTTATTTATATTGTTTCGTTCGACGAAAAGCTTCCTGCAAAGTTCGTTCATGGACAATCCTTACAGTTACAAAACTAAATACACTGTTCATAAATTATGTCGCAAAAATGCGACATAAGAGTTATAAGGAAAAAAGTGAGTTCTTCTTGACAGAAAAATCATATCTGATCTAACTGATCTCAATCTCTTTCTTCAATTAAGACTTTTAAGATGAATATACATTTTTGTTACAGGTGAAGGCCAAAACTTCGCTCTGCCTTGGATCGTGGCCACAGCAGTCCTAGCCGTTCTTTTGCTGGCGTGTGGATGTGTGCTTTTACTAATTAAAATAAGATTTTCTGTTCGATGGATAAGTTTGAAATTACCCAACCGAAGTGAAATAAATAGAGGAGCAGTAAACCAAATAAACATAGATAAGACTGCAGCAAGCACGTTTCTCGTAAAGGACGACAGTTTAAAGCAAGAACAAGTCATCTGTACCAACAGGAACTTAATTAAGGGTCAACACACAATAGTGCAATCCTCTCATGCAGACAGATGTTTAGATCCCAAGTCCATATATTCTGACAGGTCAAATATAATGAGTAAGTCAAACTTTAATTGAAGGACCGTACATACATACATACATACATACATACATACATACATACATACATACATACATACATACATACATACATACATACATACATACATACATACATACATACATACATACATACATACATACATACGTACGTACGTACGTACGTACGTGCGTGCGTGCGTACGTTCATACATACATACATACATACATACATACATACATACATACATACATACATACATACATACATACATACATACATACATACATACATACATACATACATACATACATACATACATACATACATACATGTTTATGTATTTTTAACAGTTGTGTGATTACATACTGTACCATCCTTTCAATGCCAATATTCTACTGAATAATTAGATTTAGTGTGATTTTCTAAACACATGTACATACGTACAACATAATTCTGTACTTGTTTAGTATACTAAGACCCTGGATACTTTCCGTAGCTCAATACACAAGTTTACACAAGTAAAATATATAATAGCTATTTAATTTTTAAATTAAATTATGAAATTATAATACTGGTTGTACTTTATTTCAACTCTGTCTGAATCCCTATGTCGGAATTTATTCATTATACATCATGCCCAAGACCAGTAATGAAAAGAAAGTTCGAGAATGGTTATATTTTGTACTTCATGATTTTGGCTACATTGTTCTATTATTGCTGTTATTCTTAATCTATCTGTAGCTGGTCAGTCTTTTACATGTTAAAACTGGGGCCCACTGTTGACCCAGTGGTGTTAAGTCGCTCATCCTTATCGATCACTGTCATCTCATCTCTGTTCGCGTGGGTTCGAGTCCCGCTGAGCCAACGTGGGGATGTGCGAAAGTTTGCCAGTAGCTTCCTGTGGCACGGTGGTTCATCCAAGGGGTTTCCGGGTTCTTTTTGCATTAAATATACTGGCGTCAAACTAATCAAAACTATTAACATTTGTCGCTCATGTGTGTACATCAGAACGAGATGTTATGGATTGAACTTAGTAAATGACATAGAATAGCTGGCAATTTCTGCTAGATTATCTACAATCTCATCTATGTTTCTTTCAGACACTTCTCCTCCAAGGCCTGAGACAGATTCTGACGATTAGTTCGATTTCAACTTAATGGTCAAGTGTTTTACTTGCTGCGTTGTTGTGCAAAAGAGATTCATTAAAATAGACGACCAATCCTTGAAGAGAAATTACTGTTTCTTTGAGACAATGTCGGTTGAAAGCATTGTCTGCTCTCATAACTGTTGATCTCCATGCAGAATCAAGAATATATCCACACAAACAGAAACACAGACATGGTTTGTGTGGTCAAAATGGAATAATAAGAAAAATATTAATTCTGTCAATAACAATGATTCTGACGAATATTCTAAAATAATGAACAGCAACAAACGAACTGAGAAAAAAATTTATGGAGCACAGAAACTATACATAGTAGACATTAACCTGTCTATAACTATATATATATATATATATATATATATATATATATATATATATATATATATATATATATATATATATATATATAAATTTCTCAAAAAATTTAAAAATTATCGATTTAGCTGAAAAAAGTTTCGACAGTTATCTTGGTATAAAGGTACACATAATGGCAGCGATTTTAAATCTTTAGATAAACCTTGGTTTTGACGGCTGTGTCAAAGTGCAGGAAGAAAGTATCATTAAGCTCACAACAAAAATCCATGCCAGACTACGAAAAACTAATTTCCAAAGAACAGAGAAAGTAAAAAAGGAAATAAAATAAATTTAAGAGCAAACACGAAATCAGAGTTTTGAAAGAGTGTAAATATTTTAGTAAACAATAGAGATGAATCAGGCATTTCACTGATACGCTACAGGACTTCTTCAAAGATATAAACGAAGACAGTGATGATGACATCGATAACATCGATGAGGAACTTGAGATCCGAACAATGATGATGTTACCTTAAACTCCCCAAATAGCGAAGTAAGATATCTTAATATGTATTAAATCCCCAGTCGCGGATTTCCCATTAGGCAGACAAGGCAGCTGTCTATGGTAGGAACATTCAGAGACGTCAGTTTTAGTGTGAAAATCTGGCTTGTTAAATAAATGATTTACTTCGAAGGAAAAAAAGAAACGAAAATGAAAGATTCTCAAGTTAATTTTTACCATTATTTAAAGGTGGTCTCTAAAGGCGCCAATCTTAATGTTTTATTTTTGAGGAAGTGTGATGTGTGCTGCAACTATGATGGTGCAAAGTGTGGAAAATTATAAATCAGTCACTGTAATTCCCTTCCCCCCCCCAAAAAAAAATAGTAAGACACAATGTAATTATATAGTTATCGACGAATATATCACACAAGCCTTTACAGGCAATCGCCGAACCAATTTTTAAGAGGGATCCTTGATTCGCTGAAAGATGTCGCTTAGTAACGATTCTATGTTATTGCTTATTTAAAACACCTTAACTATTCTTTATTTTTTATACATTTTAGCAAAGCTCTTGAATCAGTTTTTCTTGCGAGTTTATGGACGAAATTACGCCCAAACCTTCAAGAAACGACTGTAGTTAAACTCTTTCATAATTTAACATCATAATTTTAAAAAATATGACATCAGTAACTTCAGCTAGCCATTATTGTCATCTCATGTTGCATTGCATTTTAAGGATGGCTTCCATAATTCGGAATGGAAAATTTTTTTTAACGGAAACATATTTAATTCAATGTTTATATTCTATATGATTTTCATTATATTCTTAAAACTTTTTAGTATTTAATCAATTCTACATATTTAAAGGAGAATTGAAGGTTTTTTTTCTTTATATGCATTCTACTGTTACAGTTTCAATAGAGACACTTGTTTTATGTATCTTGTAACATGTCATTTTTCCATGATATTTTTGCATTAAAACAAACGACTATAGCTCGAACGTATTGGTATTTCTCTCGTCATTGCATTATTTAGGATATAAAGTTGATCTCCCAGAAACAATCCAAACTGATTTAACATCGCAAACAATTATTAGAATTAATTTTAAAGAAAAAAGAAGCGAAACGGGTCTATTATTTTCCTTTTTTTGTACTGTTTACTTTATATGCTTGGAAAAAGACTTGAATACTGTAATCCTTGGCAGACAAACAACAAACTTTTATTACATTTGCTAAGAAAGAATGCATCTTATTTGACTAAGCGAAGAATAAAAAAAGTGTAAAAAAATCATAGAATTAAACATATACTGAAATGGTCATACATGACAATCTGAAAAGTGTCTCCATATAGAATACCTTACTGTCGTTTGAATGCCAGTTTTTTTTTTCTGTAAACAAGATCACTGTCATAAAGCTAAAAAGAAAGACAGATCTAAAGAAAGGAAAAGAGCACACTATGTTGTGTTTTAATACAATGTAATTTTGTTCATTCATGTTTTCGAGGTATCCCGGAAATGGCAAAAGGAAACTCATCTCATAAACAAAGTCCAATTAGCACCGAATAAAACTGAGATGTATAAGAAACGGTGAATCTATATCAATATAGACAGTATTAATTTGAATCCATATCAGTACAAACATTATTAATTTGAATCCATATCAATAGAGACAGTATTAATTTGAATCCATATTAATGTAAAACATTATTAACTTGAATCCATATCAATACAGACAATGTTAAATTGATAGCGTGGAAATCCGTAAAGTAGTGAATTAAGATAAAATACTGATCACTTTACAAAATGAGACATGTCCATTTTATCAGAGACAAAGGTTTTTGAAAATTAATTGTCATTGCTAGTTTGTCTCTAGGAAAAGTAAGTTTAATTTTGCTGCACCACGTGTTAGAGGCAAAACTTCCACAATTTTGATGAAATATATTACCAATATGGCTTTTAATGACATTTTTAATTCTCAATTCATATTTTAAGTTTTAATATTTATAAGGTTTTGTTGATGATCCCGTTGAAAATAGGTTGGCTTTTTTAACCTTTGACGGGTCGTCATTGGTGGATTAACATATATTCATATTAATTTTATTTGTTAATATCGATTCGTTAAAATAAACAAAGCGGTAACAGTGTGTTCTCTCGTTTTGATAAATGTGCACGTGTGGCCATATTACTGATGTAGGTGTTGCAGTATTTATATAAAAAAAGACTTTTATCACACACACACACACACACACACACACATATATATATATATATATATATATATATATATATATATATATATATATATATATATATATATATATATATATATATATATATATATATACATATATACATATATATCTTTGTAATGCACTTGATGAAATTCAGTTGCCACCAATATTCAACGCTGTCACGTAAAAGTATCCAAAAAAACAGATTACGATTACGCAATGTTTGATCCTCATTTGTATGCAAAACTATGGATGACTAACACTATCTGTAATTGATACACTATCAACAATCAAAAATGCGTAAACAATGGCTCAGTTCAAAAATATATCTGATCTTGCATTTGACATGGGCGTGTTGGTGAACCGAAGCAGAGATAGTTTTAGTATTAATCATATGTTACCAGAGACTCCAACCAATTAAAAATAGGATTGTATGTGCAGGACACATCTAAGTCACTTCTTCCATATAAGCAATTCTTGGAAATTGAGAACAAAACTGATACTTATCAACAACGGTACCGATTACGATGCCAATGTCCAAGCTGGTTTTATCAGCAACGGAATCATGAGGTTGTTGAACAATGCTCAAAAAGATATTGACTAAATACTTGATAACGTTGACGTAACCACTACGATTATTGGACTCGCCAGATATAGCGATGATTGTACTAGAACAGCTGGCCCAACACTGATGTTTGTCAAAGATGAAACCGATTATGTAGATAATAACCTATAAATGTCATCAAATCACACAGGAGACTTTTTGGACCCACATCCTGCTGGTATGGATCACAGACCTGGCGCCACCGCTCATTTGATGTCTAGTACCAACCCAAATTTCAATCTTGGATTTGCACAGCGTCGATCACATCTCATTGGTACTTCATTGAAGTTTTGGTGTTTATTTCCCCTCAGTCACATATTTTATGTTTTGTAGAGTTGTTCGCAAGGTTAGTTATGGAGCTAAACACCATTTCTGTATATAAAAAACAACGCTAACGATGCTTTGGCGTTGTGTTCATGGCAAAGCTGCGTTGTCAGCATCGACATTGCTAAACCTGTGCTTAAACGGCCAGTGACAGAATTACGTTTGTTAAAGCTTATGCAATGTGAAACAGCGTCAACGCTGTCTTTTTATTGTACATACTATAGATACGCATCCACCGACTCTTAAAACATCTATTCATATCGCATCAGTGTTTAACACATGATAATAGTAAAGAGCATCAGAAAATGATATATGATCACCTACAAATGATAAACGGTCATCGTGCACTCTCTGACAAACTTCATCTTAACTATATGAATGCCAATCGTACTGCACGTGTCCCATCAGGAATTGATGATCTGCCTTTGTCAATATCAACTTGCGAGGATAATAAACGCAATTAAAAATAACTGTGGGGTCACATTAAAACTTTATCTGGCAAAATTGACCGGAAATGTCCTCGTATGGTTGATCCAAACACAACTCGTTCATTTAAATGCTGCCGAACACAATAACACCACGCCGACATTAAAATTATCCAAGTCAGAGGTGACACAAATAGAAAAGACAGGTGGAATATTTATATTCCTTGCAATGATTCGCGTTGTTTTCAGAAACGGCTATAGCGGTTGCAATAGCTGCGGAATTTAGGGCTGTCCCAACTGCATCATGAATGGCGCTGAAAATGGTGGTAGATGGTCGTAGCAAAAGGAAATGGCCTTCTATTACCAGGTACAAGTTGCCAAATATCATCGGAAGGAGGTCTTCAATTTTCTGGTCATACAGTTGACAAATCTTGATTTACTCGCAATGGAAAAATTAGTCAGGTGGTCTTTTTATGCGAAATGAACTTGCATCGATCGTGCCAACCACACGTGAAACCAATATTGTCAATCTAGATTTGACAATAGGACCTGGGACTTATTGTGTTGCATACAGGATGATACCAGGACATCGTCTGTATTTTGACTCGTATGAACTTGCACCATCAGTTGAAGTTGTTAATTATTTAACTAGTTACGGTAAAACAACAACAGTTGTATTCGACTATGCAAGTAAAAACTCGGTTGGATGGACAAATATGGGTTCATCTTGTTGTTGAAGCTTCGGTGCACTTGAGCGTTCACCAACCCCGCAAACACTTATTAATTTCACATTAAAGAACGTTTAATACTATACAAATGACTAATAACATTTACGGATGTTAATGGTCCAGTGATAATGGGCTATTGTTTTATTAACAGAAGAATTATTATGGACCCTCGATGTTTCCAACTTGAAAAAAAAAATCGAAGCTGAGAAATAGTTTCGATATGAAGTCAACAAGAAAACCGCGTTAATAGTACATACAAATGTGCTTGTTTGTTCGTGGTCTTGCTTCAGCAGCGACTTGGTTGGCTGAAATCTAAAGCCTTACAACCACTGTAGGCGCGTCAATCCGAATTACTGTCGAAAGTAACAGGTTTCTTTGGTGATGTAAGCAGATTAATTTTAATATGATTGCATTCACGAATACATGTCTATACAGAACTGCTTTCAACATCACAAAGCAGTCTTAACACTTAACACGATCAGCAAACTGTATTCATTGGCTGTCGAGGATAAAATAATTAGTATGGTCGAATTTGAGATTGACATGGTGGCAATGGAAAATCGTCGATTATCCCAAGCACAGATTAGGAACCGCGTGGGGGGTTTATGGACAATAAAAATCGAGTGAAACAATCTTCACTTTTGTGTATTATTAATGTTAATTATCCACTGGCTGTACATTGTATCTGGCTTGCTTGCGAAGTCCGGGACGGGAGGACAGAGGTTGGGTAAACTGGTCTTGGCCCTAAGAGACAAAACAGTCAAATTACACAGTATGATACTGTTATCCTTGGTTCGTAAATAAACTATGTGGTCTGAATGGCAGTTATCTGCATACATTGGAAGTCGGTCTGAACATCCTTTGCCTTTTCCGTCAAGTCTAGAAGAAACTTCAGAAGTTATTTATCGTCATTTACAACTATATTATCCATTACTTTCGATCATATGGCACTACATGACGGAGGGTTACAAATTGGAATGGTAACGGCTTTTAATGTTGCAACATATGTGGTGCACTCCGTCAGAGGCGAATCACCAAGCAAACAAACTGACTTATATTTATACGACTGATTCCGTGGTTATTTCATGATGTGAGGGAAATGGCTGAAGGATGTTTCGATTTATTGTAGGATCCATAAGATGGACATTGAAGTTGCAAATGCCAGCTGAGGTATCGTTCTCTAGTTAACCTATTTTAAGTGACTAATCAAATTTTAACCAGTTTACTCAATTTTCATAGCGCTACGATATCCTGTGTTATGGTTACCGCTCTTGCACGCGATCCATTTTAGGATTTTTGCAACTCCTAATATTGAGCCTGAGCTTGTGATTTTGTGTCAACCAATTAGAATAAAAAACTTTATTTTTGAAAAGTTACTTTTCATTTCCTAACTCAGGCTGAAACTAGTTTCAAGATTTAAAACGTCTTAGTTTGATGTAACCAATTCCGTTAAAACGAACACGAACACGTATTAACATAATGACCACGTAATTTGAATCATACTTGTCCTGCAATCATGTTCTGCGCACAAGCTATTATCCTTAATAAATAGAAAGGCATTTAGTTTTAACTTGAGTTAATGATGCCCACATCTTTATTTCATGTCGACATACCTTTATATCCAGCAACATAAAAAGAGACTAGTAAATGTATTTTTGGTAATACATATATGATTTCAAAGAATCTCCATGTTCTGTAATTTTTTATGTACCTTTAAGAAAGAATAAGATACACATGAATAAGTCAAAATTGAATCCAATTTGTTGAGAAGAAAAAAGTATTTTAAAAATAGATGTTCTGGTTTCTGGGTAGAGAGATAGCTAGTAGACGATGCAAAACGTACAATACTGTCCTTATATAGTTACTTGCCAACATACCAGTCACACATTGTTACCAGAACAGACCGAAAGCTTGGATATACATATATATTACCCATCGGTCAATAAATCTTTCTCATTAGGAAATCGATTATGAATCACCGATGTTTACATTCGCTTTATGGAATAACACTTCGAGAAAATTATTTTGAAAAAAGACACTCGATTATAACTAGGTTCCAACTATAAATATCGATTAAAGAAGACCAGAAATAAAACTTTTCATTTTATGTATGTAATTCTCTACAAATTTTAATTCGACTGTAATGTTTATAAATTAAATATCGAAGGATAGCGGTGATTTTTTGCTTCAAAATTTCGTAAATTGACGAATTTTTCTGAGTTTTGAGGAGAAGACAGATCACGTGGTCCCGTGACTTAATACCAACCAGTCCTCGAATATCAACAGAAAGATGGCGAGTGAGACAGACAGGAGAGACCAGATTTGAGTTGCACATTAAAAAATTGAATCTGCTTCACAGATGGGTTTATAATTATCAGTTAAATTGTGTTAACAATGTGTTTAAGACCTGAAAGCAAAAAAGTACAACATGAAGAAGGTGCTTATATTCAGTGCCGGATTTAGCACATGAGGCCATGTTAAGTTATGAGGCAACTTACAATGAAAAATTCATCGTAATTTTCTTTTTGGCCAAGAAGATAGACCACATTGCTAACAGGGGCCTTGTGCTTAAATGCACCTAAGCATAATGGTAAATCCGTACTGCGTATTTCATATTTTGAAATTTAAAAAAGCAATGTATTTTTAAAATAAATACGTATACTTTGTGTGCTGTGAAAAATGTGATAAAGATTAAGTGATGGTGCCCAATATAAAAATTAAAACTTTACCACAATCAAATAAATTCATTTTAGGATGAGGTTCATATATGTAAATGATATATTAATTACCTACCCCAACACACACACACACACACACACACACACACACACACACCACCACCACCACCACCTGAGGACTAATATCATGAAAATACACATCCAACACTGAAACAGAGATAATACAGAATTCCGGGCGAAGAAACCTGAACGGGGATCGACGTCTGGGAAACAATATCCATTACCGGGAAGGTGTAAAAAGCATTGAGAACGGTTTTCATTGGTAGTAACTTAAGCATTAGCTTTAAAATAAATAAATAAATAAATAAATAAATAAATCTGCAAAGGAGAAATCATCAGTAATTAATTTAAACATTAAGAAGCTTCCTTATTATGATTCAGTTTCATTGTATTTTATATGCAGGCTACAGTTAGCATTTCATTTAATTTCACATTAAAGTAATACTATACAAATGACTAATAACAAATCTGATTATATATATATATATATATATATATATATATATATATATATATATATATATATATATATATATATATATCTGGTATAATAGTTTTTGTACTGTGCGTGTCAGAGCTCAAAGAAAATTTGTTTGATGTCACAGGCCAGGGCTGGTGAATTAAATAAATTCACAAACTCTAAATGATATTCCACAAACCAGGATAGTTCATACCTGTCAACTCTCAAGCCAGGAAAAACACCTCCCGACCTCCCAAACTCGTAATATGTCCCGATTTTTCGCAGAAAACTCCCGATTATTACACTTTCTGTCAATTTTCATTTCTCAGAAGAAAACAAAAATATAAACTATATATATATATATATATATATATATATATATATATATATATATATATATATATATATATATATATATATATATATATATATATATATATATATATATATATATATATATATATATATATATAACGCATGTAATCCACACATGCCATATTCTATTTTTACGAAATAAGTGCCCGATTTAGACATAAGCTAAACAAACTACAGCTTAGAGCCTCAATGTAAAATTCCAAATATATTTATAGTATCAGTTATAAATAGATCCTAGAGATATTTTAATTCAGATTACCACAAATACATTTTAAAACTCTATCCATTGCGTATGGTAAACTCCTTATGGATACCTGTCCTAAACGTTTGTTATAATATTGAATTTGCCGTTAAGATATTCTTAATAGGATAAAATGTATCAAATTTTGCATATATACATTCGTTGAAATATTCCACTTTCGATTTCAAAAATAGAATGATGACGTCATATCCTTTTCATTCCTTTGTCATACCTTTGTATTTCCTTTGTCAGTAGTGAAAACATCCAGCAAGTGTAAGGACTAATTAACGATGTCGGACGTTGTAGCAGTTGGCATCCATTGTAAGTATATTCATCACATACAATTGGTCTATGAACGAATGAACATTCTCTATTAATAAAATCAAACTCTCACATCAGGAAATAAAAAAAAAAATATTACTTATCTAATGTTATTTTTCATGAATGCATTTAAAGGGCAGAGTTGCTACACTTATTATATCTAATAGCTCGTGTTGTAATCTAAATAGACATCAATTAGCAGAGGAAGATTATTGTTAGTTGTAGTAGTTGTAGTACTCGTTATATTTATCTTGTAATAAAGGTCAGAGCCATAGTCGATTTTTTCCTATATCCGTACTGATCTTTTCCTGCATATTTATTTTACTTATCTCCGTCATCGCATGTACTGTTAGCATTAACATCATCAGAAAAGAAAGGAGAAAAGGGTTGGGTATTATGGGGAGTCGTCAGGTAAAATAAATTGAAACCATTCCATGAACCGTCAAAAAAAAATTATAAAGGGATGTAATCAAAGGTAAGAAAATTCGAAAGCTTGTCACACTGAAGTTTGTTCTCTCCTCTTTCCAGTATATTCTCCAAGCTAGAACTGTTCCTTAATAAACATTAATTTTAAACGTGATCTCCGGATCCTTATATCTTTGACGTATAGTTCCAAAATATAAAAAGGAATTCAAATAAGAATTTATCAGTTACATTTGTTCCTGTTTTTGTTGTATGGGATGGATGGGATCGAGGGTAGGATAAGGAAAGGAGGAAAGCAAGTCGGCCTTTAGCCCCTCCCCTCTATATTAAAGTGCGAGGGTGAAGTACAACAAAAAATAATAAGCGGAATTATTTGTTTCTGTTGGTTTTGAGAGTTAAAATACTGAACTCGAGTGTCGGAGTATAATTCTACTTCTCGAAAAAAAAAACTATAAAAAAACAAACGAACAATCAAACCTTCCGATCTTGTACATATATAGAAAACCGGAACCATTTTATATCTCAATGACAAGGACAGAGTTGGGAATGTCTTTTTTATACAAAAAAAGATGAGATGAAACAGTTACATAAATGTGCAATCTTCAATACCTTTTACATGATTTTTTGGTTATACAATATCATGATGCGGAATCAGAATGATTCTTTTGCTTTTTTTCTCAACGTGTTCTCTGTAAGTTTCCTCTATTTTTCACTAATTTTTACTAAATGGCAGAAAAGGCGATATTTTGCAAAAATAAATCATGAATAAATGAAGTAAAACTTCCATTTAGTTGCCTCATAGTTAAAATAACATACTAGTTGTGTCGCTATATATTTGTTCCACACTTTTGATGTAATTATTTATCCTAATTTTCTATCCTTGGACACTGTGTCAGGTAGTTTATACGTGTCTGAAATTGTCAAATGTCTAAAATGAGGAGACAAAACAAGAAAATGATTTTGACAGTGCCATCCTTATCATAATAATATAATATGTAGCAGCGGACTTTAGAACACACAGTGAACAATCTGGATATTAAAACTGGAGTTCAGCAACTTCCAAACTGATTTTATTTTTCAATACAACAGGGTGTGAGTTGTACGATCACTTATTACGAAGAGGATATCCACATCTCCACACTCCCTATGAGTACGAGGAGACTAACTGTTGTCGAATGGCCCGAACAGTACCGGATATAGGCATAAGCTAAACAAGCTACAGCTTAGGGCCCCAAAGTCTGAACTCAGTCTGAAGGAGCCTCTCAAACTTATTTTATACCAAATATGGCCTCTATAGCTTCCCATAGCTTAGGGCCTCGCTTTGTCTAAATACGGCACTGGGCCTCAACAGTTTCATATCGGGAAATTGTGGAACGGTACAATCGCATAGGGTCATAGTTTTATAGCAAGTAACATGGCAAAAAATTGAGGCCCCCCCACTCCCCTTTCCGCTAAACCAAATTTTTGGATCCCAAATCAAATTAAAAAAAAAAGTTGTTTGATGGGAATTTTGGGTCCCCACTTCCTAGCGCCAGGCCATGTCCACGTCATTCGTACCTCTTTTAATTTGCTTTTTTTTTCTGTGTTATTAGGAGGATTTAAAGAGTGATGTCTATTTTATCGTTGGATCATAATAACAAATACTTCATTTGGTTTGTCCGTACGGTTGGAGCGTTGGCACATGAGAGTTTGGTGATAATTATTTTAGTCGCCGCATATGTGGTGTGGGTATGGGAGAAGGCCAGTAGCATCCCGTGGGTCGGTAGTTCTTACCGTAATTTTCACGGTTTTTATCCTCCATCCGTTATATTCGCCATCTTATACAGCCAATCATGTGCGGAACAATGGCGTTAAATCCAAAAGAACAACAATTACCGCCATTTATATAATTAACTAGCTTTCCAAAATCACATATATTATTTCAGTTTATTTTATGAAACAGAATTCGAGTGAATGTGTTGTAATAGGTATGTACTATTTTATTTTTCTCCTTTCAGTGTTGAACTCTACCTATACTAGTGACAAGTATTTCAACTGTTCTGAAGACATTTGCCTTATTGGACGGGATTACTGCGACACGTTTCATCACAGATGTGCTCTCTGCTCGGACCACGAAGAGAACTGTTTTACCAATAGGCAGCAACAGAACTGCACTCAGTTCTGCATGGGTAGATACATCCGGATGTCTAGGATGACTAAAATGGCCGAATAGTTTGAAAAAGTATCCCTATAAATGAATTCATTTATGAAACATTTCTGTACACGTCTGCATTCATCTATTCAAAAAAAAGAGTATAAATTTTCCAATTTCGCTCAAGAAGCTGGTATTGCTGACGACTGTTTAGTATTTCTTAAAGGTTCATCCTGCTTAGTAAGTAATTGACGTTCTCCGCCACACACCGCTTGCACTCATAAGAATCTTATAAGTCGGGTCCCAAATCTGACGTGGCATAATAAACCGGCAGATCTTGGTCTATGCAGTTTTCAGTTGGATTAGACTTATTCACAAGTATAGGCAATATTTCTAATTATCTTGAATCACTAATACAAAGATTACAATTTAAAATTAAGACTATGTAAAGTACATGTATTATATATTTGTAAAGATGGAGGAGGCAAAAAATATTGTGTGTAATGAATTGACTATACACGTGATTTATAAAAGGAGCAAGTTGTCCAGATGTACCTATCAGAAAGAATTTTTGTTCAATCTCTTTGCAGATGGCTGGATGAAAAAGCATCAGGCAAACTGTGGTTCACAGAATGATGGTATGCATTTTTTCTTAGGTACTTTCGCACACGTATTTCTGCACACGTTTTGCAGATAGCAAAATATTATGAAATATCAATGAATAAATTTAAAAAATAACCCATAAGGTGTGTTTTACCAATTTTAATGGAGATGATATTTGGGATTTCTACAGTAACGCGTTGGACAGAAAGACGACAAACAGTAAAATCAAAATAAAAAACTAAAGAGCTCTTGATTTTAGTGTAAATGCAGCGTGAGGCTTATAATCAGCTACTCCGACTGAATCAAACATCTCCTATATCTTGGTGTAGTTTTTCTAATTATACCAACCTTTTCAATCCACGGATGATTTGAGATTTAAGGCGACGTAAATTTCCTACTGAACATTTTAACTGAAAGATTTTGTAATGACATATGTGTTAATACGCGTAATACGCGTGCACTCTGTCTCACGTTTATGAAATATCCGTTCTATTAGCACTGTGCTTTTCTATTCTGGATTAAAAGGGTTTGCCATTAATTTCATTCCTAATGTATGCTAACAATTTCGCATGACATCAAAATTGCCAAACATACTCCAAAATGAAAAAGAAATCGATGAGAAATAAATCTCAGATACATGTCAGCTGTTCCAAACATGCTGTATTTTTTCTTCCTTTTTCACCATTTTGTGCTCTACCCAGTAAGTGTATTTTATCTTATTCACTTTATATAGTTTCATTCACATTTCTATATTCACGCGGATATAGTGTGATAGGTCACGTCCATCTTTCCGTCAGTCTATCCGTCTTTACGTGATGCTTGTAACCGCAATTGCGTCTACACAAAAAAGGGAGAGTGCTTACATTTCGCATGGTGGTTAAATAAGATGAGTAGATGACAACGAAGGTTTCGAATCCGGGACCCCAGGGCAGGTGATGAGAGTCAGAGTCATATTTTCAGTTCCATTAAGGTGGTCCGCAATAAGGTTTAGTATGGTATGCCAACAGTGCAATTAGCAAGATCTATATGTGGTCTGCCAAAATACTCACCGATAATCAAACAAAATCTTTGAAAACCACTATGTACACCGAATGAGGAAGGGTGACCGTGTTTGGCTTGTTGTTTCACACCATTTAGTATATGCCAACGAAGGTTTTGAATCTTCAATACATCAATGTGGTGGGGATGGTATAGTGGCTCGGAAAATGAATTTTTTTTAAATAAAAAAATTTATTATATCTCTCATCTCTAGTTTATATACCTTTAAAATTTCAAAGCCCTTTATTCATATATAAATGTAGTTTGTTCTTTTCTCCCACATTCAGTTTCCTTTACTTAGTTCATTATGCAGAATACGTTTATTTCAGTCTCGTCACCTATATATCATGCATTTAATATGATTTTATTTGGGAAGGGGTTATTTTTTGTTTAGTCCCTGTGAACACCACACACACACACACACACACACACACACACACACATATATATATATATATATATATATATATATATATATATATATATATATATATATATATATATATATATATATATATATATATATATATATATATATATATATATATATATATATATATATATATATATATATATATATACACACAGAGAGAGAGAGAGCAAAGTAGGCTATTTCTGAATTTCTAAAATTATGCCTATTTTGCTAGTATGTCTTCATCAGTCCATTCTTGTAAAACATAATTATCCAAAGCGTGCTTTAACTCATAAAGAGTGATATATAAAACTCAACAAAACTGTATGTACGTTTGACTGTAATATATACTGTGGAAAATTTCCCATATTGCACTTCTGTTCTCTTTTTCCTTAGAATGTAGTGTCTGGAAGTACATAGCTATAGGAGAAACCTGTATCCTGTTTCTGATGTTGATAATGTTGATCATTTATCTACTGAGGTCCCGCCTGAAATCCTGCTTTGGAAGGTGTTATAGAAATCCAGAGTATGGGCCTGCGAACACCAAACAACCCAAAAAAGCCGACTTACCGATGATCGACAGTGTCGAAGATCTTGCATCGGATGATCCTATTACTAATGGTTAGTATTACAGACTTTCTCTCTCTCTCTCTCTCTCTCTCTCTCTCTCTCTCTCTCTCTCTCTCTCTCTCTCTCTCTCTCTCTCTCTCTCTCTCTCTCTCTCTCTATATATATATATATATATATATATATATATATATATATATATATATATATATATATATATATATATTCTGTAATACAAGTAACTGGAACCTTTAACAGTAAAATCATCATCATCATCATCATCATCATCATCATCATCATCATCATCATCATCATCATCATCATCATCATCATCATCATCATCATCATACGCCAAACAAAGTTAAATATTCTCCACCCTTACTACATTTAAATAAATAAAAAAGGTCTCGAATTACCACTTTATAGGTGAAGTACATCCAAGGCCAGAACTGAGAAGTTCCGTCAGATACCAGATTCCCTGACCAGTTGACCAGTGGCTCGACAGACAGATTCGTGTTTCTAGATACGAAAAGAAACCGATGGATGAATGGATGGATGGATGGATGCGTGGATAGTTGTTTGTTTACTTTCTGTAATTGGCCGTTTATTAATTGAAACAAAATCATTGAATTGTCTACAATTCTTTTTATAAAATATCTACATATCTTCTTTTGGGGTTGGAGTGGGTGGGAGTATGCTTTACCTTGCAACATCTTGCAACATACTTCAATAATCCAAAAGTTCATTGACCATATTACAAAGGGGTCTTGATAACTGACAGCTCATATAATTGATATTTAAAAAAGAAGAGACAAACGTATTATAATGCCAGTTTGATTAAAATCAGATATCCACTGTCCTGCGTGGAGATCCGACAGTGACTGCTTAGGGGTCATTTTCTGGTGAAATTATAAGGCTACATCTGACTGGCAGATGAAATTAGCAATTGTAGTAAATACATAGGTAACCAGAACATGTCCACACTGCGATTGCTGTCAGATCTTCACGAGGGACGGTGGAGAACCGATTTTAATCAGATTGACTATATGCAGTACTTGACATTTTTAGATAATTATCACAATATTTTGATCAAAATAGCAAAGTCAAAGTATTAGCAAATATTATATTCAAAAGCTCCTAATTCAAATCTAATACGATCATAATTTCTTGCTGTCTTATTGTTGTCCAAATTTTATCTGCAAACAAAACAGATTATCACCAACCGTCATATATGGTTTTGCTGCTTTTCTGGATACCAAAAATGTATTCAGTACCTTGTGTTACAAAGGGTTACTTATTATAGTATTCACGTAGACAGTTACAGGTAAATCTTTTTTTATATGTCTGAAAAAGACATGTGTATAAAGTTTAATAACAAATTCCTTGTCAACGAGCATTTTTTTTGGATTGGTTCCCAATTGGCATCGTATTAAGCTTACATCAGTTGTCAAGGTCAAGACATACAAAAAATAAAATAAAATCTTGTCCGTCTTTTTGGTATTGAGATTAAAGCGAATGGCTAAAACCGTCTGGTTGTTGTAAATGGGATCTAACTTAATACTTTCTTCAGCGTTTTATGGAAGTGAATATTATTGTGTAAGTTTTTGCAATGGTACCATGGTACCACGCTTTACATAACAAAACGATGATGCATTTTACTAAACATTTACATGACTTTCCAACACATACAGATCATATATTGGTCTTGGAAAGCTAAGGTGAACATCAAGCCAGGTCTTAAAACAATAGCAGAAATCTCATGCTTTTACACAGATTATTATATGCTCATTTTTTTCTCCGTTAACTTTACATCGTCGGAATCGTTCAATATTCCCCGATATTGAACACCTTCATATGATAGTCCTCGCCCTTGATGCTCGTGAGAACACAGTAGGCTAAGTTAAAAGGTCGGTGGGAAGAGCTATATGCGCTTGAATACAATTATTGTGTATTGAAGGATTCTACGATTGTTAACTTTATTATTTTAATAATAAAAAGTTTAATTTATTATTAAATATATTTTGTTGTGAATTTTATTATTACGTCTTTAGTAATGAAAAAAATGGGCATATAATTAAAAGGTTACTGCATTTTAATGGAAAAATATGAACGCCCAAGGTCGTGCAGTATAGCCATCCGAAAAACTTGTTCATATTTTCCCATACCAATGCAATAACGTATAATTTGTAATAATGTACATACAAAATGTGTGTTTAACATTGCTTTATTTCACGTCATTTCGGATGGTGTGGTGTTTATGATTTTTAACGTAGCTTTAACAATTTTCTAGTCATATCGCTACGATGTCTGCAATGAAGCAGTTTATAGTGATGTCTAGCACTGGGGCATCATGCCTCAGACATGTGGCATGATGTCCCACCCAGTCACATTATCCTGACACCAGGCCGACCAGTCCTAACACTAACCTTTTAATGCTGAGCGTCAAGCGAGGCAGCTGTTAGTACCATTTTTTTAAGTCTTTGGTATGACTTGACAGGGGATCGTACCCACGACCTCCCGCATCTGAGGCGGACGCTCTAACCATTAGGCCACCGGAGCGGTTTCATTTCGGATGCAAGTCAAGCTACGCGTTAACGTCCAGTCAATATGATACGTTAAAAGAAGTTTGGTTTGCTTCAGCATCTAACTAATTATTTGCAGCATTCTGACATTCCAGATGAACGAGATTGAAGAGAAATTGAAAGATTAAAAATTGCCAAGTTGGTAGAGTTTAATAGACATATTTGGACTGGCTTTTTTCAATAGATGAATCCTTGCAAACCTGCCTCAGCATAGCAATCGGCTAAAATTTAACGCATAAGATGAGCTTACGTTTTCGTACACACCGCATTATTTCTATTGCTTTTAAGATCTATCATTAACTTCCTCTTCACGAGGCCAGGCTGCATAGTTTGCCTGCATCTATCATTTTTTGTATATACTCTTTCTTGCTGATTTTTTAAGTGTAAGTTTTATGATTTTAATCAGTTGATTTCATATACCTTATTATTTATTGTATAGTCTTCGATTGAATGAAATAAAGATGACGATGAATCTGATGATATTATTATTTCTTACTTCTTGCCAAAATTATACTCTGTAAACGATACATATTGTACGTGATTGTAAACAAAACAAGTCTACTGTGTGCTTTTTTGTATGACATCATCTTATAATCTATATGTACCTGGATATTCAACATGCATTTACGTTATACTTGGTCAAGAAACGTAACAATAAAAATGCAGTAATCAATATGTACCTATCGGTAGAAGTACAACAGAGAGAGAGAGAGAGAGAGAGAGAGAGGGGGAGGAAAGAGGAGAGAGAGAGTATGAAAGAGAGATAGAGAGATGATGAGATACATTTCAAATAGAGATGAGAGAGAGAGAAACTATAGATTTGAGAAATCGAAGAGAGATGAGGAGATGAGAGAAGAATTAATAGAGGATATAGTACGAGACTTCCACTAAATAATAATTAAATTAATTAAGAGTGTTAATCAATTTTTAAGTTAATCAATAATCAACACTCTCAAATAATTGAAATTGGAAACTAGGCTATGACCAGTTTTTGTTTTCCTAATTCCACAATCACTTAACATCCAATTTAGCGCAAACAAACTGAAATATATCCACTGAACCATTCTAATGATCTGCTATCAGTTATATGATTATCTACACTACCACGAAATATTTGCTATTTACATTGTATTAGAAGTTTCATGGGAAAATAGAAACGTATTGTTGCGTATTGTTTAAAATTCAAGGATAAATCAATTGAAGCGATATGACACAGATGTTTGTCCTATCCTTTTTTTAATATTATTTTCAAAAACGCAACAGTTGTTTCAGCCCTAAAACATTTTTGATATCAAGCCGTATTTAAAAGAAAAAAGTGTTTGAAATTTAAAGTAAAGAATATTAATTAGCCATGTACATGGATTGTAAAAGATATGAAAAACGAAATATCGACCAATCATGTTTTACTGTTGTAAAATAAACTTAAAAAGTAAACATTTCTGGACCACTAGAATATTTTACTAACAAAAATATAGTAAGGTCCCTGGAATATAGTGGTATCACAGAAAGTGAATATAGAGATAAATAAATATTGGACTACTTATAATTTTGTAATTTTGTATCCATTGCTCGAGCATAGTACTAGACCATAATAGTTTTTCTTTACTTTGATTTGTGCATTTTTCGAGCTGTCGTATTATTGCATAACAATACAAAACTGTGTGTACACGACATCACTATTATGCAAATTCTATTTCACGTTTTTCAGACTGGTTTTGGAGATTTTTCTTGACAACAGCATGGCCCATATCAAGAGAAAATGTGTATTTGGTTCAAAGTTTTAATGGAATATAGGTCTTATAAGAGCTAGTATGTTATAAAATAACAGAAATGAAAATAAAATCTTTATTTCTTAGTTTAAAAAACAGATGATGTAATTCACCATAGAAAAGATGCTGATATATATATATATATATATATATATATATATATATATATATATATATATATATATATATATATATATATATATATATATATATATATGAGATCATGATAACATTGAGATAAGCATCATAAATCGGACAGTATGGTAGTTGATACACTATGGTATAAGTAATGAGCAAATTACTTATTAGATATGAATATATACACCGATCTCTGCATTCGGTTAAATTTGCAATAAAATTTGAAAATATCCAAAGGGTCAATCTACAACAATTCAGCCTAAATAGAATTTACACAGAAAAGTTGCATGAATATAAAGTATCTCTTTTTCAATCAATCATAGGAATGGCAAAATCAAACATAACTATTAAGTCATTAAAATTAAAGCACTTGTCTCCTGGCTTGTTGATAACGCATATATAAATTGCATTAAATTGAAAATTATTATCTAGATGTGTTTATAATGTTGTCATTAGCTGGCAAACAACTATTTAAGACATGTTTCCTACAATCCTAACTCTCCATTGCTTACACAAATGTCACTAAAATGTGGCAACATATTAAAAAGTGCAAGAACATAAAATACTAATTTCAAGAATAGTTCACCTAACATCCACATAATCAAGCAAAATTTTTTCATATGAAGGAGTTTAGTTTAGCCACAGTCATGATCTATGGCAAGCAGACGTTGATGACATGCAAGGATAAGATAATATGACAATGAACTTTCTGACAGTGAAAGATGCCGTTTCTAAGTAGTGAAAACAAAACTGATAGATACTATGCACGACTTTTATACAGAAATATTCAAACAAAAAGAAAACCCTCAAAATAAGATGTGAGTTGAAGGAAATCGTTTATATCAGAAATGTTAAGAGGTTTAAGAAAAATAAAATATCAAATAATTTTCAACTTACTGAGACAAAAAGGCATCTGTTGTGGAATAGCTCAACAGACCGCTAAGGACAAAAATGTGGAAGTATGAAATTAAACCAGAAATTGAGTTGACGTTTTACGAACGTTAATCGGTGTGATACAGTAACAAACTTCATAGATCACTATCTATATGACTACTCAGTTTTTTAAGCAAGCAAGGAAGAGAACAGATGAAAAGTAGAGATCAGTATATACGGTTACTGGACAACATATACATTTTGAGAGCCTACATCGTAATATGTGAAACAGTCAGAATTTGAAAAGGGCTACATTCATAGCTTGACAGAAAAGTATTTAAAAACAGGTGCCAGTAACTCACGAGCGTAAAACAATCCAAATATTTGTGATAATGTAGATAATGTATGGAAATGGAGGAATATACAAATATCTGGAGTTTGCAAGACATGAAAAGAAAATCTGAATCTCGGAATGCAACTGACACGTTCAAAATGATTACATTGATGGAACTCGATAAAGATATTCAACTCCCTATTATAAACTGGATATTAATTTAGAAAAGCAAGAAATGACAGATTAGGTATAGACATGAAAAATGCAGTATTCTCACATGAAGATCGCTTGAAAATTACACTTGATGATTTTGAATCAAAATTATTTAATCTATAGGAAAATTACACATTATTTAAAATAGTGTGTGTGTGTTTGTGTGTTTGTGATTTAGATTTTTAACGTAGCTTTAACAATTTTTCAGTCATATCGCTGCAGTGTGTCAGTTTATAGTGATGTCATGCACTGGGGCATCATGCCGCAGACATGTGGCATGATGTCCCACCCAGTCACATTGTCCTGACACCAAGGCCAACCTGTCATAACACTAACCTCTTAATGAAAAGCGCCAAGCCAGGCAGCTGTTAGTACCATTTTTCAAAGTCTTTGGTCTGACTCAGCTGGGGTTCGAACTCACAAACTTCCGCATCCGAGGCTGACGCTCTAACCTAAAAAAAGAGAAAGAATAATTATAGTACTAGCCAAAGACTAAACCCCATTCATCAAACAAAAAGTTCTGTTTAGTGGAATTAGAAATAGTAGTGAACACAAACATGTATATAGAACCGGATAGAAAATACAAATTTTAGAATTAAACTTCAACTTCATGATGGTCTGACAAACATAAATGAATATCTGACTCATTTCTATATTGTTGCAAAAACGAATTACTATGATTCTCAGACAAAGTCACTGCATTTAGGCTGCAGTCTAATTAGCATTGCTTGCTCCTAATTATTGACATAAAAGATTATTCATTTTGATGATAGTATTTGGACAAAACTTTTGAGTAAAAGTATTAAGATTTACTTTTTCTTTAAATTGGATTAAAGTAAGATTTCATTAAATTATTTTAAAAGTTAATTTTCACTCAAATATAGTGAGAGTAATTTTATTGACAATTGTATTTTAATAAAAATTGCTCCTTTACCAGCTAGCACAAAACCCGTTTGTACTATAAGTCTTACGTCCAAAAGTCAGCAAATTTTCGGTTGTAAGTTCCTGAACTAGTGAAATCCTAAAAATTCTCATTGACTGTGTTAGCTAGAAGATTCACACGTTTTTTGAAATGAATAAGCTGATGAAACAGAATTGTCTCTCTGATGACGTATTTAAACGCAGACGGTTTCAGCGAGAGGAGACGAGAGCCTCGTTTTGATTCGAAATGAACGAACACAAGTACCTAGACTAATGTCTATATTTGGTCGTGAGGATACGTTCAAAGTTGCGTACAAATTGAGGATAAACTTGCGCAGAATCATTTGTTCATCGACGAATCATGCGACTATCTTTTCTTAGAGTGGTTCCCGTTACCTCCTCTTAGTACATTCCTCAATATGTAGTCATACAAACGCCATTAGGAGTGACACCTTTTCTTAAGTTATGATCAAATCCTTTATCAATAGGACTGAAGTCGAGGTTTGGAACTATGAGTAAAGCTGAAATATACAAGGCTCGTATTAAATCAAGAGCTTTTGAAAAGGGAAACCTACTATCTGAACTAGAACAAAATATGAAAGCAACAGTCCAGGCAGGCATATTTTGAAAGAGATAGTGAAATTATTTAATTGGTGGCTTTTGATGCAAAATTTATAGTCTACTTAAAAGACTGTGGCTAGAAATCTTATACACCGTTATACAAGGATGCCATGTCTTGCCTACTTAAAGCACTGTGGTCAGCAAGTTTATATGCAGGTATGCAAAGATGTCAGGTCTTGTTCACCTAAAGCACTGTGGTCAGCAAGTTTATATGTCGTTATGCAAGAATGTTATGTCTTGTCTACTTAAAATACTGTGGTCAGCATGCTTATACCCCGTTGTGCAAAGATGCCATGTCTTGTCTACTTAAAGTACTGTGGTCAGCATGTTTATATTTCGTTTTGCAAGAATGTCATGTCTTGTCTACTTAAAGCACGGTGGTCAGCATGTTTATATGCCCTTATGCAAGAATGCCATGTCTTGTCTACTTAAAGCACTGTGGTCAGATTGTTTATACACTATTATGCAAGGATGTCATGTCTTGTTTACTTAAAGTACTGTGGTCAGCAAGTTTATACACCGTTATAAAAGGATATCAGTCATGTCTTGTCTACTTAAAGTACTGTAGTCAGCAAGTTTATTCACCGTTATGCAAGGATGCCATGTCTTGTCTACTTAAAGCACTGTGGTCAGCATGTTTATACACCGTTATGTAAGGATGCCATGTCTTGTCTACTTAAAGCACTGTGGTCATCAAGTTTATATGGCGTTATGCAAGGATGTCATGTCTTATCTACTTAAAGCACTGTGGTCAGCATGTTTATACACAATTATGTAAGAATGCCATGTCTTGTCTTCCTAAAGCACTGTGGTCAGCAAGTTTATATGCCATTATGCAAGGAAGTCAGATCTTGTTCACTTAAAGCACTGTGGTCAGCAAGTTTATATGTCGTTATGCAAGAATGGTATATCTTGTCTACTTAAAGCAATGCGGTCAGCAAGTTTATACGTTGATATGTAAAAATGTCTTGTCTAGCCTGTATTGTCTACTTAAGGCATCGTGGTCAGTGTTTATGAAATACAGATACCGGCTTATAATACAAGCATATGAACGCAGGTCAGACACCGGACATGGCAAAGCATTTGCAGGTACCTCAAGTTTGTTGACAGAAAAAATAACTATGCACGTCTGATATAAATAAATATGAGTAATAAAGATAATCAAAGTGAAATGAGTGTAATAAAGTATGTGTTTTCCATGTTGTAACTTTATAATATATTTTACTGAACGACACAAAATCGAACTGACCTTATGCAAATAACTGTAGTTCCACTACGGTACAGTGAAACGTGATAATTTTAATATAAATAAATCCACTTTCGTATTTGTCTCTATCGCTGCTGGATATTGCATCATAATATGTACGAGACAATGCAAAGTGATAGCAAAACCTTGAAATCGATTTGAAAATTTATTTAATTGCTTCCTGTTGCTATATACAGTGGCTTACTTAACTCTATATCTTCATTATACGTAATCGGCAATTCCTAAAAAACAACCCGTAGTAGGAAAGCCCCATATGGAGATGTTTAAGTGGGGTCTGAACCATTACATCTGTTATTCCTGTAACAGGCAAGAATGGGTACGCGCCCTCTCTTCCTTATACATGAATTATCTCTTTCTTTCATTCTCTCGGTCTCTCTCTCTCTGTCTGTCTATCTGCCTGTCTATCTATCAATCTACCTACCTTTTTTATATAACTACATACATACGACAGTACATACATTTATACTTACGTACAAACATGCGCGAGTGTGTGCGTACGTAAGTACACGTACATGCATACAAATAGTTTGTTTCTTCCATTTTTTAATTATTTTTTTCTTTTCCTTAAATTTATATACATTCATTCATAGTTTTATTTCGCTGTATGACTGTTTGAAGTTGAATATACTTTGCCCAAACATCTTTGTACTTCGTAACTTTTGTGCCTATTTTCAGAGTAACGGAATAACAACACGTATCATAGCATCATTAGTGAGAACTTATGACTATAAGTTTAATATATATATATATATATATATATATATATATATATATATATATATATATATATATATATATATATATATATATATATATATATATATATATATATATATATTACCTCTGTCAGCTCGTCTTCCTTCTGTCTCACAATTTCTTTCAATTTATTATATTTGTAATTTATATCATACTTAACAGTTTTTATGACCTTAATTGCTTGGATCTACTAAAATTCAGATGTACAAAAGTAACTGAAACCGAAAGAATGAAATTGTTTTTGATGACACATACTTTAGAAAAATAAATATACGGTCTAATCTCAACTGTTTGAAGGTTTGGTCGGTAGGTATGAGTTAAAGATTTCGTGGGTAGGTACATTCAAAAGGTTTGGTTGGTCGGTACGATCTAAAAGTTTTGTTGGTAGATGTGATTTAAAGGTTTGGTCAGTAGATACGATCTAAAGGTTTGGTCGGTAGGAACGATCTAAAGATTTTATTGTAGGTACAATTTAAGGGTTTGATTGGTAGATACGATTTAAAAGTTTGGTTGGAAGGTACGATCTTAAGGTTTTGTCGGCAGGTACGATTTAAAGGTTTGGTCGTTAAACATTTTTTGATAGACTGATTCGTGCGAATGTTACAGCATAATCAAGGGAGAAAAAATTATATATCTTGCTTTGAAATCACTGCAGATTCTCTGGAAAGGAAATTAAAACAGCTTTGTAATTATCAATAAGACAAACAAAGATTCAACCTAGTTGTAAATTTTATTCACGATAGTGAAAATTAGTGCGAATAGAGACAGTATCTGCTGTAGAAGTTCATAAAGAAAGACAATCCTTTCATATGCTTTCATAAATACAATCATTCATGTATGATAGGTACTGAACGTAGAAGTGATTGACTTTGACGGAATTGGAGCGGTGGTAGTAGTAGTGGTGGTGGTGATGATTATGGTGGTTGTAGTTGCAGCAGTTTTCATTGCCATATTAGCAGAATAACAAGTTGAAAAATCATTAGAACTGCTGGTATTATGTTTTCTTCAGATTCCACTTCAATCATCTTCCCGTCTGTTAATGACACCTGTAGCTGTTTTGCAGGTATGGAAAATTCCTTCTTCACACTTTTAAGTGATACAAAACAAAAATAAACATTAACCAACCAGTATCATAAAGCCTGTTTCTGTTCCCTATACATTGTAAATGTTCCCATAGGTGTGTATTTGATGAAATTATATTACGTTCATTTATTAAAATCGAGTATGACCAAATACGCGTTATATTCGAATAGGTTACTTGATCTACAATGAATTAAGTAAATTGCTTATCCAAAACCAATAAATGTCTTTCAAACCAATATGGTAAATTTTGTTCCTCTATCTAACCGATTTTTATTATTAGAAACAATCCTTCAGTTATCTGGAATATGTGTCTGACCCTCGATGAGTTCCGAATATTAAAACTAGATAAATGACATCTTTTTTCTTTTAATTTTATACACAAGTTTTTGTTCACATGATTTTCAGTAAATTTGAAAATATTATCTCAAACTTCGCTTTATCACCGGTTTAATATTTCATTTAACGTTTGTAAACTGACAAAATCAATAAAATAAAAACACAATTTGGTCAGTCTCAGTATCAGAGTTGTTTCCTGATACCTAGTTTTATCCGCCTCAATGGCTGCCTCAGAGTATCATCGGGAAAAGGAGCTTGACCCCCCCATGTCCTCAGCATAATAACGCTAATAATATCTATAAAATAATGTTAAAAGCAACAAAAGACATAGCAAATTTTCTATTTTACACTGTTGTACTAAATGTGATACAATATTATGAATATTTCGTATTTATATTGATACTCAAATTGTTAACGGCGAATCTGTGCCCTCCAACACAGGAATCTTAATGAGTCTGGTTTTAGAAGAAGAAAAAATAAAACATCACACTCATTTAGTATGAAAAAATTACTAAGTAATGACATTAAAAATGCAGCATAGCTAATTACCAACTTTCTTTTTAGTGTACGTCCTACTGGCCATATCCATGCTAGGGAACTTTTACTCTTTGTTTGTCTGGTGTCGCAGTAATCAAGTACAATGTGGACTATGCACATGTGACTCCGATCATAGAAAATCTAAACCAAGACCTGGTACTAACGGCCCATCAAAAGTCATCCGTAGAAAGAACAGAGGAAGAAAAAAACGGAGACGCAATAGGGGTAAATTCAGAAATCATTTGGATTATATGGCCTGTTTAAGACCTAATTAACGAAATGTTCATCTAGTTTGGATATTTAATGAAATGAATGTTTACATTTTGAAATAATAATAATAATAATAATAATAATAATAATAATAATAATAATAATAATAATAATAATAATAATAATAATAAGAATAAGAATAATAATAATAATAATAATAATAATATTATTATTATTATTATTATTATTATTATTATTATTATTATTATTATTATTATTATTATTTAATGATAAAAGTGTATCAAATACTTTTAATTCAATAATTTCGTTTACAAATACATAGCGTCAAAAGTTATTCAGGTTGACAAGGAGTCTTTCTTGAAACCAATCTCGTCATTGGTGGTTTTCTGGGATCATATCTTTGGAAACAGTATATCAGCTAAGGCCTTCCTTATCTAAAAAAAAAAAAAACTTGTTCAACACAACTAATGTGAATTGTACCTTTGCATGTGTTATGAAAAGAAAAGTTTGTTGTTATCATAACCTTCTTTTCATTCCCTGCTACGAGAAGGAAATACTAGTAATTTTAAGAGAGATCTTTGCCCAAGAGAGAGAGAGAGAAAGAGAGAGAGAGAGAGAGAGAGAGAGAGAGAGAGAGAGAGAGAGAGAGAGAGAGAGAGAGAGAGAGAGAGAGAGAGAGAGACGTTCGTGCTCTCTTAAAGATAAGGTGTCACTCTGATTCTTGAATGACGTACTTTATTTAGATACATAGATATATAATGTTACATTCTAGCGATACATGTTATAAAGCCTATATATTTAAAATACATGAAATACATATAAATTTTTTCTTTTCCTTCGAGCTTCAACTTCACATATTTATGAAGTTTCTGCATTCTAGAATATAATATAAATAATTTAATATCGAATAAATTCAAAGAGCATAATTTCAATAGTTGCGATTATTTTACTAAATTTACAATAGATTACTAATTTGGAATAAGTCACCACAACATTGTTTTTTTATTATTTACAGAATCTTTTATTTCCAGATTAAATCTAAACAAGAAGTTGGTTGGAATTAGTCTTTTACAATAATACATATCATGAATACAAATGAATATAAATTTATATGAAACAATAAAATATTCCATTACATTATAATAGTAAGAACTCACAAAATGTTACAAAATTTTCAAATTCTAGATTGAACTTCACTGTGAAAATCTCAATATTAAAAAGTTCTTTGACTTTAAATAGTTTACGGAAGAAAAGAGAAAAGACTGATCCTTGAACGAACGGACTGATTTTTACTCCTTGTTGATGTTATTTTATACACGTTCGTTTGTGTCGAATCAGTACAAACTCTCAACCCTCACCCACAGGAAACGCGTGAATCATCAATTTGCTGACCTTTGAATACAAACAAATTGTATAACTACCTATTATCAGCTTGTCATCAAGTCTAACATTTGTTGACGTTACCTTTAAATACAGGAGAATGTACTTGCTCATACAAGTGTGATCTTTACCAAAAACAGCACACAGCTGCAGCTCAAAAACAAATCAAAATTTAATCTCGCTATACCTTAGTGCAAAAATGCTCAAATGAAAAAAATTACTTTTACAATTTAGAGAAGATTTCAGTCTTAAATCTTTTGCAAAAAAAACTGTATCCTAATACAGGTATCAATAATGCGAGTTTAGCCTTCGTAAAAATCAATAAATAACAAAAGACTGTGTGATGTCCGTTAGCACAATTATTACATCGTTCCTACTCCTTAACTGCTATGAAGATGGTTATAAAACTTTTACCCAAAATCATCCAGTTAGTCAGGCAATAATGTTTACCAGCTGCTATAAAAGAAGAAAGATAATGTTTTACAAAAATTTCAAATTTGTTCCAAAGCAATGCAAACTCAGATACTTAAATCTCGGTAAGAAAACAGGTGTCGAAAATTCGCCAGTTATGTCGCAGACAAGGTAAAAATACTAAATTACAAGATCACAAAATGGATTTAATCGGGTGCAGAAAAAGTCTGACTTAAACATATGGTATAATCATCATCTACTCTGACTTATACATACATACATACATACATACATACATACATACATACATACATACATACATACATACATACATACATACATACATACATACATACATACATACATACATACATACATACATACATACATACATACATACATACCTACCTACATACATACCTACATACATACCTACCTACATACATACATACATACATACATACATACATACATACATACATACATACATACATACATACATACATACATACATACATACATACATACATACATACATACATACATACATACATACATACATACATACATACATACATACATACATATAGAGGGAGACTGGCCTTTCTGACATTTTAATATTTACAAATCTTTTTTTAAAACTTATTAATGGCTAAGAAACAAATATAAAGCAAGGGATCAAACATATTACAGTATGTGAATTTCGTCTATCCAATGACTTTTCAGTATGGCCTTAGCATTTAGACAGGATTATGGAACTTTGCATCATTAGTATCATGAAACAAGTCAAATAAAAAACAACATACATACACATACCATTTATATATCGATTGGAGTCCCTCTATGCCAGTAGTCTCAAACACGCAGACGGATGTGACCCGTGGAGTTATTTCCTGCGTCCTCGCTACAACACCCGGTATTTGTACAACAATCACTAACCCCATTTGTTTTCTTCACAGCCAGCCAGCGTTGATACAAAAATGTCTATTCTTGCATAGCTTACTTCTTGTCTCCAACTTTTCAGCAGGTTACCTTTTTCATATGAGGCGTTTTTGCTGAATGAAAGAGTTTCAGTGATACGTCCCTCGGGCCGGTGCGCTTGTCCTCGTATGACCCGCGTGGTGATTTGAGTTTGAGACCCCTGCTCTAGGTTACCTGGTGAAAGTTTAAGCTCAAATGTTTCATCCAGCTCAAATTATTTTATCTCTTTTGCTACACAGATGTCTACAGAGTTATGTTCCATGTGGCATAAAAGGGGAAAGGAGAAGGGAAGACTGGACTTCAACGAAGTTTGAAACAGGTTTAATTCATTTGGAAAATCGGGATTATTGTTTCCTCGTTTTCTTCTTAAGTGGAAATTCATCATTGATCAAGAGAATATACATTCGAATCCATAAGTATATGCGGATTCATACGTCTTGTCACCATTCACAGTTTGATATGCCCGTACAGTAGTTGTATATGACATTTATTTATACCATCACTTTAATATGCATGTACTCTGTTCCGTGACTTCAGAGCCTACAATTGAAGCAGAGGTCCCCCGTCAACGGCGGATGATTTCTAGAAATATTCCGGTTTTCACCGCTTAAATACCACTTTTCGCGATTACTTTTTTGGGGTCAGAAGTGTGGCTTGATAAGCTTGTAGAATGTCTGGTTCAGTAGACATGATATAAATAATCTTTCAGCCAATTTAATTTTCAGTTTGCCAATACGACTGTGTTCGAGGTGAGCTTCCGCCGGAAGACGTGCACAACACGATATAGGCTACATCAGTCTGGGCTACTGGGCACTCGACCAATACAATGTGGAAAATAAATTAATTTTCGAATATTATACTAGTAGTTTCTTGCTTTTATTATGTCTTCTTTTATACATAGTTAACTGGTGCATTTTAATTATTACAACACAATTCAATTGGCGAGACATGGTGTTCCGCGATTAATTTACAGTAAATTTCGATAGATCAAATATTACCAATAGTTTTCGGCAACCCACGATTAAAATTCGTCATTTGTCAATTAAGAGTTTATAATGCAATGTGGTTTTCGGCAACCCACGATTAAAGTTCCCCTTTTGTCAATTAAGAGTTTATAATGCAATGTGGTTTTCGGCAACCCACAATTAAAATTCCCCATTTGTCAATTAAGACTTTATAATGCATTGTGGAGAAAATTTAGAAAATGCATAGGATACTCTGGATCTTGTACCTACACCATTAAGTTTTTCATCTTGAATGACAGAATTTAATGATAAATATTTTCCAGGGTCGGGTCTGCTACTGTTTTAATGAACCCACACAGAAAACATCTGCCTATTGATAGTCTGTTACTGTATTGGATAATATTGTGAATCATACGTGGTCATTCGTTGTATAGATGTGAACACAAATTTACTTCCTCTGTACTGTGATTCAATTTAGATTTCTCGTTTTTTGAACTTTTTAATTTACATACAGAACCTCCTGTTTCGTCTCTATTATCTAGGCATGTGTCTATGAAATGACTATCTGTTAAATGAATCATACACGAAAGGTTAAAAGTAATGACTATTTTGCTATAACTTCATTGTTTTTGGATCGGGAAAAGCGAGCAAAGACCACATGATCTGTCAAGAGAGTTTTATATGCACATTAGTCTCGTTTCAAAAGATACGGTCGTCCAGGTACTTGTACCTGACTTTGCTAGAGTCACTTGATGTTTTTATGACTCCAAAGAGTTGACAAAAGTTGTGGAAAACTACTGAACTACAAGTCAGCATAGTTGTACTTAATATATCCGTCTGACAAAGCACCAGTGCATAAATCTACCGTCGCGTCAGACTTCTTTAAGGACAACAGCATTCAAATTTTCCACATCCTCTATACAGCACTGATTAAGCGGAGATTAATGTTTTGCTGAATCCCGTGTTGAAGAATTCGTTCATGGGCACACGTTTCGAAAGCCGTCATGAGGATGGAAGTGCAGTTTAAAAGTTTATGAACAATACACTAAAACGTAAAGACAAAATTGGATAGTCAGACGGAGAAAGTACATGGGAGTACTTTGAGGGGATGCACTGACGTTCTGTTCACTACTAAAAAAAAACTTTGTTGTAGATCTCGCTAATAGTCAGAGAGCATTGTAAATATCGCTCTTATGGAGGAAATTTATATTATAGTAGTCTGACAGTTATTTTCCTGAGAGAGAAAACTACTCTGATATCGCCAATCACCATCCACATGCCAAGAGTTTTCAGTCGCTCCATACTTTATAGATTTTGTTGATTAGGTCCCTTGTATAATGAAGATGATTTTGTCCAATCTGTGGCAATCAAATATATTTAAATGAATGAAAACTACAAAGCTACCAGATTCCTTCTATAGTAAGCAATATAATTAACAGTTTATAAACACAGCTGTAATAATAGATTGATTGAAAAGTTTATTGGTGGATTTTTGCATTTCTGGGCAAGCAACAACTCTTTCTTCTTTCATAAAAGAAGAAAACTACAGAATACAGGTGCACAGTTCAAATTACTTTATCTTTTCGTCACTAAAGCAAAGTTAACATTCTACGGCAGTAGCCAAAAATGGGGAAGAGGGCAAGAAAAGGAAGAAATTACAAGTGAAAAAGACTTAAATGTTTTGTGCAATTTCAAAGATGAACAACTCTAACCCATCTTCTTCAAATCATATACTGCAAGATATTTATCATAACATATTGTTTTATGACAAAGTTATGACTACTGATGAAATCTGTACAACGTATTGTTTATCATGACTGTCAGATTATGTTTATACGTTTCCACATAAGGAGAACCAATCGGCATCATTACTGGAAATGAAACTTCCACCCAAAAGATCAGAATTTTGGGCCAGACACTCGGCAAAAGCTTGTGTCTAAAATTCTGATTCGTAGGATGAAACTAGATATCGATCAACTATGCATCAATGAAGAACTATGTTTCTCCTATTACTGAACAAAAATACGAGGGACGAGGTCCAAATGGCTTATTGTGACTACTGTTGCAACTTTTAAATAACAAAACAAACACTAAACATTTCGTCACCTTGACGTAGAGTAAAAAGTTACGCTTACACTTAAAGTTTGGTGTAAACAGGGGCCCAGGGTGGCCGAATGGTCTAAGGTCATTTACATATTAATGTCGTCTCACTTCCGTCCATTTGGATTGGAGTATCGCTCTCGGTCAACGTGGGTATGCGAGAAAGCTTGCTAGTAGCTACCAGTTTTGTTGCTGGTTCTTTTTTTTTTCATGGGTTTTCCCTCCACCAGATAAACTGGCCTCCAAGTATAGCCTATCAGGTGTTGAAAATGGCGATAAGGTCACAAGAAAAATAACAGTGTGAACTCTGAGTGCCGTTTAAATATATTTTAGTGTTCAAAGAACTGCCACCGTTTTTAAATGTATATATCAATTCAATACAGAGCTGTCAATCATAAACAGCCGTGTTTTGAGACGTCTAATATAACGCAATACACTTCGTTCTTTTTGTGTATTGCAAGTAATTTTAGCAACGATACAATTGTGAAATGAATTGAGACAGGCAAAAATAATAATATAGCTCTCGAATCAAAGTTGAGCTGGGACTGATTTAACCAATATTAATAATAACGAAAATATGAATTTAAAAAAAAATATTAATAATTACAACAACGGCTGGTTTCACTTTAAATCAAACATAAAACATTGTACATGTAACTAGGTCAATTGGTGCTAAACGTCCTGTTTAGCGCCATTTCGTGTTTTAGGACGTAAATACGATCCACTTAATGGATATACTGATTACTGAGAAAGAACGCTCAAAAGACGACGGGGTTGCTAAATAGGGTGCTCTGTGCTCGCAGTAGGTAGTCAAAATAGTGGCCGAATTAGGATCAGGGACTACCTGTTTAATTTTCTGTGGAAAGGTGAGGGGGTGTTGGCGCTATTTTTTTCCACAAATCAGTTCAATGTTGTTGTTTTTTGTCAAGGTAAACGGGGGTCGTAGATTTTTTTTCCAAAATAGTCCAGGCCTACCCCCTTCGTATCCTCTTTCACTCTGGCGTTTTTCTGGTTGTTTTTACAGGTTTAACGTTACACTGTGCACACTATTGGCTGTATCATTCAAAATAAGTGGTATGTGTGTGCCTTTCACATTGCTACACTATGGAATTTCACCACCACACCCCCACCACACCCCCAGCTTCAAAATAAATTCTTGCGGATATTTGCAAATAAAATCTTTTATGCCCATGATAAGATTTGATACAATTATCTTTAGGTCAAAAGTAAACAAATTCTGACAAGAAAGAAAATTCCACGTTTCCATCCCCTCCTATAATTAAATGGTCGGTCCCTAACTGGCACTATCAGTGTGTGTGTGTGTGTGTGTGTGTGTGTGTGTGTGTGTGTGTGTGTGTGTGTGTGTGTGTGTGTGTGTGACACGTCGATAAACTATATATAGGATAGGAAATCCCATGGTTAGGATTTCCCATTCTCTGTTGTCACAGCTAATAATAAATTACCTATATGGGCTCAGGCATGTAATCATTTGCTCTATTGCATGCAATGGCCAGTGGAAAGTCCTTCGTCTCTGTGCTTATAGCAGTAATATTCTTGACGGAAACTTGTTTCTCCGTGGCCTTTCCAGTGGAAGGTACTGTATCTATAAAATATATAAAGCATTCATTAAGAAAAAAAACAATTTTTATAAAAGTGTCTAAAGTTTACAAGAATCTTTTATGATTAAATATATTCAAGTGTGTATCGTGTTGTTGTTGAATTACCTGTGCTACATACAAACACTTGTATGTTAGTGCGTGTGCGCGTGTGTGTATATAAAGCAAGTGATGGTTTTGAATTTTATTAGCTATTATACGGAAATAAAATACATCTTAATATCATATAACATATACATATATGCATTAATTTAAAACAACAATAATTTAAATTGTAAGTCTAAATATAAGTACTAGCAAATGTCGAAGAAGCCGAATAAAACGAAAAACAAAAAAAAAAATGTTTAAATAACAAGAACTAAAGATTTATGTCAAGGCAAGATTTTTAAAAAATACTTTTAAAAGCAATGATCATATGTTTCTCAGCTTCAAAAATATTGCATCCTACATATTTTTAGGGGCCCCATGTGGACGAGTGGTCCAAAGCGCTCTCCGTTACGGATCACTGCCATCTCACCTCTGTCTGCTTGGATTCCAGTCTAAGATTCGGCGAATGTGAATATGTGAAAAAGCTTGCCAGTAGCTTCTCGTGGGTCGGTGGTTCTTTCCGCGGATTTCCAGGTTTCTTCCTCCACCATTAATACTGGCCGCCATGAATAGCCTATCATGTGCTGAAAATGGCGTTAAGCTCCACAACAAAAACAACAATATATTGTTTATATTTCGTGTCATTTTTTGTACACTGTCTTAAAATACGTTTTGCGCAAAAAATTGATTGACCTAGTTAATGACAAACTCCAAACAGCGTAGTGCCAGACCTGCACGTTTATAAAGTTATGCCAGACCTGCACGTGTATAGAGTTATGTCAAACCTGCACGTGTATAGAGTGATACCAGCTCTTAGGAACGTAGACCCAGATCTGCACATACACTGAACAATACTAACTTCAGACAGGGCAGACCCACATCTGCTGTCGCATCAATGAGTCCTAATATCAGGATCGTTCTATTTATAATATCAAGGGAATGGTACAGACCCGGATATACCGACACATTATGAGACGGAAATGGGGGGTCCACACTCTTTTTAGTAATGGTAAACGTTGTAAATGATTCCAACTTATGATAAGACGTGCAAGATAAATATAATGCAACTAGGTTAATTGGCCGTTTTGGGACTGGACAATAAATTAAAACAAAGTATCATAACAAATTAGGATGAGCGAGTTTAAAAGAAAATTAAACAAAAGAATACAAAAAGTAATTTATTTTTATTTTGTTTGTTTACCCCGACGATGTCTAATGTAACACTAGTCTACCATATACTGCTATGTACCATGTTTTACCAATATCTTGTAACACTGGCTTACCATGTACTACAATGTTCCATGTTTTACCAATACCATGTAACACTGGTCTACCATGTACTGCTATGTACCATGTTTTACCAATACCTTGTAACACTGGCTTACCATGTACTGTTATGTACCATGTTTTACCAATACCTTGTAACACTGGTCTATGATGTACTGCTATGTACCTTGTTTTACCAATACCTTGTAACACCTTTTTACCATGTACTGCTATGTACCATGTTTTACCAATACCTTGTAACACTGGTCTACCATGTACTGTTATGCACCATGTTTTACCAATACCTTGTAACACCTTTCTACCATGTACTGCTATGTACCATGTTTTACCAATACCTTGTAACACTGGTCTATGATGTACTGCTATGTACCTTGTTTTACCAATACCTTGTAACACCTTTTTACCATGTACTGCTATGTACCATGTTTTACCAATACCTTGTAACACTGGTCTACCATGTACTGTTATGCACCATGTTTTACCAATACCTTGTAACACCTTTCTACCATGTACTGCTATGTACCATGTTTTACCAATACCTTGTAACACTGGTCTATGATGTACTGCTATGTACCTTGTTTTACCAATACCTTGTAACACCTTTTTTCCATGTACTGCTATGTACCATGTTTTACCAATACCTTGTAACACTGGTCTACCATGTACTGTTATGTACCATGTTTTACCAATACCTTGTAACACTGGTCTACCATGTACTGTTATGTACCATGTTTTGCCAATACCTTGTAACACCTGTCTACCATGTACTGCTATGTACCATGTTTTACCAATACCATATAACACTGGTCTACCATGTACTGTTATGTACCATGTTTTGCCAATACCTTGTAACACCTGTCTACCATGTACTGCTATGTACCATGTTTTACCAAAACCATGTAACACTGGTCTACCATGTACTGTTATGTACCATGTTTTACCAATACCTTGTAACACTGGTCTTACATGTACTGTTATGTACCATATTTTACCAATACCTTGTAACACCTGTCTACCATGTACTGCTATGTATCATGTTTTACCAATACCATGTAACACTGGTCTTATATGTACTGCTATGTACCATGTTTTACCAATACTTTGCTCTAGTTTTAACTTAGAACAGTTTTCGCGCTATAACAGTTGCTACATACATTTCGCATTAATGTATTGCTACTTGGAACAGGGAGCAGTTCCGATTACTATAGGATCATCAAACGTACTTTACGGGACATTACCGATCGGCTGCATACCAAAGACTTATATAAAAAAAAAACTACAACACAAAACCAAAACAAAACGAAACGGTACAAGCTGTTGCCTCGCTTGGCTTTCAGCATTAAGAGGTTAGTTTCAGAACTGCTCGGCCTGGTATTAGGATAATGTAATTGGGTGGGACATGATGTTACATGCCTGCGGCATGATTCTCCAGTGCTAGACATCACTATAAACTGCCACACTGCAGATCATCGTAGCAATATGACTAAAATTGTTAAAAATCCAACATAGATACACACACACACACGCACACGCACACGCGCGCACGCAAATTGGCTGTCCAGAAATATGCGTATGAACAAAATTGGGGGGGGGATAAAAACACAACAAATCGTATAATTGACTATTTTGGTTGTTTTCCTCCTTCCCCCTCCTCCCATCCTGTGTGATTATGATTAGCTGCCATATTATTGATCCAATATGACCGGCTATTTTGCATGCGTTGGGGGGTAACCTTGGAAAGATTGTGTTACCTCAGTAAGTATAATGTTTCCTTGACCTTGACATTTTCGTTGAACAAGCTCACTGATTTGTAAATATGATTTTTAAAAATGTTCGTTGTGTATAACATTAAAACAAAATACTCCAGGTTTTACATTGGTGTCTTTTGAGATGATTTCACCTTCGGCTCTCTTCAACACAAGGTACGTAACATTATGGCAGTCATCAAATTTAGTATCTACATTTGCAATCTTGAGTATAATACTGGGGAAAAAAATGCTTCAAAGATATCACAAGATGGCCTTTTTTTAAAAAAAATTAAACATCCATATTTTCATTCCTCAAGTGAAATAATTTGCTTCTGAATTCAGTCATGGCTATGACTACCTCAAACATCGAGTGATTCAGTGTGCTGACAATAGTATTCTTCCGGAATTACGTCACAAAATATACAATAATATAAACCTTAGGCTCAAACGAAGTTACGCGGTCGCTTATGTGTATGGCCTGTCGTCTATCATTTGAGAAGTGGAAGAACACCGGTAGGACCAAATGATAAAATAGAACTTATAGTCTCAAACGGCAAGACATTTATTATTTTCTTTACATTAATATTAATATTATTCGATTGTGTAAGATTTAGTGGTTTTTCACAGACCCGTTCGTTAAACTATGTTACTTATCATTTCAGACTATGCCGAGAAAAAAAATCCTAAAACGGAAGCAAAGTTTTTCGAATGTCATGTTATGGCATGCTTAATTGGAACCCAGTTCTGTAATGCATTCTGGAAAAGATGTGACGACTGTTTATTGTATGAGAAGGATTGTTTCACATCTCGGCAACAGCCAAACTGCACCGTCTTTTGTCAAGGCAAGTCTAGTTTATTTTCCTCATATTATAGTCAACATTTTTTAGACAAAAAAAGGAAGATGTAAGTAATTATCTCGTAATGGACCTTCGAATCGTTGTTTCTTTATTTCTTAATATGGTGGATGACATTTAAAGCATTTGATTTAGATAATTATTGTATGATACAGTAATCTATGGTTAAAAATCGTATTTGTTGGTAGAATGTTTTCTTACAAACATTCGTTGCAATGTCCGATCTCCAAATGGAGAATTATCTAGGTCTTTCATGGTCGGTTGCGTCTAAGATGATGGTATTAAATTAAATTTTTTTAAAAGCTGCTGACTGATTACAATCAAATATTAAGTTTGTTATGCCATTATTATTTGTTATTCCTTGCACTCTACCATCCTTTCAGAAAAGTGGTTGATGAAACAGAGAAAAATACTGAAAAGTGAAAAATGCAAGACTGGTAAGCGATTTGCGTTTATATCAAGACTAACTTTACAGAACATTCATTCAGAATATAATTGTCGTGGCTCGAAGAAAACGATACATATTTTATCTACTGAGAGTTCAAATTTAGTTGATCTACTATTGACTTAAATTTTCAGTTTATGAATTATCCCCAAGGTGACAAAACAATTTGGAATGATATTGGCATGTCAATTTAAAATGAAAATCTTTTTTCTTCAACATCAAATTAAAACTAAATTCAAACGATAACTTCAATACATTCGATGTTTATGTATGCAAACTGGAAAAAGAAAACTAAACCATGAGTATACCGTTTATCTAATAAGTCTATCTTGATTTCAGTCATAATTCAACAAATCTATCTGTTAAAATTATTGGAAACGAGGGAAACAAAACCTACAGCACCAACCTGCAGGCTAGAAAAAGAATTTCAAAGCATGAAAATTGTTGTTTATTTTTTCCGATGTACATCCTTCTGTTGAGTTCAATCGTGGATAAACCTTTTAGCTACAAAACTAAATACAGAGTTGATAAGTTCCGTTGATGCAGGCTGCACATTTTGAGACACAATAGATATAATGAGAGAAATAATTCTTCCTGACAGAAATCATATCTTAACTATTTTCTTATCTGTCTCATCAAGTAAGACTTTTGAACTAAGTTGAAATTTCTACTACAGGAGAAGGCCAATACGCCTCTCTTCCCTGGATCGTGGCGACAGCCGTTCTCGCAGTCCTTTTGCTGGCATTTGGATGCATACTTTTCCGAGATAAAATAAGATCTTCTGTTCGATGGCTTGGTTTGAAATTATCTAAGTGTGGTGGAAAATATGACGCAGAGTCAAAGAGAGTTCACATACGTGATCCTGAAAGAGATACATTTCTTGTACAAGATAAAAGATTAACGGAAAAACAACAACGCACTTGTACTAAGCCCTCAATTGAGGGTACAAAACAAGCGCAACCCTCTGATGTATATCGGACTTTGGATCCCAATTCCATATTTTCTGATAGGACAAACAAAAAGAGTAAGTTGAACTGTGATTGTAAGGACGTACATAAACACTTACTGTGTTTATTTTGAAAACTTGTGTAATTGCAATACATTTTTGTCCATGGCGGTATTCTACGGAAAAAATTAGAGTTAGTTTGTCTTTTGAAATACTTCGAAACATTATATATATATATATATATATATATATATATATATATATATATATATATATATATATAAACACTATATATATATATATATATATATATATATATATATATATATATATATATATGTATGTATGTATGTATGTATGTATGTATGTATGTATGTATGTATGTATGTATGTATGTGTGTGTGTGTGTGTGTGTGTGTGTGTGTGTAGTGGAATAAGACCTTTGTAAAGTTTTCACCGATCACTATAACTTTGGAGAAGCAAGGGAGATCACTAGATAACTACAAATCACAGATATTTTTATATAAGCTGTAATTCTTTCAGCGCTCTGTTTGAGTTCCTGCATCCGAATTTAATCAATAAACATCACGCCCAACATTAGTTATAGAAAGAGAGTTAGAAAATGGTCATAGTTTGAAAATTGTGATCTGGGCTGTCTTGTCGCATTATAATGTTTTTCCTTTTCTACCTCAAAGTTTTCCGCCTATACGACTTACAACGTAACGCTCGTATGTATACCCTATAAATAACTAAATACCTGAGAGCGAGAGATTATGAACTGAACGTAATAATTAACACAAAGCTGATAATATATTTTGCAAGATAATCTAATATCCAATCATTTTTGTTTTACAGACGCTTCTCTACCAAGGCCTGAGACAGATTCTGAAAACTAGTTCGTTTTGGACTTACAGCTAAGTATTTTACTTGCTGCAGTGGTGTGCACAAATTTAGAATGACCAAAAAATACCATTACTTTTTGAAGATAGAGTGATATTACCTTGAGAGAGCGCCAGATGAAAGCATAGTTTGCTGGTATGGTTCTTGACATCAAGATAAAATATAGAATATTTCCAAGCAAAGCAAAATGTCCTTTGGGTGGAACTTTTGTCAATAACGTTGATTCTGGTAAATTACTGCACATACAAAATCTGCAAACGAACACGGTAACATAAGTAATGGAACAAATAACGAAGTTATACATGATACAAGTATGTCAGTTTCCAAACAATTTATCGATTCAGCAGCAAAGAGTTTGTTTCGACAATTATCTGGGTATAAAAGTATAAATAACAGTAGTGATAACCATTGGACTGTCTCGTCGAAGTGCATAAAGAAGAAAGACCATTAAGCTTGGAAGATACACAACATAACTCACTGTAAGCGGGACAAAAATGGTCTCAAAAAAGCAGGCGATGACTGTAAAAAAACGTAATAAATTCTCACATCATACAATTTTATCAAACTACGCAAGCCAAATTAAGAAAACTTAAAACATGAAAAAAGAATTTTTGGAAGAGTATTAGTATTTCTGGATAATAATAGATGAGTCTGACATTATGATAGGTACGCTGTATTAATTCCTCATAAATCTAAACAAATACGATGATGGCGACAGCACTAAGGATCAAAATATTGTTATGGACAATAGTGATTCTCTATTGAACTCACCAATCGTGGAGGAAAAGATGCTAGTATTTGTTAAATCCCCACCCATCCCAAAAATAATAGAACACCATAAAATTATAAAATTGTAGATGAAAATATCATGTAATACTTAAATAAAATGATGCGTACTTAAATTGCATTGATTAACTAGATAATCTAGGCATAAAATATTACAAGGTCTTGGTGCTATCCCAAGCATGGTGGGACCCGGCTGACCCTAAAATTCATCGCTCAATAACAATTATAACTTACTCTTTATTCATAAAACAAAATCTTTTTTTTTTCATCTGACTTAGCAAAGTCTATGATTCGGTTTGTTTGGGCCGACCAATAGATAAAACAACGACAAAAGAATGTAAACGACAGTTTTACAATTAGTTATAATTTGCATCACAATTTTTACATAGATTCACATAAACAACTTCGTACATAATGTGTCAGTGGAGACGTGTATCTTAATGATTCAGTTTTATGTATATTTTATGTTTTGTTTTTCATTGCTATTTATGCATCAGCGACATCATTTAGCACTCTGACTGGAACATTTATATTGAAGGCAGATCAAACTGTCATGCTGTCATTGTCATTTTGTTTGTAACAATGATCTATTATAAACTAAAGGGGTTTAACGTCTCAAACAATTATTTGAATAAAGTCTGAAGAAGTACTAAAGCAAAACCGTCATGGACTTTATTTATGTGTTTTTGCTACTTACGTTAAATATTATGATAAATTTTGTCGAAATATATAAAGTGATGTGTGATGTTATCTTGTTTTCTTTTCAAAGTTCTGCAAATTTATGCTAGGAGAAAATATAACATTATTCTCATTTTTTCTTAACGCTCAGAATCATTCTTGGACCAAAATCAATTTTCCAGATTGAATATAGATTTGAGGATTTTGAAACATTAACATATCTAACAATTTTAATTTCATTATATGCAAGAATATACTGTATTATTTGGCATTGACGTAGTCTCCCAGAGAAGTACTTTAGGACCTTTTCTTTTAATGTTATGTGAATGATGTAGTAACTAGCATACGTTCTAATTATACGTTTCTGTTATGTGCACATGAAGTTTCTATCTTGGTCTTTCAACAGAATCCAGAGTGCGTTTAAAAAAAAACTTTCGAAAAAGCTTCCAACATTGACAATAGACTACTGCATCTTATTTGGCTAAAATAGGCTTCGAAAAAGATTTGGGAATTTCAAATTGCTAGTAACGGGCACACACTCGCATCTTTAAAGTGTGTACAGTACGTTGGGCTTCTATATAAAAAAGCTTGCTTGCTGTTGAATACAACAGTGTATTGAAAAGTTAACGCAAGACTACATTTCTCTTATAGACAATATTTATCACTGAAAACTTAAACAAGAAGAAGAAACATTGTTTTATGCCGTAATACAATGTAATGGTAATTATCCCCCGTCATTCGTAGTATACCAAACATGTTAAATCTATTTAATCAGAAACAAAAAATAAAACTCTATGAAGAATAAAACTAAGAATTACATGTAACCTTATAAACATCGTGCTTTGGTTTCAAAGAACCTACTGTTTAAAATACATTGGTGCATTTTTCGAATACAAGATATTCTTTAAAACTATAACACACGAATTCGAACAAGTGATAAATATCAATGCTTTTTGTACTTAAAAGAATATAGCATGCTCATCGATTTGCATTTATAGCATTTTGACTATACAGTTTAATATATGTGGCTTTATGGTTGTAAATATGGAGGTTTTCAAATGTTAATTAATTAAAACATGCTCAATATATTCCTCAGGGACATAACCAAATCGGAAAAAGTACATCAATTTATATTCTTTGTTCAGAAATGGGTAGATAGCCAATCAATGACTGAATTTTCTTATCTAAACTGTACATCGAAATATATAACCATACATTATGTAAAAGGGGGTTTATATATCGAAGTTGCAATAAGTGAACACATAAATGAGATATTTCTTTATCGTCAAGTTAAAAAATGCGTCGATTAAACCAAGTGTAGTGAAAGAGTTGAAATTTCATGTTCCAATTAGTTATACACATATTTAAATTAATTTAGCAACATCTCTTGTATTTGTTTTAAGTAATTATTGATTTTGTTGTTTTATGTGACATTTAAAGACTTTGGGTAGTCAGTTTTCATCACGCTGCATTACACATATTTGTAACAAGACGGGTTGATTTAGAAAGACACTTGTAACGGGGCGATTTTATGTTGGTGGTGTCGACCAAAACAAGTCGAAAATATAAAAAAGTTATATGGCCACTTTGGGTATCATGAGACGAGAAGATGGGACAGTATCGTAGTGCCAATATTAGATGTTCATCCTATAAAATTCATAAAGCGGATATCAACCCAAATGAAAATTACTGCAAACTGTTGTTCTCGGTATTCCCATTCAGCGTAATACGAAGCTGTACTTTACCAACACGATTGATATGCTGGATTGTTATAAAATAGACATTACGCCCATGCATGTTGTACGCAAAACTTAATCAGAAACCCGGCTGGAACAAATACTTTTCTGCACTAGAATAGTTCCCTTTTATATACACCATGAATCGTGCATTATTGACACCGTTACGAGTAACAAGGAGATAAATAATGGACACATCTTCCATGGAAACTGTTTATTTGGCAAATTATATGAAAACATTTAGTGCTACATATAACAGTAAACTTATTTTTATGAAACAGAAGAGGCAACAATATATCTTTACATCTAAACTTATTCTCATTCAATCAGACTCTTGCAGGACTGCAAGAGACCTTCGCAGAGGGAAATTATTCTAATGGTTCCGCTGCGGAGACAGGCATATTTACACACGGTTAAAACTTTACAGAGGTTTTCAACTGATATTCCAAACCGGTAAGCACTGTTCTATAAGACGAAAACAGGTGTATACTTGGGGAGGTTTAACGAACCTAAATAATTTTATTCATTTTCACATATGATTCATGGTGGATGGTGTGAATTTCAGAGTACACCGCTAGGTCTTTTGATACGCATCTCACAGAAGACTGGCAGCTCTGCATGGTTATTTTAACTTTCTAAACTTGAGATGTGAATTCTTAAGGAAAAAAAACGAGATGATAATTATTTTTAAATACCTTTTTAAAATGTCATATGTGCTCTTATAGGAAATAATGTTTGCAATGTGAACATTTGCTTCTATGTATCGAGGACAGGCATTACGTGCATTACCCTGTAAACAGAAGCAGTCATTTTTATCAACTGTGTGCTTCAAACAGCAAATTATTTTTTTCTGTAAGTGAAAAATACGTAACTGCACGTTAACTTTCACTGCAACGAGACAGTTGTAGAGCAAATTTGTCCTGTACCTTTCCCTCTATATGCCTGCTACAAACCCCTGAGCAAAACCAACGCGTTTTAATAAAACAAATCATATATATCCACAATACACGTATCTTTCTTTATGTCGTGTACCCAGCACATAAAATTTACACAGGTAGTGCAGGTTTTTGTATCTGTACAAAAATGTTGGAAATCATTAGGATGACTCTATAAGCGTCTAATAAGACACGAATTACCAGCATTATCCATACTAATTACCACATATAATGTACTTAACAGTGTTTGTATTTGTACAAATAGACATGAACATATTTTACTCTCTAGATTGATCGATCGATCGATCAATCTATCAATAGTGCATATCTCAGACATATAAAAGAAAAATGTGAGGTACACTTAATGGTAATAATCGGCACATAGCTTTTTCAGACTCCAGGTCAGCGTAGATCTCTGTCATCCTAAAGTGTATTGTTAACGAGACTAAAACAAGAGTTAATGGTTTCCTAAAATGATCGATACATGCGACATACAATTGGGATGGAAATAATTACAAGTCTTAAACTTGTTTGAGTGTCAACCAATAGCAAGGAACTTAGCTTAAAAAAAGTATGGATAGGAAGTACAGCTGGAAATACTCAAATAATATTATTTAGATTGAAATATCTTATTTCACGTACCTATGTAATACATTCTCAATAGAGTTAGATGATACTTTTTTGATTTCCTGGTGGCTGAAACTCTGGTTCAAACTCAGCCCCAGTGTATTCATTTTAGGAACTGACATAACAATAACGTCATTTGGATTTATGCATTAATTACGTACTTGAAACAAACTAATATCTTTAAAAAAAATAAAAGGCTGTCGGTTTCTATTAAGTTATTTTTGCTCTCATATGTTTTTCATGCTATTAAAAGATGGAATATTGAGTGTATTCCAGGGAATTTCCCAGTCGATTTGGTGAATCATTCAAAGCATACATCCGAATCACGTTTTGTTCATTTATCAGGCAAAGAATAAGAATGTCTAGCACCGATATAGTACGATCAATTTTTCTCATTAATTACTCGCAAAATATTACAAATCACTGATTTTTACCTTTGCTATATGAAACCACAGTTAGAAACTATGATTTTGAATAAAATCCATTCAATTAAAACACAGTTTTGACTATAAATATATGTCAAGGGATTTATTATTTTCAAATATATCATCATTTCTATATATAACATGGACGGTGTTACAGAGAAGGTATTTCCCTGATTTTCCACACCGGTATGGATGGATGGATACACTTTATTTTCGACTAACACAAATATATTGTAAAACTCTGGCCACAGTGTATGGTAAAATTGTCCCAGATACATCGTCTACAGGTTGTTTACCTCGCCGTTAAGATACAATAAATAGAGTCATATAGGTCCATTTTAGAATAAATATACACTGGGTTTTCGTCTCACCATATGACAAAATTAGTTTCACTTTCCATAAATAGGACGATTATGCTTTTGATTTCTATATCAAAAGTTTAAACATGCATGTATGTATGCATATATATATATATATATATATATATATATATATATATATATATATATATATATATATATATATATATATATATATTCCTTGCCCATTTATACCATTTATACTGGCCGCCATGTACAGCCTATCATGTGATGAAAAAAGGTACTAAACCCTACAACAACAACAACAACAACAACAACAACAACAACAACAACAACAACAACATTGTGTGATAAAGTCCTTGCTGCGTGGATTGTTGTCTACTACTAATCCTTTTTCTTCATCTTCTTTTCTCACCATACAAACCTCAACCAACAGCGCAATGAATATCTTTAACATCACCAAAAAGGACGAAGTTGGGATGGTATGGGAGTAGGAGTCAGAAGAAATATTGGAACCATGTCAAGCGTCTTACGAGAAATTTATCAAGGGAAGTAATCCAAGATAGAAATTCCGAAGCATTCCATGGTAAAAATATTATCTCTTTGTCAATAAGTGGGACCGTCAGTCCATCGATCCAACACTGATATTCCTATAAAGTGATCTTTTTACACGAATCAAGGGAGAGTACTAATATTTCGTATGATCTTTTTACACGAATCAAGGGAGAGTACTAATATATCGTATGATCTTTATACACGAATCAAGGAAGAGTACTAATATTTGGCATAATGATTAAATAAGAGGTTTGATTTATAAAATTTTGTTGACACAAGCTGCATGATGGTACAAAGCTTCATTGTATAATATGTTACAGTTTTCAGAGATGTGTGGAGATATTTCATTAGTTTGATACATCAGCGATATTATCGGTATGCAGAGATAATTTGTATTTGATTATAAGTTTGGAGTGGAGACAGTGTAGGCAGATTAAACAAATCACGCTTTTGACGTGAGTAGATACTCACATTTGTATTCGATTTGTAAAATCACAGTACAATTTGAAAACCTCGTAAAGTTCACAAGGTAAATCTATTAAGATTCAACAAAGATGGAAGTTTTGGAGAACAGTTATATTTAAAACAAGAAAAAGTAACTCCGTATATGAAACATCGGCATTGGAATCAAAAAAGTTCATAATTAGTGGCAAGCATGCATTGCTTCTCTGATTTTAGTCTATTATTAAATAACTTATGTTTAAAGGGGGTGCAAGGTCTAGGACTGACGTCTCGCTCGCTAAAGGAAACTGAAGCGTCTCTAACAGCCTCTCCTTCCCATGTGTAGTGACCGCCGTGAGACCACTGTCTAGCTCTGCTGGGCAGGAACTACTTGCATATGGCCTCCCCTACACTATAGTGCCCACAGCAGCACCTTCATGCGGGGCCCCCTGTTTTTACCGAGTGCCAGGCGGCATAACTGGTTGGACAGAGTGGGATCGTTTGCCTTGGTAGGCAGTTCGTCTAGGAGAAGGAAACTCTGATTCTAATCCTACCCTGCCTTGTGGTCATCTTCGGGAGAAGAAAAGGCTATGGGAGTAAACACAGACAGAAAATCTAGAATGGAGCCCCTAAGGTGGCTGAATGTCAACTACGACCTCCTTCCGGCAGCTACTACACCCAAACTGGTTCCAGATGTCATGCTGAGCATTCCTTTGGACCTCACCAGCAAGAACGAGAAGGCGATCCTGACTCTGGGCAGCCAGGATATCCATACTCCAAGCCCAGCGAATGGGCACCACGGATCAGCTTCGACAGTGGGAGGAATCATCACGTCCCACTGACCGACTAACGGCCGACCCAAGCCGGACAGGCCCCGGTCAGTAAGGTGTTGGCCCGCCAACGTCTGCGTGCTCCAGTGGGTGCCTGGAACTCAGTGTGTTGCTCATACTGACAAGCAGATGGAAACTCCGCACCAGACAAAAGAAACAAGAAACCAACAAAGAAGACTTCAGCTCTTCGATTCACAAGCTGGAAGGTGCGCACCATGTGCACAATCATCTCTGACGACCAGAAATGTGCACGACACCAGAAAGACGGCCATCATCGACAAAGAGCTCACCAGACTAAAATCAGCATAGCTTTCCTCCAGGAAACAGGCTCGTCTCCAGTGGCTCCCTCAGAGAGTAAAACTACACATTCTTCTGGAAGGGTCGAGAACCTGAAGAGCCCCGCCAGCACAAAGTTGGCTTCGCCATTTAAAACAACCTTTTGGCCTCGGTTGAGCCTCCACTGCTGAAGGTCCTGTCAACATCCTCGATGACTATGCCCTCACCCTCACGTCTTCAGAAAATACAAAGGATCAGTTCTATTGGCAGCTGGATGAACAGATCAAAGGACCACGAGTCATGGCCAACATGCCTCGGACATCATGCTGAAGTTGTACACATACCATGACCTGTGTTACAACCATAAAGTGTCATGGAAACACCCCAGGTCTCATCGCTGCGTCGACTCGACTTTGTCATCAGAAGGTGCTCTGCACTGAACAGCGTCCTCTTCACCTGAAACTACCCCATTGCAGGCTGCAACTCCGACAACCCCCTCGTCATCAGCAAGGTGCGCAAACAGCCACACATACTAACCTACTCCAAACCAAAAGGTCGACCTCGCATCAATATTGCCTAGATGTCGGTCCCCTCAAAGGACTTGCCAGAGCTCGATGTCGCAGCCAAGTGGAATGCCATGAAGGGTGCCATCTGTAGTACAGCCATGTTCATGCTTGGTAAGATGAACGGGTTCAGTATGGACAGGATTGTTTCAACGCACACCTTGAAACGATAGAACAAATAATCGAGGACATACGAAAAGCCTTCATAGCTTACACAAATGCCCCAATGAACGGACGCTTGCTGTCCTCAGAAGTGTTCTCAGCACCTCCCAACGCATCGATAGACAGTGCGCGAACGAGAACTGTCAGCATCTGTGTGAAGGAATCCAGTGCAGTGACGAGTCTGGAAACATCCAAGGCAATTACAATGATATCAAGAAGGTCCTAGAAACTAAAGTGTAAGGCATTACCCCCGCCCCGAAATCTCTCTCACGGGTAAGAAAATCACAGACCACGAGCAACAGAAAGCCAGATGGGTGGAGCACTACTCAGAGCTGTACTCCCGAGAAATGTCAGTCACCAATGCAGCCCTTAACAGCGTAGAGAATCTGCCCACCATGGAGGAGCTTGACAAAGTGCCCACCTTAGATAAGATCAGCAAAGCCATAGAATCATTCCCAAATGACAAAGCACCAAGTAGCGACAGCATCCCGCCTGAAACCATCAAATGTAGGAAACCAGCATTTCTTCAACGGCTGAATGAATTACTCTGCCTCTGCTGGGAGGAAGAAAATTTCCCCAAGACATACGCGACGCCACCATTGTATCCTCTACAAAAACAAGGGTGACCGCAGTGGCAAAGTGCACGCTCGCAACCTCTCAAGAGGCTGCACCTGTTTGTGGACTTTGTGTATCCGGAATCCCAAAGCGGCTTCAGAACAAACAGGTCAACAACAGACATGATCTTCTCCCTCCTAGAACCAGGAGAAGAGTAGAGAGCCAGGTCAGCCACTCTATATGATATTCATCAACCTCACAAGGCCTTCGACCTGGATAGCATGAAGGGCCTATTTGAACTTGCATGATTTATTCTAATCAGACTCCTTCCTCATCAACAGTGTCTTGAAGCAGGGCTGCGTGCAGGCTCCGACCCTTCTTCTTCCTGCTCCTATCGTACGCCTTTGACTCGTCCACTGATGACGCATATCTGCACACCAGGTCCGACGAGAGGCTCTTCAACTTTGCACAACTGTGCTCGAAGACGAAGACTAAGGTGAGGTCGTTAATCATCGTCTTGTTCTTTGCTGATGACGCGAATCTTCTGACCCACCCAGAGGATGCCCTCCATAAACTGGGAGACCGTTTTGCTGATGTCTGCAAGCAGTTCGGGCTCGCCATCAGCCTGAAAAAGATAAATATCGGCGCGCAAGATGCCACCACTGCTTTCTCCATCAACATGGAAGCAGTCAACTTCTTTACTTACCTGTGGTCAACCATCAGCAACACTCTCTCGCTCGATGTGGAGCTGAAGAAAAGGTTTGGAAAGGCAAATACCATCATGGCCCGAATAACGAATAGGGTGGGAAAACAACGCACTGCCAGAGCACACAGAGATACCAGGTCTGCGTTCTCAGCACCCTTCTATATGTGAGACCTGGAGCAAATACATGAGCATAAAAAAAAAAATAAGGGAGAGAAGCATAGCGGAGATACAACGGCTATATAGCAATATAAATTCACTATATTATACAGTTGGCAGTTCTAATAGCATCTAGTTCTAAATTGTGTTCTATTATTTTATTTATTTTGGGGGGGAATGGCATTTAATCATTTTATATTGGTTTTCACTACTTCTCATGTATCTTGTAAGTGCAAGTGAAAGCATTGGTAATGTTGTGTCAGATTTATTGTTTTGTTTCTTTGCATTTTAAATTCTAACTTGTGCCAAGTGCAACATTTTGTGTTTTCCTTGTTGCAATACCTTTGATTCATGTATTTATTTTCCTGTTTCTATCCTTTTGCCTCCAAATTGTATAATACCAATAGCAAGGTGAAGTATGCAATGTTTTTTTTAAAATTTTATAATTTGGAAATGTTTTAGACTACTTTCCTCCTTTATAATGTTCTTAAACTTAGCTCAAAGTGAAAAGTATTTAGTTGAAAGATGGTGCTGAATAACATAAAAAAATCGTAAAATTATATTTACATCAACTATTAATTTTATTGCAATATGAATGGAAGGTGATGAGAATGAACTTGAGAATATTTCTGATGGTGAATAGCAACTAAAAAAAGGTAACTCGCAAAACAAGAAAGATCCATACGGAGTTGAACTTCGAAAACAGCTTGTAAAACGTTCTCATGAATTTAAAAAAGCCAAAGCAGAAAAGTTAAACGAGATCTGTGTCAAAACAAGGACTGAAAACTGAAAACTAAGATTCTAACTGAAAGAACGGCATATGAATCAAGTGACTCAAACATAGCTATTTACGTGAACAGTCGCGTGGGTGTTGCCTTCGAGTTATGATTTATATCTTCAAAAGCATACATAATGATATATTTGCTAAAAACACATATACATGATCAACAACATGACATCAATCACAACCAGTTCAAAAAGGAGTGTAAAAAACATAAATCTTTTTTTTCTAGAAACGATGTAAGAGAAACGAACAAGTTTTCGTATTGATACATTCGCTTTAGCAAATAAATGTTAAGTCAAATAAACAGCATAAATCAAAATATGTGCATGGCATCATTTAATTCAGCTTTCAGCTTTTAACACTAATACACAAGACCGTGCAAGACAATGTTTGCAACGTCCATAAATTCAACATCACACATGAATACTGTAGAAGTCATAAAACTGATTTTTCGGATTGCATTGACCCAGTTTTTAACTGATTATCTAATACCAATAGACAAAATAATTAAGTAAACAACGTGAAAATGAGGGCTGGTTGACATAAGGAAGATAAATTTATTTCGATAATAAAATGTAAGCCAAAGAACGAAAATCTAGCTAATATTGGAAACAAGTCCGAAAATAATCCCACAGTAAATCATGAATCTGAAGTAAAAGAAGAGACGGAGTAGAAAAGGCAAGACTAAAAGTTATTAAATCTAAATGGGAATGACAATATCAAAAGATGTACTACTATATTCAATATTACCACCTTTAGACAACATAATTACTTTTAGGTTAATGAAGATAAAAATTAAGACCGACCTGGCAAAATAGACTGGACATAGCATAAATGCCAAATGAAAGTACAAGAAAGCATACTAGTTTTAATCGTGGTCAATATCCTCGTGGAAAATGAATCCGGTGGTATCGATGGTATCGATGTTACCGCTGCAGGGTTTTAGTGTGGGTCAGGGTCCTCATGGGAAATGAATCAGGTGGTATGGGTATTACAGTTGCAGTGTTTTAGTCTGGGTCAAGGTCATCAGGGCAACTGAATCAGGCGGTATGGGTATTACAGATGATGGGTTTTAATCTGGTTCAAACTCCTCATGGCAACTGAAATTGGTGGTATTGGTGTGACAGCTGCAGGGTTTTAGTCTGGGTCAAGGTCCTCATGGGAAATGAATCAGGTGGTATGGGTGTTACAGCTGCAGGGTTTTAGTGTGGGTCAGGGTCCTCATGGGAAATGAATCAGGTGGTATGGGTTTTACATCTGCTGGTTTAGGAATCGCACGAACAACAATAGATAATACAGATAGACTTAAATGTGTTTGGTGTAAACTTATTTGGGTTTGTTTTTTAAAAAAAAATGTTATTATCAACAAGCTAGTAAAAAGCAAACGCTTGCAACATGCCCTATAATTAAATCAAGCAATATTGATGACAGTCAGTAAATTAATCAATTTTGATGACAGTAAATCAAGCAATATTGATGACATAGTCAGTAAATTAAACAATATTGATGACATAGTCAGTACATTAAGCAATTTTGATGACAGTAAATCAAGCAATATTGATGACATAGTCAGTAAATAAGGCAATATTAATGGCATAGTAAATCTAGCACTTTTGTAGGCAGTGAATCAAGCAATATTGATGACATAGTAAAGCAAGAGTTACCGAGTACAACATACAAAACCGAGAAAACAAGACAGTAATGGAGAGAGATGGCAAAAAGAAGAAACTCGCAATATTTAAGAGTGAAAGAAAACCTCTCTTTCAGAAGAGAACAAGAAGAAAAGGACAAAGAGATTTTAGATGAGTATACAAAACAAAAAATTTATAACGATAACAGAGCAATAACTGATGAAGACATATCATGCAAGTAGTTAATTATAGCTTGCGTGAATTTTAACTGATTGAACTGGAATATTTCATCGCCGTAAAAGTGAATTCTGAAAAAGAGATGATTTTTGAAAATATGGTAAATTATCAAAATTACATTACAGAGAATAAATTTAGCAGTTGGATATTACAGAGAGACAGAGAGACAGAGAGACAGAGAGAGAAATATATTGTAATATATCAACGGCAAGAAGAAGACATACACTGTTTTAATTATTGATGGTTTGATAACCATGAAATGTATATGAATAAAGTCAAGGAAGAAATGACTTTTAATAACTAGAATAAAGAAAGTATTTATATTGCGTTCTTAAAATACAACGCAAAAGTTCTAATAACTCCGAACAACAACTATCACCAACTACAATTTTCCATGAGATATATAATTTTTTCATTAAACTGAAACGAGGCTTTCAAATTTATATAACAATATAACACGAGAGAGAGAGAGAGAGAGAGAGAGAGAGAGAGAGAGAGAGAGAGAGAGAGAGAGAGAGAGAGAGAGAGAGAGAGAGAGAGAGAGAGAGAGAGAGATTTTGGGGATAAGGAAGGATTAACATTCGAGCATTTTTATTATTGTTAATCCCTATGACCTACCAACTAAGCGAGAGCACCTTGTGGCCTTTAAACATTTTCATTTTTAATTAATAATCGGTTTTTAAAACCTTATTTTAGGTTAAGGAAGAATGCAATAAATATATTTCAGTATGTATGCTTTTTAAAAAAAGGAATTTACCGTTATGAGTCGATCGGCTATTGCAAATTTCTATAATTGATAGTATGTTGTTGTTGTTGTTGTTGTTGTTGGGCTTAACGCCATTTTTCAGCACACGATAGGCTATTCATGGCGGCCAGTATTAAATGTGGAGGAAGAAACCGGGAAATCGCCGGAAAGAACCAACGACCCACGAGAAGCTACTGGCAAGCTTTCTCACATATCCACATTCGTCGAATTCTAGACTCGAACCCACGCAGACAGAGGTGAGATCGCAGTGATCCGTAATGGACAACGCTTTAGACGACTCGGTCACTCAGGGCCCCCAATTTACAGTATGAACTATGTTGATAAAACCCAAGGAGATTGTATACATATTGTAGGCTACTTGGTTTAATTTCATTTTCAAAGGTTTAATCAAGCATAAATTCGTTCTCTCTCGCTCCAGAATTTTGTGTATTTTGTCCATTGTGCACTAGGGGAGGGAAGAGAGCAGAAATGATTGCTATGATATTGAGTGCCATGTTAAATTCATATGGAAAAAGTGGATTATTAATATTTTATCATTATTTTCTTTCGTCTCTAATAATTAATCAGTAGAAATTAATCGTGGATCTACAGAATCGATAGCATACAATTTTATACTAATATTGTTGCTATATAAAATTGCTTTATGCCAAGACTTTTAAAGACATGTGTTATATATATATATATATATATATATATATATATATATATATATATATATATATATATATATATATATATATATATATATATATATATATATATATATATATATATATATATATATAATGAATTTAACAGTGACATTGCATATGTTTAATGAGTTGCAAGGAGTATACGGGTTTACGAAAAAAATGACTCCACTTTGGTTACTCCCCAGTACATGATTGGTGAGATAAGTATATTCAATTTTTAAAAAAAATGCATAGGATATAATTACCAGTAAATATAAGATATTTATGTAAGTTTTACGTTCTCTTTCTAAGATGTACATGTCCATGGAATCAATATTGGATTGTATTAAGTATTAACATCATGCATTATCCACGTGCGTATGTTTTATTTCTGGCAGGATATATTGAGAATGATAAAGTGAAAACACGTGTCAGGATATGTAATAAGCATTTGCTACCAATATACCGACACCGCTTTGGTGACCTAGAGGTTAGATCGTCCAACTCGGATGTGGGAGGTCGCGGGTTTGAACCCCGGCCGATTCATACCAAAGACAAAAATGGTACTAGCAGCTGCCTTTCTTGGCGCTCAGCATTAAGATGCTAGTGTTATGACTGGTCGACCTGGTATCAGGTTAATGTGACTGGCTGGGGACATCATGCCACATGTCTGCGGCATGATGTCCCAGTGCTAGACATAACTATAAACTGTCACAATGCAGACAATATGACTGAAAAATTGTTAAAGCTACATTACAAATATAAATTACACACACACACACACACACACACACACACACACACACACACCCCAATACACCGTCTTTCCTCGTCTATATGTCGATTCAATTTTTAAACAACATAAATCCTGATCTTCTGTAAATCATAGACCAGATCAAGGTCTATGCTGTTTGTTCTACCGATTATTCCTAACCAACTGCACATACCAGATCTGCCAGCACATTATGCGTAGGCAGATCTTAGTAGATCTGTTTCTGTGTTGTTTGCAGTTGGACTCGTGTTATAAGATTAGTATATACGGTAAATTTCTACTATTCAGATACAATGTAACTGTGAGGTGACATAAAATCAACCGTAACATGGATTAATTCGAGCCGATATTATATAGTATTTGCTAGACCATTGAACATAGAAGCAGCATGTTACAAAGTAATTCGATGTTAACCTTAAAATAATTGCACGGTTAGTTTAAACCTGTGTTAACGTCGTCTTTCCTAGGTCTTGAGTAAATATAGGTTCATGTTAGACTGTAATAGTAAGATCATTCAAAGTCAACAGTTGTAATGGTGATAGGTTAGCGTGATCCACTGCTATAGAGTCTTCGTTAAGTTTTTAATTTAGAAAGAAAGTATGAGATTATTTGAAGTCAACATAGTTGCAAGTTCAGGTTTAGAGCCACATTACATTGGCTTTGGAAGTAACTGTGAGATTAGTATCACCTTCTTTAGACTGCTTTCACCACCGTCATCTTTAGAATGGTTAACATCATTATTATCATCATCTTTAAAATTGCATAAGAATACAGATAATTAGCAACACGGCCCATTAACTGACAGTATTCTATTTTAACGTAATGCTCTACAGTTTTGTATTCTGCATAGGGGTTAGATTTTTTTAAGAGAAAGAATTTCCCCGGTTTTCATCACATGTTATTCTAGCAATTTAAAAGAAAGACCTTATACATCTTATTGTTAAAAGAACTTTTAATTTCTTTTCCTTTGATATATGATTGATTGGTGTAGTTTGGGTTATAGTTTACAGCTTACTTCAAATGTGCATCTATAATAACAAAAACATCTCCTAGCTCAGCTTGCTCATTTTCACTTCCCTACTTCAGAGGTAAATTGTGAAGAAAACAAAACGATAACTTTTATTTTTTAATTTTATATATTTGGTAATTCATTCGTTGCACTTTCAGAAGCTGGTATGGTCTAGTGTGGCAAAATTCGTTATCCCTATAACTATTTCAATAGGCCTAACTGATCATGATATTGCAATTTATACTAATTCCGGCTGTCTATTTGAGCATATGGGAGGAGACATTTAGGTTAGCAGTGTGCTTAGATCATGTATAATTTCCATAAGAATAATATCCAATGAAATTTCAGTACTGTACATGAAATTAACTTAGAGCTAGGTCAGCATTTTCTCCAGTGTGCATGTTGCAAATGCAAACAACTTCATCTTATAATTGTCTTTCTCCAGAAAGTTCTTATATCTGTAGAGCACCCCCACCCATAAAGCATTGGCTGTTTATCGCAAATGATACCGAACTAGTGTGATGTGAGGACATTGTGCTAAATATTCTATAGTAATAATCAAGTAAATATACTGCTAAGCCACTAATAGAATCCCTCTTCGGCCGCTTAGAAAACTGCACCATAAAATATTATATTCTACAACCTATAAATATAAGTACAGTTTAGAAATTTCACAATAAATATGATATATTCGATATGCTACAGCTTATCCCACTAACCATTTTACAACTGGCTTTGATTCCATTTGATAATACTTTCTTGCATTGTATTAAATTAATCAAAGGCTTAACGTAGACAAAATGACATAGGCCCCAATTATCGGTATTTTGGTTAACGTCATTTAGAAACTTTATTTATTGACTTTCATTCTCTCTAATTCCAGTTCAAAGATTTGATTGAATTATCATATTATCATATGATTTTAAGCAAACTCCATAATATATCTCATTTGGCCTCGAGACCATAGTTGTTCTGTTGCTTTTATTCTGTTTTCTTCTCCTGTTGTTAGTTGTTGCGTTTTTAAATACCAAATTCAATCATAACAAAAATAGTATTATCTCTAAGCAGTTTTAACTCCGCCTTATTTCTTTTCAAAATGGTATCATGAACTTGGCCAGGTATATTACAATAATGCGCCGGATCTCGATTATAATTGTTCATGCATACATTTCTAAATTCTTTCGAAATGTCGTATAAGAATAATATATTTTTTCGAAAGTGTAATCGCATAAGTCCGCAAGAAAGTTCAATTTAAAACGTTTAACGCGTAATTAACATACTAATAATCCGCTTAGATAATTTCTGTTCCACTGAGCTTTGAATAGTCCGTCTTTATTGGTGGTAAATTAGTTTTATTCAACCTTTCAAATAAATCCATGTATTCCTCCGGACATACCTTTAGTGATGTCCCATTGTGGCGGCAACTAACTCATTACCTTTGGACGCTATTAAATGTTTCACTGTTTCTGTGAATTATAGTTTAAATATTTTGCAAATTGCTCAAGTGAATTGTTCGTAAATCGATTACTATCTATGAATTTAATTGTTTTTTGTTGAAGTTTGTCGATTATTAATTCTTATCAAACAAAAATATTTTTCGTCATTATTGATTTCGATGTAAGGTCTTTATGTATATTATCCCTTCTAAACTTTAGGCTTATAGTTTATTTGTTTAATTGATTTCATGCACATAAAAAGTCTGTGTTTTGCTGGATTTCGCTTTCGTCCATGATGTATTCTGATTTTGTTTACATCGTTTATTATACTTTCAAAGTAGTAATGTAACAAAAGGAACATTTGGTTGGCGAGGGTAGTTATTACATTTACAGACAGAACCCTTTCAGTGTATTGTGTCCATTGTGAATCCATTTAACTGTTTTATCTTTTGTGTTCTTTTCTTATGAAAATTCAGAATTTCAAAAAAAAAAATTCAGACACTTTCTACTAAAATGTATTTAATGCATTTGCTTGCTATAGATGACATTAATACTGACAAAACACGTATTTCACATTAATGATAAGTATATCCATCAAAATATAATTAACATATATCCATGACTATATGTTTCTATTTATGTCATTTTAATTGGGTTTATAAATTTGTCTACTGTTTTGAGGAAATTAACGGATTATTGTGGACATTTATTAAACCTGTGTTTATAATTGTCAAGTTTAATTTTTGTGGTCTTCACAGGTGATTTTTTTCTGTATGTATAACATATTCTATAGCACTCACAAACATATCTGATCCTTCTATTTAAAATAAATATGTCTTGAGTAATTAAAAAAGATGTGAATTTTAAACGTTTAGTACCTATCCCTCAGATGTTTAAATTTCATTTTACAATGTTACAATTGGAAAGCAATCTTATGGTCACCTAGGTTAAAAGTCATAATATTTCAAAAACTGCGACATTTCACTATTTTGTGTCATCATTTGAAACATCCAGCATTGTTGTTGTTGTTTTGTGTTTAACACCATCTCTCAGAGCATGATACATATCTTTCCAGTGGAGTCAAGAATGCATGATTTGATACGCATGTAGAAAATGACAATTCTAGGGCAAAAACACATTTATACCAGTCCACGATTAAGATTTGACATCATGCAATATGTATGAGCGAGCGGCCATTGTATCCGCTCTCTGAATTTATGCGTTTGCTAAGATTTTCATAATAAATGAATTAGTGGGAAATCATGGTCACTTTTCCTCAATAGCAAATCAATTTCAAAGACGTAATGGTCGCCCCTTTATACATGAAATACCCCTATTTAGTTCAGTACATGTTCTTGTTAGTTGCTTTCTCTCTTTGGTATAAAGTGGGGAGGTGGGGCTCTAAAAGGAAGACTCATAGAAGGACCCGTCCTTTTACTGTATCCTTTTCTCCATTCGCTGACGAGTTTGAAATGTGCATGTGTTGATTTGTATAGAACTTTATTCTGGAAGTGAGTGGCTTCAAAGGTTAGAGTACAGTCTCAAAAATGCGACCTGTACCAAAAACTGTTTAAGTTTCATTAAAATATCAGTTGTGCAATTGATTTTAAAGATATCGTCTTTAAACAGTGCAAATATGACGGCCTACAATTAGACCGACGGTCACAAAATATGCTTTGTTCCAAAGTCTTCGATCTACAGATGTATAATCAGAATTATGATTAATGAATGTTTGTTAGCTACGTTTCTGAATTTTTGCTGTTTATAATATATACAGTCAACCATAACTATTTATCCTAGCATAAGAGTGTGGTGGTGCTGATGTTGAATTGTCTCTCCAAAATATCTTACTTGAATATTTAACATTTGTGGCAAACATTTCTATTTTTTTTTCCTTGGGGGGTTGGGGTTAGGTAAACACATCAAATACAAGGAACGCTCCAATGTAATTAGTGCACTGTTTAGTTAGAAAGGAAGAAACTTAAAAACATAAGTGACAGAGGCATAAATCGGTTAGCTTGTCTATTTGTGAAAGAAATTTTGTTTTATGTCGAGCAGATGTGGCGTAGTTCTAAGTTCGTGATGCAATTTGTTTTATCCGTTGAGACGAATCAGATTTCTAGGTTTAGGAAATTTTTATATCGAGAAATTTTGTTGTGAACCGATGAACAAACTGTATGACTATGTACCAACAGAGAAGTGTTAATCAGACCTACTCCATTTGTATGGGACACAATGTCTAGTATCGATACAGAAGCATGCAAAGGTTCATGGAGATATCTTAGATATGGTCAGAAAAAATCATGTAGATATGTATGTGGTCGACAGAGTGACAATCTTACTCAAGCTTTTTTTTCTTGGGGTTGGGGCTACAAATACACAGTTTTTGCTATTTTAATTGAGCATGAGACAAGTCCTAAAATAATTCTAAATGATTTCAATTTCTTTTCATTATTTTTTTTTCAAGCACGTCCAGAGAGTTAAGCTACTTTAGTGCAGCACTAGCAGTTAACAAGTTTTTAAATTATTGACTTTATATTTGTTTATAGGGAGATTAAAAAGGCATTTCTAATATCACGCTTGCAAGCATTTTTGACAGGAGAATTTCAAGAGGCTATATATATATATATATATATATATATATATATATATATATATATATATATATATATATATATATATATATATATATATATATATATATATATATATACATATATATGTATATATATATATATATGTATATATATATATATATATATATATATATATATATATATATATATATATATATATATATATATATATATATATATATATATATATATATATATATATATATATATATATATATATATATATATATAATTAAAATATTGTATGGGGACACGCATCTTCTCTAGCCAAGTATCCGATATGTTAACCTTAGCTACACCTGGACGGATCGATCGTATATTTTAGTACATGTTGCTATTGGATATCAGATCTGCCTCCCTTAGTATGTAATGCCAACAAACCAATAACGCGTCAAAGCGGTGCTTTGTACATCTGCCGAAAATAGTAGATACACCTGACTTCAAAAGGATACAACTAAGTGTAACATCAAAAGTATGACTTCGTACCTGAGAAAGTCACAGACCTGGAGCACTGACATATCTGATCAGTCTATCAAGGTGTAGATAGGGTCAGTATATCAGAACCTTGGCTAGCAAAGATGGGGGACACAGGTGGCCGAGTGGTCTAAGGTACTCCTCCGTACAGAGCGCTGTCATATCACCTTTATCTGCTGGGGTTCTAGTCTCGGCTTTGCCGACGTGTATATGTGAATAAGCTTTCCAGTAGCTTCCCATGGGTCGGTACTTATTCTTGTGATAGTTCCTGAGTTCTTCCTCAACAAAATATACTGGCCTTTTATGTGCTGAAAAAAATGGCGTTAAACTCACAAATCACTGTACAACATATTTTTGTCTTTGACCACTGTATGCATTTAGAAACACTGTACAAACGAAGGAACAAAAGTAAGTCGTACAGATTTGTTGTTTCTAAGTTTTGATATTTTATTTAGGGAGGGGGGCGCTCACCAGTTATTATGTACTTTTGAGAGAGAGAGAGAGAGAGAGAGAGAGAGAGAGAGAGAGAGAGAGAGAGAGAGAGAGAGAGAGAGAGAGAGAGAGAGAGTGACGTATATAAGGTGAAGTTGTTTGCATTTTTAAACAAGCATAGTGCAGAGAATGTTGACATTCCTCTATGCTACTTGGATGTAATGTGGCTAATATTTCTTTGGATATTTTACTTTTGGAAATCGTATAAAATGGCCGCTCCCTTGTGCTCCAAAAATTTGCCCGAATTTATCTAAATTACTTGCAGCCATTAAAATTGAGACAATGAATTTTGCCAGACTAGAAAATACTAGGTTCTGAAAGTGCAATGAATTAATTACCAAAAATATAAAATGTAAAAAAAAAGTTATCGGCTCTTTTTTACAATTTACCTATAAATTTCATGAAGGGAAATGATATTAAAATATTATACGATTCCATTAATTCAATACACATAGAAGCGCACGACCTGTAATGGACCAAGTCAGTGGCATGGCGAGTAGCCTCCCTTTACACGCGTCTTTGAATAAGGTGGCGCTCACCAGTTATTATGTACTTTTGAGAGAGTGATGTATGTAAGGTGAAGTTGTTTGCATTTTAAACATGCATAGTGGAGAGAATGTTGGCACACCTATATACTACTTTCATGTAATGTGGATGAAATTTCTTTGGATATTGTACTTTTGGAAATTTTAAATGATCTTAGGACACTGCAAACTAAAATGACTGCTCCCTTGTGCTCCAAAAATCAACCTAAATTTGTCTAAGGTACACTATTCTTGGCAGCTATTAAAATATGGAAAATGAATTTTGCCAAACTAGATAATACCAGCTTCTAAAAGTGCAATGACTGAATTACCAAATACATAAAATGTAAAAAAGTTATCGGCTCTTTTTTTACAATTTACCTCTGAATTTCGAGATGTGAAAATGAGCAAGTAGAGCTAGCACTTTTTTGAAAGGTGCACATCTGGAGTAAGGTCAAGCTGTATACTCTCTAACCCATATTACACCCACCAATCATACATCAAAATAAAGGGAATTAAAGGTTCTTTGAACAATACCTAAGATATACAAAGTCTCTTTTAAATAACCAGTATAACTAGTGAGGAAACCCGGGGAAAATCTTTTTCTTTAAAATTCTAACCCTATGCTAAATACTAAATTGTAGAGCGCCACCTAATACGTGCCCAAGGAAATGGAGAGTAGTTATTGTCATTAATCCCCAATGCAGATCCCACAGAAGTAATTGCATTAAGATTCAAGAAAGAAAAGACCTTTTCAAATTTAAGAATGCGGGGTAAATTTGCACATGGTATCTTAATTATGCAAATGTCAACACATAAGCTTGGGCAAGAACCAAAGAAAATACATAGGGAAAAAATGATTCTGCACCGATTTGGGATTGAAACATTCTTAATCAACTAAAACTGATGTTAAGAACATTCAAAACTTCTCGCTCAATCCTACTACTATTTTGTCCGCTGGATTCTTAGCAAATAAGAAACAGCAGTCTATTTTATAATTGAATTTTTTGTTTAATTGACCAAGAATTTGCAACGATTAAATAGTTCTACGCATTTGCAACTTCTTGGTTAATCCCTTGTTTTTAATAACCGTCGATGTCCAATTGGCAACTATTGGCATACATTCCATCTAATGGGGACAAACTACAGATATTAGGAACTTCTGAGAGAGTGACAAGTGTAAGGTGAAGTTGTTTGCATTTGCAACTTGCACAATGGAGATAATGTTGGTATACCTTTGAGTTACTTTCATGTACTGTGGCTGAAATTTCTTTGGATATAGTACTTGAGAATTTGTAAAAATGTAAATTTAGAAAATGTTCGCCTGAATTAGTCTGAAATACAAAATCTTTAGTAGCAGTTATCAAAACAGAGATAAGGAATTTTGCCAAACTAGACAATACCAGCTTCTGAAAGCGCAGTCAATGGATTACAAAATATATCAAATATATAAAAAAAGTTATGCTGAAGTATGATATATGGGTGTTTGTGTCCGGAAGTTAATTAGCATAACATCTCCACAATCCTCTTTGGAGATCTGACAGACACCGATAAAAGTTCTTGCTTTGCGGAACTTTGGAATTCCAGTCCGCTTTCGTTTTCAGAGACTCTTAAATAAAGATGCATAAATTCTTGTAAGGGAGAGTTATCGTTAATAAAGATATGTTCCAAATGACGTGCATCATTTTTAAAACATTGAAAGTTGCGATTTGATTGGTGAACTATAAGGTCAACAGAACATGACCACTTAGTGGTGTCCATCAGATCTCCACACAGCTGCGTAGATCTGATTTTAATCAGATTGCTGGTTTCCCTTTTTTATTCAGATATCTTTATCCAGATTCGCAGATCTGTCATTTTCCAATGAGAACAAAACAATCTTAAATTCTTACATGATCCTTCAACGGTTCGAGAGAATATTTTGCATACCTGACTCTTGTCATTCTTGGCATGATTGGAGATTGCACTTAAGATAATGGTCACATGTAACCAATGTGTTTTTCGAGTTTAGAATATTTATCTTTAACCAAACTTTGTTACAATTTGATGGAATTTTCTGTTAGAATAAATCATGGTAAGGTCAAAGGTGAATATTATAAATAGGCGCCTTATTCATTCCAGTTTTGTTCACACTGTGGGAATCCTATTTAATCAGAACCAACGAATGTGTTCAGATATAATTCTAGAGCAATTATTTTTTTTAAAATTATTTATCGAGATTACGAATCGCTCATTAACTTCTTGACTAACACCTTATTCTTGGCTTTCTTGCTTCATTGTGATACAACAGGAAATTCAAGACTCTTGGTAAATGTGACATTCAAAGCTATTGAAATTCATTCAGAACATTCATTGCTTTTTGGACTTGCACTAGGACATTTAAAGACTGCTTTATATTTAATTCGCAGTGCTGTGTCTTTTGAATTTTCACTTTGAATTTTAGGGAAACAATTTGTTTGTTGAATTTTATTTAAATCGTTGGTTTTTCTTATTTTCTGTTACATATTTGAAGACCAAGAGTCATTTATATATATATATATATATATATATATATATATATATATATATATATATATATATATATATATATATATATATATATATATATATATATATATATATATATATATGCCCATTATTATCAAGATTATGCTACAGAATCCATTGTCTGTTCTGTCTGGTATATATTTATAATTCTTTGTAATACAAAAATCCTATACACCTTGAATTCTTTCAGAGGATTTTGGAAGGACTGTGTGTGTGTGTATATATATATATATATATATATATATATATATATATATATATATATATATATATATATATATATATATATATATATATATATATATATATGAGAATTATTTACTAGGTCGTCATTCGTATGTGTCTGCTACGCACGAGCTTATATAACAGCGACGGTGATGCGTGCTTAGTCGTGACGGTATATGGGCTGGTGCGTGCAGGCGAGAGAGAGAGAGAGAGAGAGAGAGAGAGAGAGAGAGAGAGAGAGAGAGAGAGAGAGAGAGAGAGAGAGAGAGAGAGAGAGAGAGAGAGAGACGACAAGAAGGATACATAATTATTGGATTGTCAAGATTTAAGATGCTCTCTTTGTTATTTCCACTTATAATATGTAAAAAAGATGAATTTAAAAAATCGGATATTTCCGTTGTTTTTTGTGTGACTAACATGAATTCTTTCAGAGTGTCGGTTTCACGCCATTTCTCAGGACATGAGAGTCTTACATGGCGTTTAGTATATCTGGGTGGTTAAAGAAATTGGTGAAAACCCAAGAAAAATGACCGATTCACGGGAATCTACTGATGAGCTTTCTCAGATATCCACGTTGGCTAAGCTGAGACTCAAACCCACGCCGGCGGAGGTGAGTTGGTATTGATCTGTACCAGAGAGAGAGAGAGAGAGAGAGAGAGAGAGAGAGAGAGAGAGAGAGAGAGAGAGAGAGAGAGAGAGAGAGAGAGAGAGAGAGAGAGAGAGAGAGCCTTAGACCATTCGGCCATCCAAGGTCCCTCTTAAAATATGAAGGATTTGGTATGATGCCAAAGTCGGTAACTTTTTTAACTTTTCGCACAGAACAGTATTCTTGAAATTCTTCATCGTAAAATAAATCAGTAAAATGTCGAATCCATATTGATCATACCTTAAATTACTATAAATTTAACTATTAAGTTACGTCTGAAAACAAAACAAACATAATAGAAGATTGAATTGCAGCGTAATCCATTGATTTATTTTTTATGACCAATTTTCTCTATTAAAAGGACACTGCAGCTGAATATTAAGACGTTTAAGTTGCAAGTCATCAGGGTTAAAATGCTCAAATATTTAAGGATATCCACTAATACTTACCGTTGTCAAGTTTTTATTTTGTGATCCGTTTCAATTTTATCTTTCACCTCTTCTATAAGGGAAAGCATTCCATGCATGAGATTAATTAAAAATTAGAAAATGTAACATTTATTTCTCCTTGGAACGTGGACCAACAAATACAATTGAAATATGTATCACTGAAATTAATAATAATAATAATAATAATAATAATAATAATAATAATAATAATAATAATAATAATAATAATAATAATAATAATAATAATAATCTGTGTGGTGCCTTTTCAACAGTCGTCAATGAAAAATGTGAATGAAACCTTAAAGACTTAATGTATAAACTATGTCGTGCTAATAAAACCTTTACAATTTTCAGTTTAATTTTCTTGTCCTCTTTATTTTGAAACCTATGTTTTATAAATCATTAATACAGACGAAACAATATATTATCATTACATATAAACAAGCAGGCCAGACCCAAATAAAGCACGTGACTGTCCAAAACCTTTAAACAGCTACTGCTATATCAAAAGCACCTGGCTCTCTCGATTATCATATTTCCATACAGATGGAAAAAATTTCGGAGCATTTTCATGGCATTAGTCTTCATATGCGCATGTGTGAACATCAGCATGTACTGACACTTATGTAAGGAGCAAAAGCGAATGTAACAAGAGCAAATAATGAAAACCATTTTTATTGCCTTTCGCATAATGAATTGTTAGTGGCAGTCAGTCAGCAGCTAATGTTGACAGGCTCTTAATCAATTACTATCATCAGTCTTTTAAGTAGCAGCGACTTATTCCGGCCAGGAAAAATTAGGACCATTGGTTGTCTTGAATGTCTTAGTTTTTTGCTGTTTTTTGTTGGTTTTTTTTGTTAAAAAAGGTAAACAATCAGCCGACTTAATCACAAAACACATTCATTACCTTAAAAGTGCACTCAATCTAAAATATCTCGTCTTGAAAAATCTATAATGTATGTAAAATTTTGGTCAATAAAAACAATTTAACCTAATATATTTGTCTTCAGAGAGGTCAGTAGCAAAATCTGAACATTGTAAATGTTAAAACTCTAAGCTTGAGGTTGGAGAAGAATCGAGTATGTTTGAAAGTTTTGTCTGGTTCAGCACTGAAGTTGTGAAACTTCTTGAATAAGTGTTTTTTTGTGCTAAACCGCGAGACTTTTCTTGCGCATTTATGAACTAATCATAGATACAGTCTAATTAGCAGGAGCCATTTTGGACTACATTATGCATTAAATATTTTATATAAGTTAAATAGATGCATTATAAAATCAACGAACAACATGTCACAGTCGAACTAATTATATGTGCTTTCGATTACAGATATTGTACATGGCCAGATTTAAGAATGAAGCACCGCAATAATTGCTTTATACAAAAAAACAACGGTGAATGTAAGCATTTTTGTACAGGTAGAGATCTATAACTATGTGAAGCACAATGTCGTAAACTAACACGAAACAAAAGTCGATTGAATCATTCTAAAACGAAAACTTGGAATTGATTACGAAAATGTCACTCATCTTCGTCTTAGATTTGTTATCATTAGGCCTTTGCGAATTGTTATAATGTGAATGCTGATAACAACTGGTAAATCTAAATACATAGTTGACTTTAACATTCGTGTGACTAATTATGTTTGATCATAAAAATGTCCTTTATCCAATAGAAAGATAATCAGAAGTCACAACTGTTATAAAGTAATATAAATAAAATAAAGAATGAGAAAGCTCTGTGTAAATAGAAATTGATAATGAATTTGGTTAACATATGGTTGCTAAAATTTGCCATAGGCACAAATTATTTATTGTTTACCTCTAAAAAAAACGGTTTAATTCTTTCCGTCTGTCTGTATGCCTGATTGTTTACATGTCTCGTTCCACTGATTATAACTGAGATAAACTGTCAGCTTTGTACTGCTGTCCATAATTTCATCGTTTTGTCTAACTGAAAGGAAATTATAATAAATATTATATGCGTAGATGTCCACCTTTCAACCTAATGGAAAGTACCCTTAACCCATGTATATAACATTGTAGCAAATAAGTGAAAATAACTCATCACATGGATTCTGGTAATTTTGAAATTAATATTGATAAGCAATCCATGGTAAAACGTCTTTTGCTATTTTTAAGTACATAAACAACTTCAATGTAGACTTATGACTTGTTTGGCCGGAAGATCAATATGGTATAAAACTGTATGAACAACATCCAGAAGACACAAGGAATTTTTTTGTAACTAAAACCTTCATTTCTTAATCTACAACAACAACAAAAATCTGAAATCAAAACAATCGAAACCAAAATCTATAACATTGTGTCTGCCATGGCGGATTTCTGTGCCAGCACTTCCTTCCGCCTATTAATAGCTTCTGTCAGCTTCCGACGTGGACCCAGTGGCAAGCCCATTTCTGTCAAATCTTTATCGCTCAGTAATAACAGAGCCTCCATATCCACCTCAGCCTGTGCGAAAAGATGCGTGTAATGGGAAAGTCCACAGCACTCCAAAAATAACAGAGTCGGAGTAAGAATCGTCTCCTCTTCATCGTCATCGTCAAGGTTATCTACATCCTCCGCTTTCCAAGGTAAATCTTTCATACGTTCCTGCAGACTTCCAGTACTGCCAATACTGTCAGACTTTGTACTACTTGTACGTTTCACAGTAGCATCCATCTCACTGTCGCCGTTTAGTGTGCCTGAATCAATGTCATCAGCGTCAACCTCTATGGGGACTAAGAATGCTCCAGTGGAGCTAAACTTATTGAGAAACGAAATTTTTCCAAATTCTGGACGGCAAAATATTCCAGCTTTCTCATCCTCGTCCTCGCCTTGGTCCCCAGATCCAAAACTATCAATTCCAGAATCTAGAAGATCCGATTCGCTTTTCCAGCGACCTTTTCGGCTGATGGATGATTCTGGGAATACATTTGCTAGCGCTGGTCGTGAGCCTGTGTTTTCAGCCTCTCTGTTGGTCATGTAGAGAACTTGGCCATTCTTAGGAATTCCCAACCCATTTACAGATTTTAATGTTCTCTTTCCACTGGGATCAGTTTCACTGACTTTAAACTCCATTACGGAATGTGAATCATTATTGGACATTTTTTGCAAAATTTTTCTCGCAGCACCACCTTTCTTGGTACCTTGAGCCAAATGAGAAAAATGTTGATTAGTTCCAAAACTAGTTTTAGACTTGGCTGTTCCACTCTTGAGGCGCAATGTCAACTTTTTGAAGGGCGATATTTTCGTTACACTATCGATATCTCCATTTTGTCGAATAGTTCCCTGTCCAAGCTTCTCAAATCGTCTTCTTTCTTTTTCGGCCTCTTTTGCTACCTTGTCCTGCAATTTTTCATAATTTTTAGCATTCCTATCCGCATCTTTCAATGCCTTTTCCTTTAGCGATTGGACAACTTTGGGATTTTTAGATTGCTGCATTGCCTGAGCATTGTCTAAGAATCTTGAGATTTCCTCTCTGTTGTGTGTAACTGCTAACTCGAGAGCTGTGTGGAATTCATTGTCCATCATCCAGGGGTTGGCCCCAAAGTTAACGAGGTATGTCACGCAGTTAAGATGTCCATTCTGGGCGGCATAATGCAATGGGGTATAGCCCAGTAGGTCTTGTTTGTTTTGATCTCCTCTGGAAAAAAAGAAGAAATGAAAAAGTGTTCAGAACCCAATCTGTTTTCCAATTTGAAAATGTGTGTTACTCAGTTGGTGACACTAGGACAATAAAGATATGGGTGTGTGTGTGAGTGTGTGTGTATGTGTGTGTGTGTGTGTGATTTTGGATTTTTAACATAGTTTTAACAATTTTCCAGTCATATCGCTACGATATCTGCAGTGTGGCAGTTTATAGTAATCTCTTGCACTGGAGAATCATGCCGCAGACATCTAGCATTATGTCCCACCCAGTCACATTATCCTGATACCAGACCGACCATTCCTTACACTAACCTCTTAATGCTGAGCGCCAAGCGGCGAGAAAGCTGTTAGTACCATTTTGTAAGTTATAAATAAACATATGAATGATAATTTTTATTATTTGTTACGAGTAGGATCAAAGATTCGAAAGTAAAATCGCATTATTATTATTATTATTATTATTATTATTATTATTATTATTATTATTATTATTATTATTATTATTATTATTATTATTATTATTGTTATTATTATTATTATTATTATTATTATTATTATTATTATTATTATTATTATTATTATTATTATTATTATTTGATACAATAAGAAGAGAAGATTCGAAAGTAAAATCTCACTTGAAACTTTTTGCTTTCGTTGCTGTTATATATCTTAAAGTTATATCATCCTTGGTTGTACGTTTTCAACTATTTTCCTCATCTACAGATGAAATCGTGCGACAATTTACCATATTTTAGAATGTACACAGTGCCTCCATATCGTCATGGAGTTACAAACGTGGATGGAAAGTTCGTGATGATTTTTTCCGTCTTTATACCTGCGTGTTTTCTATTTAGTTAAACTTTATATTTCAAAGACTAGATGCATTTTTACTCAGAGAAGATTAAAACTATCGATATACTGTGCTTTCATTTTCTTTTCGTGGGATACCAATTTTCGTGGATTGCGTGGTTAGTCCGAACCACGAATTTAAAGACCCACATGTGATGCAGAATCCACCTTTCTCTTGATTACTTACTAACACATTTACAATACAATTTGATTATTCAATTTAATTACTGATTAAATTACTATAATTTACATACGTCTGCTTAATTTTGTTTTATAAAAAAGCAAATCATAAAGTAGTTTATATTGTTTCCATGTGCATGTATATACATGTACACATTATCCGGTATCTCTCATTTACACTCACTTACCAACCTAAAATTGATACGTGTGGTGATATCGGCATGGATAAAGATAAAAGAGAAAGTACTAATACTACCCAAAATCAATGAAAGATGAATGACTTAAGTTACGAATATTTTGTTTAATACTTGTTTACATGAGCCATCATTCAAGTGAAACTGCTGTCGAAAATATTTGTATGACAAAACTGCACTTACTTTATCCTCTGATTTAAGATTTGATCCGTCTAAATGAATATACTGCATAAGATGTAATTAAAACCAAACATGCAAACTTTATTGTAGTTACATATAAGCAAACACTCCAGCTAAAATTTAAATAGTCCAAATAAATCGTATAGCACATCTCATTAGATCCGTTCAGTTTTCATCCAAAGAAATATAAATACCAAGATAACAAAGCTATTCCCTAAAACACCAGTGCTACTTAAACAATGACGGCACTGGACTCAGCTCCACACTTCACTGATTTTCGGACAAGACCACTGATTAAATATCGTGTCAATCAAGTCTCTGGATACACGCAAGCGTTTGTCACGTAAATAACCCAGAAAAAGCAAATTTACGCAAGTCGAGCTTTTCAAAGCCAAAGATAGTTATGACCGATCTTTCATACACTTTATTGTTGGCTGCTGTCCTGCAATACACACCAAAGACTTCACAGCCGACTGACTGCACTGAGCAAGGAGCATTTTGTCACGTGTTTTGTTCAAATACGGAATGATGCTAATATCAAAATATATTAATAGTGCAACATGTGTGTGTGTGTGTGTGTGTGTGTGTGTGTGTGTGTTTGTTGGTTGAGTCAGCTCCGTTGGTGGTTGAGCATTTGGACGAAACACAGGGTAAGGTACTGATTCTGCAAAATGTTCGACGAAACTGAATAATAAATCTACAGTGTGTATGTGCGTGTGTGTGTGTGTGTGTGTGTGTGTGTGTGTGTGTGTGTGTGTGTGTGTGTTACTATCTGGTTCTATAAGAAACATTATACTGATGTCTAAAACCTTCATGGAAAAAACACGCTGACTGATTTTGCATGTGCTTGAAGTATTTAATCAGCTCATTATTTGAGTTTCAAAATAAATTATCAGAGTTTTATGTGTCATTATTGAAAAATTAGTCCATACTATACGGCGAGGGGAATCTATTGTTACGAAAATATAATATAGCGTCGCTCAGTAAACCATGGAAATATGGGATAAAATGTAATTCTTATTTTGTCAAGATTCCATACATGAAGGAATCAATATTTCGGCCATCAAAAGATTTGCCTATGGAGACTCTAATAGGAAAATCATGTATATATTGATAACTTATCAGGTTAACGACACTAATGTTTAGACGTATGTACCGGCTTTTCTTATTCCAATATGTATTGAGGTAACCGAGGTATGTAGGTTCTTTATTTCACGGCTTGATACGAAACGGATATATATGCATACCGTGTGCAGTTATAAAACTATGCTCTTACCACAAGGACTTATTTTATCGCAAGATTAAACTAATTCAAAAATCTGACAACTGTAATTAATTATCCATAGAAAAACAGTCCAAAGTATTTTGAAAGTTGTTTACGTTAGAGGAACGGCAATAGTTGTCGCACGGAACCGACTGCCGCACGATGTTTACATCTTCATTCTTTTCAAAAACTTTGCTGGTAGAAAGAAAACTTAACAACGAAATATATGGAATATACTTTACTGTTACCATGGAAAGTGCTGCATAGTATCGTTTGGAAACATGTTTCGAGCTGCAGTCAGTGCCGAAAAACGACAGAAAAGCATTACTAATTATCTGGAGAAGTGGGAATCCGTCTAAGAAGGGAGAGCTATTGTTAGTTGTACAGTAAAATTGCATCGAAAATAATCTTTCGAGAGCTTATTCTAATATTAAGTGAAAAACAGCGACAATGTTCTATTAATGCAATTTCATACTCTTTACATACTTGACTCTGGAACACTCAATACTGTAAGAAGCGCCCGTTCCTTTTAGTGTAGAATTGGAAACATGTGCAAATCACACACACACACACACACACACACACACACACACACACAAGCAACTAAAAAAAAACCAATAGAGCTTGCATCAAGGATGGGTCTAGGTTCTACCGTAGACTAAAGTTATTGAATTTTAAATATGACAGCATTTGTATAGGTTTGCAATGGGAGTTCAATTAGTACCTGTAGTCCTGGAAATGCACGATTTCTTTCTACTTCCAAACGTAGTGTCTAAACTACTGAGCTCATTAACCTACATAAAGGGTTTAAAGCATTCTTAGACCTAGTTATGTCATTCAAAATGGTCGCAGCTGGTGTATTTTAGTAGCAAAACTATGTTTCAATCGTCATATTGCAAAAGATGAAAAATGGCGCGCATTACAAAACAGAGTCATTAGAAGGACTTTTGCCATTACAGTTCTACTAATATTACATGCCTAACGTTTCTCAAAACTTTAAAGAGTTAAAAAATGGTTAACTCTTCGACTGTACTGAACCGCTTAAACCTTTATACTAGCCCTAATTTCCCGCGAACTTTTGCATCAAATGCATTTTATACAATATTGTATCACGTGGGAAAATACGACTTTGAAAAACTGCTATTTTATCCAGCTAGAGAAAAAACGTCCAAGATGAAGTTTTGGAGGTTAACTGTGTGACGTCAAAATTTCGTATCGGAGAGGCCGTCAGTCCATCAGCCATTGTTATGCAATTCAATGTAATCTTAGCTCTTGCCAACGTTCTACTAGATATTATTTCTTGAAATCCCGACGCTTGAAATGATTGAATCGATTGTTGCAATTCTATATCACTTTTTTATAATTTAATGAATATTTAAAAGTCAATAAAAAAGGTTGATTCATATCATAGCTTTACATGATCTGCTTTGGAGTCCAGTCTATTTGAAAGCTTATTTACAGTTCATATTTCTCAAATATTTAAGTTTTTTTAACCATTAATTTAATAGAATTTTGTATTTTTGAGTGTTCCTGTTCCAAAAAAAAATTGCTATTGACTATTTATACAACATGTCCATGAATATCAACTCCATTTTGGCGAGAAAGAAACTATTCTAATGCAAATCCATGTACCGGTACAACAATAGAAACAAATCTCAAATATTTATTAAAATGAGTTCTATTGATGGAAAAGGGCAATTATCTAAGTGAATATTTTAAATTCGACTATATATATATATATATATATATATATATATATATATATATATATATATATATATATATATATATATATATATATATATATATATATATATATATATATATATATATATAAGTGAACATGAAGGATGTGATAGGATAAAAACCTATTTAAAATGAATTCCGAGGTGAAAAGCAAACAAGAAATATATTTGCTTTGAGATATAAACTGTAAATCATGCGACGATGTAGCAATGTTTGCCCTCGTGATCTAATAGTAAAGCCGTAACTGTTTCAACAAAGCAATATTAAATATTTACATTTCTTGTGGCCTACGATGCTGTAACTAATTATTTATTTTACACTCCTACCTGGATTGACCTGGTGTATGTTACCTAGTAGCACACCAGTCATTCCACCGTAAAATAGGTCTTAGAAAAGTAATATTCAGCTGCCAGATTGAAACCATAGTTTGCAAACAGCGAGAGATAGGGAATCTATACCAACACATTTTTGATGTTTTACAGAATCAACGATTATGACCAACGTCCGTGTCATAATGTTCCTATCAAGGAGATTATTCATAACCATAGAAACCAAGCTGGCACACGTAAGAGTATATAACACTCAATGTACTAACTATATGGAAAGTGGGAACCAATCTAAAAATGGACGAAATTCATATAGAACTGGGGTCTCAAACGCAAAATAACCTGAGGGCCGTAGGAGGGCATTCTCGATGTCCCAAGGGCCGCACCACCTTTGTTATCTCTCATGACACCTTGTGATGCCAATCATTTTGCGGGTCACATGATATGGCTTGGCGGGCCACGTATTTTAGATCCATGCTATAGACTATGTACCATTTCAAAGGGCAATGATTGGTAGATAATAAAAGGTATAATTTTAATTAAATGAATATTGGAGAACTAATCCTATTTCTTACTATAAAAAGGATAATGTTCTATATTTTCATAGATTTCTTAGAAATATAAAACCTTGGATTGATGTCTTGAGTTTATGCTTATATTTCTTGCTTAAAATTGCTTCGAGAATACGCGGCTAATCTTTGCTGCTGTGTACTATCGGAAAATAAGAAAACAGCCTAATTTAGATTTAATGCGGAACATGAGGGACTGTCCGTTAGATAAACGAGGTAAAATGAAACAATCACTAGCATCCAGATTCATGTAGTTTTTATCAGCCCTAGATTGTTAGACTTGCCATGTGACAAAGTAATGTGACAGCTATAAAAACTATAAATTTTGCATTTGAGAACCGAAACACGTAATCTATATCACTTTATAGATAAATACCGTACCTTAAGTAACCACTTATAATCTTTCCCGTGCAAGTAGTGTTGGCTTTCAGGTAAAATACCACTTGAGGTCTGATAGTAACTAAACAAGTCTAAACCTCCATTCCAAATGGGCAGTTTGCGAACATTTACTGATATCAATCACCAAGCCAATTTCGACACTTCGCTTCGTAACTTTGTCCACTAAAATATTATTTTAGTTGTTTTATATATCTATATATATATATATATATATATATATATATATATATATATATATATATATATATATATATATATATATATATATATATATATATATATATATATAACCATCAGTTAATAGATTAGCGTTACAATACAGAGTGTATTTCTTCTTTCATTTCTTTTTGATGTGGGTGGGGGTGCTTTTCACGGCACCATTTACATATTCGTTATATCATGCCAAGAAAATGGGAGCTAAGTGGCTTTCCCAAGGACATAGCCGACCAGGTCTGGCATGGTCTGGTATGGCGGATTGCATATAGTCAATAATGTGCTGTAAGTACTATTAAAAGCACAAAACAAACAAACAAGAAACAAAAAAGAACACCTTTTCTACAACTGTAACCTTTAACCCGACATACTCAAACTAAATTTAATATAGCAAATATATATCTTCGATCTACACTAAACTAAACCATCCATTTCAGTTATAATCATTCATAAATAACACTTGTCTATGCATGCCTATCATAACCGAATGCCTATCATAACCATATTAAATGTCACTCGAAAAGAATCTATTGCTCCAGATTGGGGTTAGGCTGTACTAAGTATCGCATGAGGATACAATGCAAGTGTACGTGTTACTGCAAACAACTATATAAGAATAATAGTTTCGAACGAAGAAAATATGCATTGTACCCCCATCCCACAAAACAAGAGTCCCTCGAAGGGTCTGATGCTCTACTAGGTAAAACAATTTGGAAAGGAATTTCATAATAAAACCTTTTCTTTCGTTTAATTGTCGAGTGTTGAAATCATTTTTGATATTTATCAGCGATAGGCATTTTTTTGTAAGTAGCTGTTGTGGCATGCATATTACATGTCAGTTTAGAACCTTTTCGGTTAGGACAAAGTAGATACAATTAGATGTCTATTGGCGAAAACACATGACGTAATGATCCTTATTTCAGAAGTAGAAGTGACAACTAGATTTTTAAGACAGTCGTCATGGCGGCCATACTGGATGTATAAATTACAATTTTTAGACAGTCGTCATAACTGGCATAATTGTCATTTACAACTTACTCGGTATCACAATAAGTCGGTTGAAGAAAACGCCATGTTGATATAGCCATCCTTTTGGAGAGGAGTAGAGATAAACAATATTTTCAAGATATTATTTCCTATTCAGGATTAGATTTTCATTTAGGAACAACTAGACATCGTAAGGAGTCTTCTAGTGTAAACTTCTTTTTGACATGACCATCGGTTCAGGTGGCACTCACCAGTTATTATGTACTTTTGAGAGAGTGATGTATGTAAGGTGAAGTTGTCTGCATTATGTGGCTGCTATTTCTTTGGATATTGTACTTTTGGACATTTTAAATGATTTTAGCACACTGCTAACTAAAATGACTGCTCCCTTGTGCTCCAAAAATCAACCTGAATTTGCCTAAAGTACACTATTTTTGACAGCTATTAAAATTGGGAAAATGAATTTTGCCAAACTAGACAATACCAACTTCTAAAAGAGCAATGAATGAATGAATTACCAAATACATAAAAGTAAAAAAAAAGTTATCGGCTCTTTTTTTGACAATTTACCTCTGAAGTTCAAGAAGTGAAAATAAGCATGTAGAGCTAGCGCTTTGTTTGAAAGGTGCACATCTGGAGTAAGGAAAAGCTGTATACTCTCTAACCCATATTACACCCATCAATCATACACCAAACTAAATGGAATTAAAGGTTCTTTGAACAATACAAAGTCTTTTTTAAATAGCCAGTATAACTAATGAGGAAATCCGGGGAAATTCTTTTCCTGTAAAATTCTAACCCTACGCTAAATATGAAACTGTACAGCACCACCTCAGCAGGTTTAATGATAACAATATTTTCAAAACGGCTCGCGTGGCGGTCATACTGGACGTCAGAGCGGCACCATTTTCATTTATGACCAACAAGATATCATGGGAATCTTTCAGTGAAAATCACATGCTGATCTGACCATCCATTCAAGAAGAGCAGCAATATGATTTTCAAGATGTTTGATGGAGCGGCCATATTGGGGGTGCAAGCATCAACATTTTCATGTAGGACCAACTAGACTATTACAAATAGTACAAGAAAATAACCTGATTTGGTCGGTTAGAACTGTTAGATTTGGTTGATTTCGTGAACTCGTAAAGCGTAACCTAGTGTAGCTATATTTTGTATTAACTTGACTAAAGAAAAAAAAATAGAGTAAAAGTTACAACTCATTGTAAATCTTTTGGAGGGAGATAACCCAAATTTCATGATCTGTACGGGTGCTTTAACTTTTGGGTCTTGTACTTGTTCCTTAGTATTTAAAATAAGTATATATCTATATCCCAGCAAAATAATTCCGAGATCTTTTCAGGTAGTGTCTACCTCAAAAAATCTGTATAACCACCACAAGGCTGACACATGGTTGGCAATAGAGCTTCATAGCTTCAAACAGCGCAACCTAGTAGGCAACCGGGCAATATAGCTGGCAAAATTACAACATAGAAAACAACGTAGCTGACAATATTATTGGCAGTATTTCTTCATAGTTGGCAACGGATGAACATAATAAGCAACATATTTGACAAGAAAGCAACATAGATGGCAAAAGAGTAATATGGTTGGCAACATAGCTGTTTGATCGGATGGTGGAGCAGCCACGAGATAATTTCGTTGAAAGGATGTGGATTTTGATCTGTGTATTTTGAATTGTGAATGTAAAATTTGACAATATAAATGGTTATATGAACCACACACATCTTTAAATGAAAAGAATTTTCACATGATGGTGAATATAAAGCTACACGAGTCGTTTACAACAACGTCAGTATCGTATTATCATCGTGTGACTTATGTTTATATTTATGAGAATGCGGAGCTCCAGTTTTATCGTAATATCTTGTTCTGTACGGCAATGAATATTGTGTCCCCATTTTAAGGCTTAATAGAGTCCTCTTGTTTGCATATTTTTTCTCATTATTTTCATTTGAATTTTGCATTAGTAATTAGATTTATAGAAAATATCTTACTTCATTATCATAAAATATTTCATTCACGCACATGGTGTTCGGTGTTTTTATTTAATTCATATCCTTTTGGTTTTATTCTTGGTGCATATACCATGGGATGATGATACATTTAAAGTTTCGGGTCAGTCCTCCTCATAGTTTAGGAGAAATAGCGATAACACTTTTGCTATGAACGAAAGACGACAGACAACATACCATCCCATAAGCTCTTCGAGAATATAACAAGCAGCGCTAAAAAAAAGAAAACAGTACAAGAACGGTATATTTTTCGATTGTGGGGCTTTAAATTTTACACTAAAGCACCATTATTTCCCCGCGTCTTTTTCTTAAAAAAGGGAAAGACACATTATTATCAAGTTTCAGAAGAAACGTACCATTAGATGGACATGATCTAAAAGATGATTTGTGAGAGCCGGGAACATTTTTCATGTCTGATTCTAGCTTAAAGTCATATTCGTCTGGAATAGAATCAATATCGGACATTGCATTACCGAGAGGCATGAGCAAACTGAATCAATTGCCAAATCAATTTAGAAAGCATGGAGATCTAAATTGTTGTGTAAAGTAATACATAACAGGTGGTTTAACTAGGGCGGAGTACAAGGCGTATTACAACTGATTAGCTTTACTCTCCCCCCCCCCTTATTACAGTCAAGAGTCTCCAAGCATTCTAACAAAATGGTTGGTTTATATTCGATTGTTAATCTTCCCGATTCTTATTTTGTATCAGTCACCTCCCCACTACGATCATGTTTCTGGAGATACAAATATGCGATGTTTCTCTTAACACCTTGCAGGTAGACCCAACAATAAGCTATCAAACAGTTTTGTAGAATAGTCTGTGGTGATCTTACAATATACAAGGCGTTTCAACGCAAACTTGAGTATGGCAGTCTGGCAAAAAAAAACTACCTACACCAGATTCAAACCTAATAAATAGAAGTTAACAATAGATAGAAAGGTTATGGGTTACTATCCCAGAACATTTTGAGGGTTCTACCGGCTGATTAGTAATGCCAGTATTCTCATAAACCTCTCCATTTGGATTGCAAAGTAAGACCTAAATGAATGAATTGTCTACATTGAAAATTTGTATTCTGTAACGCACGGGGAATGGTATGCTGATCAATAACTATATAGTGCGCTTGTCTGCAGTATTTTGAAAGATAAACATCGACAGGCTGTCGTTTCGAGTGTGAATCTTTCATTATCCTTGGGAGAAATGTTATAGCAAGATTAATGCAGAGCCTCTAATGGCTTGAATATATTGACTTTGTAACAAAATGAACAAATTAGCCAAATAACATTAATAATGTGGGAAAAAGTATAGTTCTTTATGACTCGGTTTAGCTCCATTTTGTCGAAAATGATCAGAAAATCTTTAACTATATGGAAGCAAAAAACAACAACCTATTTGCCTAGATTCGAGACTCTTTGTAACCACACTCCAAATTTTAAAAGCAGAAAATTGTATTTGATATTAAAAGTGCACACAATTTAGTTATTTCATTCATAAATTTACAATTTCTGAGCTGATCGTCGCCAGGAGGCCAATAAAATTGTTTATCATTTTTTTGCGTTTGAAATCGATGGATGTAAACAACCGGAAATAAGAAAGGACCTAGATGAATAAATGAATTATCTACACTGAAAATTTTTATGTATACATGTATGTTCCTTTTCCGGTTTTTCGAACAGTCCATTTTGAGCAAAAACTTCATCATCTACACAGAATATTTACAATGTCGATGTTTTTTTATTTCTATAACAAACCAATAAAAATTAACACATTAACAAGGTGTGAATTTTATATACATATATTCTGAGGGATGTTTCTGAGGGATGTAACACTCATAGTTATGGAATTGTACGACATTATTAGGGCTTATCGAAGATGGTGAATTACATCACATCTGTTGTCTGAAAATATAGACTCTCCCAAGAAAATATGGCGAAAGTGTTAGGAAAGAAACTCCCGTTTGTTTTGAAACGCTAAAAGAGTGACTGTGTTAGATGCCCCTAAAGTTTTATTTCTTAATCTTAACGACTCTAACGTTATAGCGTGTACAAAAAGCGATGGAAAATTTAAAATACTGATCCATAGCCTTGACCCTGAAGATAAGAACATCAGTGTAGTATGTGACACACCTGTAAATGATTATGTAGAAGAATAATATGTACAGCCCCTTAATTGAGACATTGCCATCACCTTTGAAGATAGAGCCATTTATATTACATCGTCAAGTAATGATAAATATGTATAACACGTTCCTTCTCTTATTCTCAATAGATCCTGAAGACGCAGAAGAGAATGAAAAAAGAGTGTTATACGATATTGATTCTAATGATAATGTACCAAGTGTCATCCGAAAGAAAAACACAGGGCAGAATGGAAAATATGAAGGAATTTGAAATGCAGAGCAGTGACCTTGATCTTGACGATATAATTATCAATAAAGTATGTCACATTCTAGTGATGATGTATATATGTATCAAGTTCCAGAATTAATCCAAAGCTACAGAGCTGTAAAAACAGTACGACAAAAACCTTTTGAGACATTACATTCAGTTTGAAGAAAGAACTCACAAGTTCATTCATAACAACTGTTTTTAGAAATTATATGCAAATATCTCAAATTATATACCTTCATTTTAAAAAGAGCTTGAAAGTATAATGAAAATTGTGGCAGAAAATTTGAAACACTTGTCATGACCGTTACTTTGAAAGTATTTGTCTCTAATGTGGTATGCGACACACATTCATATCATAATATATAAAATTTAAGTATTCAAAAATATGCCCCGTTAATCTCAAACGGCTTGAAAGTTACAGAGCCTACATAAAGTGAGAAGGAGAACACAATTGTAAGAAGTGATCTTGAAATTAAAGTAAGGAATCTAAATGTGGTACCCAACAACCTGCTGATTGTGATATTTATGTAAATAAAATTTCACGCCTAACTTTAAACAGGTTTGAAAGTATACGGTCGGATAAAAGTGTGTGTGTGTGTGAGAGAGAGAGAGAGAGAGAGAGAGAGAGAGAGAGAGAGAGAGAGAGAGAGAGAGAGAGAGAGAGAGAGAGAGAGAGAGAGAGAGAGAGAGAGAGAGAGTAGGCTGGTTGAGACACGAACAATATGCAAACAACCGCATGGCAAAAAGAAGTATGCGATAGTCTGCTTCCATGCTATGGAGGGGGAATTATCATCATAAATATGTGTATGTATTTTTTATTACTATATGCTGTATATTCTAGACTGAATTATTATATTCTTTCCATTATCTGTGTGTGTAAGAAGTACATTCAAGATCGCATCTTTACATTTACCAGTACTTCTTTCTGAATTTGATATGCGTGATATCGAATACTAAAACTTTCATATCTTCTAATTTTCATTATTACATACGTCAATATTCTACATTGCAATATTACATTTCTAAGTCTCCTTATTGCATTCTGACACTTTATATGCTTAAATATTATTCACCATTACGGTAAAAATACACAACATTCAAAAACCTGTTATGCAGCATAGTGAAAGTTACAACAAAGGTGTTAGCATAATGTGTGTCAGAATATCGTAATCAACGCCACCTGTTGTCATAATGGGGAATTACTATGTCAAGCTCTGATACAATAATGTAATGTCTTGCAATCCAATTTTTACGAAAGGCTAGAAAAGTTCTAGTACACATTTTAGTAGTTCAATGCCTGAGCCGATTATTATAAACATTGACTTGTGCTTGATACATCTTTTTTCAAGTTTGAAGCTAAGTAAAAAGAAATAAAATAATTCAAATTGGATGGTTGTTCATTAAGAGAACACCTACAATTGTGCATGCATGCACCATGTATGAACTAAGACTATTTTTGATTCTGGAATTTAACACTTGCTTTATTTTAGCCCATAAGTGTATGTTCTGTTCTGTCTCATATTTTTCTTCTATTTTAAAAAGTTGGTGTATTAGAAGAGGCTACAGTTCTAGTAATTCCATTGTATTTCAAATAAAGTGTCACAGTACAGTTTCAGAAACGTTTGATATTAGATAGTGTCTAGGTTTTTTTTGTTCTTTTTTTTCTTTTTTTTTTTTCTTTTTTTTTCTGCTGGATCTTACCAATTTTAAAATAAATTCTCGGACGGTCATCTGTAAAAAAAAATTGTATTCGCAACGGTAAAGTGACACTGATTGGCAACCTTAGAAAGTGCTGCTTTTGACGTTTATTTTTATGCAATAAAATGCAAGGAGTATATTTCCTTTTTATAGCTCATGCAATGCACAGGACAACTTATTCAAGTTTAAGTGCAAATTCAACCGTATAAACAACGCATCGTTTGAGAGCAGACAAAGGCGATTGGAAGTTTACTGGGATTCAAATCCTATTTGCGGTCTAAATATGGGCATCTAAACAGCAGATGGAAATGATGCACGATTATGACCAATGAGAGCTGAAGATTACATTCAGTGCAAACGAGACACTTCTTGTAAACTTCCGTTCCCCTTTCTCTCTGAGAATTGGATCTTAATCACCTACATTTTAGAACTTACTCCAAAAAGGAATGTGAATCCAACATCACTGAAACCGACTTTCTCCAAAACAAAAATTATTTTCAAGTTTTCATTTGCTTGTTTTGACCTCTGAACTAAAATTTCCAGAATTTCAGAACTTTATTCAAAATTAATTAATCATTTCAATATGTAAAACAAAATTAAATGATTATGATAGTGTGATATTTCCTGTGTACAATATATTTAGTTTAATACAAAAATACAAGAATAGGAAGAAATTGTATACTGAAAACTCTTGAACTTGTTGGAAGTGACCTTTGTTAATATGTTCTTATGTACCTTTACAAGAATTTTCTGATGTTAAATGATTCATCAGTGATTTATTATATATCAAGATATAGTTATATTGATTCCATTCAGCATGGTATTGTCATTTATATTTCTTCAGAGACTTTAATTCAGGACTTTACGATTTGAACACACATGACTTAAACCTTTGTAATTCATTGAATATTTATAGCACTATTTGATCATCTTCAACAATTTACATCTGACCGACTACAAAGTCCACAAATTAAGAATAACATCGATTAAAGAAATCAATAACAAACGTTAATAGATTCGTATAAATCCTGTCACATTTGGACAACAAACTATGGCGCAGGAAATCTGCAAGATGCTTTGCATGTAAGTAAACAAGTATAGTTGGTTATTTCATTTTAACACTAGTTCTGTTCCGTAACATAAAAAGATTTTCATATTCTTAATTTTGATCACATGTTAAATGAGTACTATGGTCCATGTCCTGCGTAGATGTCACATTTTAACGTTGTTCTTCACCTAAAATAAAACAAAAGTTTTACTTATGTCACTAACAGAAATTTTGAGAGGTGAAAACTGGTATGTTAGTGGAAAATAATAAGTCAGTAATTGCTTTTATTTTTTGACAACTTCAGTACTTACAGTTTTGACGTCGACTTAGTGACTTGTGCTCGTTTATAGGTCGAGTTCAACTGTAAACTCAACAGACCCAAATCTGCCATCGCATAATGCGCCGGCAGTCGTGGGTTTATACAACTGTTACGAATAATCAACAGAATAAACAATATAGATCCTGATCTTCCAGCGCATTATTGCAACGGCATATTAGATCTTGTTGTGTTTGCATATGGACTCGACTTGTATACGAGTACAGAGATGCTTTTGAAATGGAATTATATCATTTTAAGTAAAGATCACCGATGTGTTTCCCAAGGTCCACAAAGTACTCAAAAGGACTTATTTTAAAGTATACCACAACCATTGGAGATGTAAAACTACACAGTGTTAGATACAGTCTCATCAGTGTTGCAAATCATTTAAGAAAATCATTAATTAAAATAGTCAAACTATATCCGAATAATATTACTAAAAGAATTAGCAGTTATTGTCGGTAATAAAACAAATTTAAGCAATATTGGGATAGTGTTATCAAAGTGATTAACAGTTCACGGCGTTAAGGTAAGGATATCAAAAAGATTGATAACTTGTCATCAACAGACTTTAAAGTACGAAATGCAAATAATCAAACTAACTCTTGCGCAAAGACTTCGGCAGTCTTCCAAACTAATAATGCAACAAGGCAAAAAGTTGTCACCAATCTTTTTATAATTAATGACCGGTCAAATTTTATTTGTGAGGCATACGAAAGATTGAACTAATTGTCAAAGATAGTCATTAAGCTTTTGATACTGTGGCTGTTAAATACTTTGTCAAATTGTCTTTTATTTTGTATGCAGAAGATACTGGGGTTGTTTGTTTGTTTGTTTGTTTGGGTTTTTTTTTTGCTGAATCACCTTAACAATTTCAACTAGCTTTGAGTGCCATCTTTTTGTATTGCGAGACATAGAATTTAATTTTTATTCCCTATAAAACCAAAAAAGTAATTTGTTTATAGGAACCCAATATTACCAATATACTAAGTTTTACATATTGCGACCAATAGATGAAGGTTAAGACGGACTTCATTTTATTTTTGAATCACTTTTAACTTCTGTGATACATTTTTCAGAGACTGAGACCAACATGATGAATTGGCTAAACACGCAGTGTCTTCAGATCTTAGTAAATCTATAAAAAAATAGAGTGAGCAGTAGATGTCTATTTGATATTTTTGTTAGTTCACAAATGGCGAATTTGCTTTGTTTTATTTTGTTTTGTTTCTTTGTTTCTTTCTTTAGAGATGGGTTGCCTGGAGGCTCCACAGATCCTATAATATACAGAAAATCCATCGGTAACCCCTATATACCAGAACGACCCTGCAAATGCAACACTCTGTAATGAAGAATTATTTTCCGGTACAACTACCTTTATAAAACATATCGCAACCTGTTCATCTCCATTTTACGTATCGGTTACGAACAAATTTTTGTAGGTAGCTCTTATACCGATGAATTCAGAAAGAAAAGATAAGAAGAAAAAAAAACTTGATTGCATGATATTTACATGATGGGGAAAAATGAAAAAGGTGGCATCTGAAACTAATGTTCAAATACCAGCTCCTGCCTTATCTGACACAGGAACTGTTCAGGGACATATGTCCACTGTCTACTTAATGTCGTATTAGCTCAATGATAACAGCGATGTATCTAATTTTCTAAATATGTAACTCATATTTACAACGGAATTTTCAGTCAATGAATATTGTCAAATCCAATGAGTTTAAACATTTAATCTCTCTCTCTCTCTCTCTCTCTCTCTCTCTCTCTCTCTCTCTCTCTCTCTCTCTCTCTCTCTCTCTCTCTCTCTCTCTCTCTCTCTCTCTCTCTCTCTCTCTCTCTCTCTCTCTCTCTCCTGGACACGCTGCCCAATGTGCCCAGAGTCTCACGCTTTTCGGGGGCATCATGTTGCTGTTATTCTTAATGAATAGTAGTGCCGGTAGGGGGTCCGAGTGCATCCTTTCATTCCCTGAACATGGACAAGTAGACAAAAAAAGAAAAGTAAACTGTGCAGAAAAAAAAATAACAATTTTACCTGAGAAGAACATGTCATTGATTTCATACAAGAGCTAGTCATATAAACACAGCTATTTTTGCTCAAAATTACTGGCACCACTTCATGTGAAAATTCTAAATTCTTGACTTTTACATTCCTTTGACATGTACATTCTAAAGATTATCGAAATTTATTTACCTTATTAAAGAAGTGAATATTGTAAAAAGAATTTAACTGGAACGATAAGATTGTTATTGATACATAGCCCTAGGTACATGGCTTATCGTCTGTACTCGCTCAAAAGCCTGTTCCAAATCAAATGAAACAGACCTTGATCTGTTGTCGCATAATGTGCTTTCAAATTAGGGTCTATGTTATTGGATTAGATCTAACAAATAACATATATCGAGTCTGTCAGCGCACTATGAGATGAAATAATATGGTCTATGCTGCAAGATTCGACTTATAATGAAGGATATAAAAATATAAATGCTTATAGAATATGAAGTCAAGGTCAGATTCAGATTATAAAATTTGGAATCCAATGTTTATAGTGAGTTAATACTCTTTGAATACTTCTATAGTAGAGAAGAATGTACAATATAAACTTGAACATTTATGGAGTTTGTATATTTCATGCTCTATCCACGAATAAAGCTGATTTTATTCAGTCAAAAGTTTTACTCGGATTATGAACTCATTCAGATACCTACAAAGAATAATTTACAGAAGAGAATATAAGAGCAATGTATTTTCTACAAATATAATTAGTATCTATGTTATATTTTATTTTATTGTTTAAGTAGAATGATTTCTCCACCAAAAGCGTAGGTTGTACGAATTAAAGGTCGGCATGAACATTTAGTTAAAATTTAGAGGGATTTCATTTTCTCAAAAACTGAGCCCGGTGACGTACTAAGGGTAACTGGCACCTAAGACAAAGATGATGGCCCCGCCTACGATTTTCTTGCAATTTAATTTTAAGTACGCTGCTGAGTCGAATCATATGCGAGTATATATTATATTCTATATTAATACTAGTGTATATTATATTCTATGTTAATACTATGTGTATTTTATTCTATATTAATGTTATATATTAATACAAGTAAATATTATATTCTGCATTAATACTTTATGTATTTTATTCTTTATGAATATTGAGGATGCAACATTTGTTATAAACTTCGTAACGTTTAAACGCTTTAGAATAACCGAAACGAGGCAGCTTAATTAGAACGATTACCCCACATCGTCAACCCCAACTACCCGTTAGGTTTACTGAACAACTGACATCTGTTATATTGTGCATAACGAAGCAGTTGCAACTGTTTCGCTTTTTCTCTGTGCGTGTGTGGGGGGGGGTACCCCTTATTATGACAGTATTTAGTTTGCATGGCATGTCTTTCTTGAATATATCTAACAATATCAGTAAAAGATCCATAGAATTGTTGTGAAAAGTTATTTCCTACTTATGTGTTCATGTATACGACGAAAAACTTGATAATTCAACAGGATGTGATGCCTGGCCATGCGCATTTGATGCTTTTGTATAATCTACAATGACAAAGAACTATGCAATGGTTTTTCGAATTTCAAACAATGTTTCTTAAAAATAAATATATTTATAATGATACATTCGATGCACACATCTTATATACCTTAAGAGACGAATTCACAGAAATTCCTACTAAACGGTCTTCTTGAGCAGAGATGCGGAAAAATAAAATTCAGTTGGAACATGTATGTCCTACGTCACTGACAGCTGCATGCTTTCTTGTGTACATGTTTATCGGGTCTTGTAAATAGAAAGTTACACGATTTAACGCCTCAGCCTTAATTAATACAATAATACTATATGTATGCGTTTATGTTAATTAGCAGTACCGGATTTAGGCACAAGCTAAACAAGCTACGGCTTAGGGCCACAAAATCTGAACTCAGTCTGAAGGGGCCCCTCAAACTTATTTTATACCAAATATGTCCTCTATAGCTTCCCATAGCTGAGGTCCTCGCTTTGTCTAAATCTGGCACTGTTAATTAGCTATAACGAACATATAAAACTATTGCTATGAATTTTCGAAAAGTGGCTACAGTCCAAAATGCGCTAAGATCAAAATATTCATAGACTACTTGAACCCGTACATGTACTCGATTCTGCCTACCATCCTTCCCCCCTTGTCAGATATTTTCTTTTAGGCAGTGAAACGAAACAAAGCTATAATTTCAAAATAGAGTACTGAGATTTTGTTAGCAGTACCACGACTATTTCATTCCAGAGCTTTTGGACTATTCGAAAAATAAAACCTATTGTGATTACATGTTGAGTGTTGTTCCTAAATCCAACACATTTTTAGACACTACTTATGCAAACAGGAAATCGGGTAGAGGAAAACGTTAATCTGTATGCATCTTTGTCACAGGTATATACATCACGTGGCTTATTAGTCGGGTCACATTTTTGACCTCAGAATTTGCGGCCCTATATCTGGTATGCTTTGTCACAGGTAAATACATCACGTGGCTTATTAGTCGGGTCACATTTTTGACCTCAGAATTTGCGGCCCTATATCTGGTAAGCTTTGTCACAGGTATATACATCACGTGGCTTATTAGTCGGGTCACATTTTTGACCTCAGAATTTGCGGCCCTATATCTGGTATGCTTTGTCACAGGTATATACATCACGTGGCTTATTAGTCGGGTCACATTTTTGACCTCAGAATTTGCGGCCCTATATCTGGTATGCTTTGTCACAGGTATATACATCACGTGGCTTATTAGTCGGGTCACATTTTTGACCTCAGAATTTGCGGCCCTATATCTGGTATGCTTTGTCACAGGTATATACATCACGTGGCTTATTAGTCGGGTCACATTTTTGACCTCAGAATTTGCGGCCCTATATCTGGTATGCTTTGTCACAGGTATATACATCACGTGGCTTATTAGTCGGGTCACATTTTTGACCTCAGAATTTGCGGCCCTATATCTGGTATGCTTTGTCACAGGTATATACATCACGTGGCTTATTAGTCGGGTCACATTTTTGACCTCAGAATTTGCGGCCCTATATCTGGTATGCTTTGTCACAGGTATATACATCACGTGGCTTATTAGTCGGGTCACATTTTTGACCTCAGAATTTGCGGCCCTATATCTGGTATGCAGATAAAAAAAAAACAAACGAATAGTTCAATTTGCCGCAAATCTAGTGTACCTGACCAATGAAACCTGATCACATGCTTGACATTTAACTGGGACGGCCCGCTTGGGATTCAGTCCTCATTGGTATCATTTCACTCTAGTACCGACGAAATAGAGATAATGTGGGTAGTTTGTATTTCTATGCATGAGTCATGTACTTGAATACAAAGTACCTAAAATACGTGATCTCAAAGCGCAAATAGAATCTTTCAAAAAGGGTGATAATAAAAACTAAGATCACTATAAAATAATCTTCTACCTGGATAGTCAGTCTGAAGCGTTTTACACTTGCATACTTTTGGACTCAGTTTTCAAACTTCAACTTTTCCATAAAGCTCATTGATACAGAATTTAGCGAAGACGTACACGATGAAAAATACAAACTCTCGAAGTCAACGTCGTACCTACTAACTCTTTCATTTATCTGAAACAAGATATTTAAATGGCTCGCCGTAGTAATCCCTACGTCTTTTACTGCATGGTCTAAACACTCTTCGGGGAAACGATCATACAGTAAAACGTTGGGGGTGGCGTAGGGTAAAGGGTATCTCCTTAAAAACGTTTACTGTATGTCGTAGTGTGTAACAGGCAATCTATTGGTGATATTCACTATCGAAAAGAAACAGTCCAGGTAAGTTCAGTCATTTAAACAGGTAGAAGAGTAATTTTATAGGAGTTAATATTTTGATCTAATTTTTGGGTGTGTGGGTTGTTTATTTTTAGGCATTTGAATGGCACCTCCTCATTGCTTACACCAATGTACAGACGACATAAGATATATTCATCCTCAAAGAGAGAGAGAGAAAGAGAGAGAGATGATGATGATGATGATGGTGGTGATGATGATGACAACGACGATGATGATAACATAAGCATATATTAGGAAATACAAACTAGTTCCAAAATTTATATCGTCTCTGCTTCGATAAAAACGGTATCATCGCCCTAGCATTATAAATTGTGTGTGACTGATTAATTTCAATAGATCATTATGAAATATATAATGCAACACGTCCCGTTACGTCGATGACAACTTAATACTGATCATGTATTCAATTTATTGTGATAGAGACCATTAGTCAAAAAAAAATGATCGGATGATGGAAGACCCATAACGACGACATCATGCTCGCTGTATCTGGCGTTCTTCTCCGAAATAGGCGAGACAAAGAATGATAAAATCTAAAACTATGAGTATTTATAGGTTACTGCATTTGTATGGGAAAATATGAACTAGTTTTCGGAGTTTTGTGAGTTCAGTATATTCATCCGAAAAAACGAGTTCATATTTTTTATTAAAATGCAGTAACCTTTTTATTATATACTCATTTTTGTTCATTACCAAAGACTTAGTAATAAAATTCACAACCAAATATATTTAATACTAAAATTTATTATTTTATTATTAAAATAAAAAATTTCACAAGCGCAGATTCCTTTAATACACAATAAGAGTATTCATGCGCATATAGCTCCGCCCACCAACCTTTTAACTTCATAATGTACCGTGCGCTCACGTGCATCAAGCGCGAGGAGTACAATATGAAGGTGTTCAATATCGGCGAATATTGAACGATTCTGACAATAAAAAGCTAACGGAGAAAAAAATCAACCTATAATAATAATTGTTATATATGTGCAAGTTTGTGTAGATTTTATACTTTTAATTGAGGGCAATAATTCACTTATGGCCATTCTATATTTCATCAAAGTCATGTATTTAATGACAGTAAACCTAAAGAGAAACAATTCGGAGTTAAAACTGCATCACATACTACCATCGGGTTACTTTGTTCTTCGTCACATCAATCAAAGGACAGCAAGTATCAATGTGTCGTTACCCGGATGCAAAATGTCCCGATGAGCCTTCCCCAGATCCGTATAAAGTGTAAATAGCTTGTTGTTTACCAATGACACGTCAAGTACCGCATGCCTGTCACACGTAATGTTTGCTCGTTCCTTTGACACCATGGAAATCTACGAGATTCTTCTATGTGATGAGCCCACACATATCAACATCTCTCTCTCTCTCTCTCTCTCTCTCTCTCTCTCTCTCTCTCTCTCTCTCTCTCTCTCTCTCTCTCTCTCTCTCTCTCTCTCTCTCTCTGCTTGTCGCTAGTGAACTTCTAGTGATGTTATGTTATTAAATGACTTTGTATCGTTACATAGTGTGAGAGTATAATTTATCATGTTTCTGCATTTGGTTCCTTAAGAGTATCTTCTAAACGAAAATCACTGAAAGTAGTCACTGAAAATAAATTTTTGATGTAATTCTGACTTTGTTTGAATCATTAAAGAAGCATAATCAAGTCTACACGTATACTTATTATTTGGCATATTCTAGGAGAAAAAGGGTATAAATTTTGAAGCTTAGAGATGGTATGATCTCGCTCAGTTTCCAGCCAGCATTGATGGTTGTTTAGACATATTTTGAAACCTACATACTGAAAAATATTTCTTATTTTTATTAGTGTATTGAAGTGAAGCCTCCTGTTACCATACGTGTATCCAATGTGCATACCACGGGTAGGCTGACATTCTTTTAGAAGAAAAAAAACCATAAAGATAAACACGCGACAGTGTGACGCAATTATGACGTAATTATGATGACACAAAATATCATTTGGGCTGTGCCTTTAATTTGAATTCGCGTGCATGTCACAAACACCGTCAAGAAATACGTTGATTTTTAATAGTTTTGTTTAGCTTTTACAATACGTGACACAGTGAGATGTCCGCGAAACCGATGTGGGTGTTGGTTACAAAGCATGCATTGATGAACGTTTTGACAAAATCAGATAGAGGCAATATTATTCCAGATGTGAAATCCGGCGTTGGGGTTTGGTGACCGAGGTCTGACCCTAAACATAAGCTCGAAACAAGATTGATTCCCAGAATACGCTTTCTTTACAGTTATATAGTTAAAATTATACCCTGGAAACACTTAAACAGCAGTAGCTTCCGGCAGATTTGTCCCCAGCAAACCCCTACACACACACACACGCGCGCGCGCGCGCGAGGAACCTGTCTCTAATTTTTACGCTCCCCCTCCACTCCAAACGATATTTCTGGATCCGTCATCGTAGTCAACATGTATCTTGACTCGAAACCAACTTGTGTAAAACACAAGTAGTTGTCATGTAACTTGTGTATAACTGCTAGTAGTTGTCACGTACCTTGTGTGTAACTGCTAGTAGTTACGAACCTTGTGTGTAACTGCTAATTGTTGTCATGTACCATGTGCATAACTTTTCGTATTTATCACGTACCTTCTTATAGCTACTTGCAGTTATTGTGTACCTCATGTATAACCCAAGTATTACATACCTTGTGTATAAATTCTCGTATTTATCACGTAGCTTATTATAACTACTTGTGCTATTATGTACCTCGTGTTTAACCCAAGTATTACATACCTTGTTGATAACTTCTAGTAGTTATCACGCACCTTATGTATAACTATTTGTACTTATCATGTACCGTGTGTATAACTTCTCGTAGTTATCATGTGACTTCTAGTGAATTGAAATTAGGAGGAGACAAAAAAGAAAAAGAAAATAAAAAGAAAATAAGAATGATACAAGTTCGTGTCAATTACGAGAGAAAATGATTAAAAGTATGTTTTTTTTTCTAAATAGAACATTTCCGTGAGACAGACAATCTGTGAACTTACTGAACCTGCTTCAAACTCTATTTCAGCCCTCGAATATATACTTGGATTGCTGTATATGCTATTGTTGCAACAGCCCATGGCTATTGTCCATGACCATGGATAACATTTAAAAAAAGAAAACAAAGGCATCTTTTTTGCAATACAATTTTTTCCTGATCTAAATGGTTTAGTGGGTTCAAATTATTCACAGGTTGAAATGAAAATATTCCCTTTATGGCGTCTGAAAGTGTATATTGGTGGAAGATTTACAGGTACAGGGAACTTACTTTTTATTATCCACCTCCCGCCTGTATTGATCTTTAACTTGCAAACCCGGGAGCTTATGATAACATTCAGGAAGATTTATAGGATACGAGAGAACGTACCTCCAGTTCGACCGCTCAGTAAAGAGTACTGAATATAAATCGATCTAACGTGTCAACATAACGCGGTTACTAAATGAATTTGAAGCATATCTCAACGTCTCATAATGTTTGAAACAAAAATGGCTGTGTGTGCAGGTTCGAAATTTTAAAATGTATGTCAGTCGAAGCCCAAATAGAAGACTCATATGAAGAAAAATTTAAAGAATTTTGCGCAGATGAGTTTATCGTGACAAATTGGAGCCCTTTTTAAACGAAAGATGAGAATTTAGATAATTTTGCGAAAATATATAAATCCATATTACGATTTACTCTTTTATTTCACAATATAGAATGTAATATATCTTCTCGTTTAAGGTCATTAAAATCAGTTCTCTCTCTCTCTCTCTCTCTCTCTCTCTCTCTCTCTCTCTCTCTCTCTCTCTCTCTCTCTCTCTCTCTCTCGTGAGAATATGGAAAAGAGTATTTGTAAAATCTGTAATAAGTGATAGGCTACAGTTTCTTTAAATATTATACAACTTTTAATCAGACTTTGAAACATGAATTCACTGGCATGCTTTGAAAATGCATTCACATGATAGAGGTTTGAATACATCAAATTATTTTATGACCTGCATCTCTGCGAGGGAAAAATTTAAGAACTAAAACTGAAAAAAAAACCCCAGAAAATATTCATGACTAATTTAATATTAATCATTAATTTTCAAATTTACACGTGGCACACTAAGAGAAATCTGTTTTGGGAGACAGGGAGCGTACTATATTTACATTACGTTCCAAATGAGTTTACAACTGGAAGACTAGAAAATAACTGTAACGTTAACATAAACCACATACCAAAACAAGCCCATAATTTCCTAGTCACTCCCTTTTTACGAGGTAATACAGTGCAACTTTCTGATTAAGACTGGAAGAAGTTGGGTGCTATAGCTTTCATCCAAGTCTTTTTTTTTTCCTTCAATGCATTTTCATTTTCGTTGACTTAATTAGCCCACCCAAATTCCTGTTCTTGAATTAAAACCTGAATTACACCCTCCCTTTCAGAACTCATTTAAATCTTACCCCACATCATATCGTGTGTATGTGTTTCTTACCCCCTCATAAGGGTCATTTTTAGGGCGTCCAGGTTCCCATGGCTAGCTGCCCAGTGAACAGGGGTCATGCCATCTTCATCCGTCTCGCTCAGGTCTTTCCGAGTAGCTGATCGAAGAATGTCAAGAAAACCATCGCGGGCTGCACGGTGAAACTTTTCCTCTTCCATTTCCAGAAGAAACTTTGCACACAGTATTATATAATATAGAACAGATCACAGAACTGAGTAGAGTTTCTATCCAACGGTGTCACTTCCTTATCCACCTGTTTATTACAAAGACAGTCTGATAGTTCAACAGACGCAGTCGGTCCCAGCCTTAGTTCTTAGAATGGTACAACAGCAGCAATCAGCGATTAAGGCGTTGCCTTTCAACTGGACTAGATAAAACGTCTCTGATAACGATTGTAAATCACTCTTCACCTGAAGGATGGTCGTATGAACCGTCTACACGGACTTTGGATCTCACGTAAAGAGCAGCTCGTATGAATATTCATAGTATTAAAAAAGCAAGCTGGACCGCGACATTTCGTTAGCATGTATGGTCAGTGGAGGACGGCAAGATGTCAGTATCTGAGTACCACATACAAGGCTGGACACTGGCTAGACAGCGTGTGTCCACTTTGTCTGACGGTGTAGCACAGTAAATTATTATCGCTGTCTCTGATCTAACATGCTTTATCATCTAGTGCTATTGGCAAACCATATGCAGTTCGAAGGCTTATCAGCACTGAGCCCGAAATAATTTATCTAGTTAAATTAATTGACAAACAACGTTATCTACCGACCTATCTGGTGTTCGTGCAGGTATGAAGCCTGATTTTTATTGGAGTTGGCGGATATTGTTTCACTTTAAATTTCATTGGAACGGATATTTTACGAACTTGTGATTGTTGTCAATACTTACTCCCCTGACCCGCTCAAAAATTAACAAAAATAGGATAATAATTACTAAACTCCGGAGATTATTCAATATTATTTTCGAAGGGAAAACATCCAGAGGTGTCTCTTTCTTTTCGCTCATAACAATATTTACTGTACTATTTCTTATCAAAAGTATTTCAGACATTTTATTTTGATTTTACTGTATTTTGTACCGTTTTCTATACAAGAAGTGTGCAAATTTTACCGCTTTATTATGCATCATGTCATATTAAATTTATATAACAACAACAACAATAATAATAATAATAATAATAATAATAATAATAATAATAATAATAATAATAATAATAATAATAATAATAATAATAATGTTTATTTGAAATACAGACCTCTGACAAAGAGAACGAAATTCCCATATATCATGCTGTACAAAAAACATCGTATCTATTGGAAGTGTTATATACGAAAGTAATCATAAGTGCATTTTTCCAACTGTGTGAGATACAATTCTTTATTACACAGGAGTCACACAAACTAATTTTAAGAGAATCCCAAGACACGCAGGGAGCACGTTTTGTAAAACTGATCTAGAGTCTTAGCAGAAGTCGATGAAAAAAAAATGGTTTCTCTAATCTTTAAGGCTTTTCTAATAAACGTTTTTAAATTAGTCACAAGAATTTTACTAGTTTCATTTTACATAAAAGTCCTAAATTTTTTTAAAGTCAGATCTTTTTAAATACAATACTGGCTATATATATATATATATATATATATATATATATATATATATATATATATATATATATATATATATATATATATATATATATATATATATATATATATATAAAGAATACAAATCATATGGCGAATAACAACCCTCTCAAGCGTACTGGATCCACCAAGGGATCACGTCTGTCAGGGATTAATTAAAATAGATGCAATAAACTGACGACGAACAGTACGAAACTAGTAACTAACTAGCCTAAGCGCTTTCGACTCTTAATGAGTCTTTTTCAAAGGCAAATACAAAACATAGTTACGACAAACAAATAAACACAAAAACGTTGCGTTTGTAAACCTCTACATTTCTATCTTCACATGTGTTAAAACTATAAATACAACCAGCTTGTGTAGACTAGTTGCGGAAACTGAAAACGTTGTATAATTCCCTAAAAGTCTACAAGCCAAAGCGACATCTATTTTTATTTAATAGATGTCGCTTTGGCTTGTAGACTTTTAGGGAATTATACAACGTTTTCAGTTTCCGCAACTAGTCTACACAAGCTGGTTGTATTTATAGTTTTAACACATGTGAAGATAGAAATGTAGAGGTTTACAAACGCAACGTTTTTGTGTTTATTTGTTTGTCGTAACTATGTTTTGTATTTGCCTTTGAAAAAGACTCATTAAGAGTCGAAAGCGCTTAGGCTAGTTAGTTACTAGTTTCGTTCTGTTCGTCGTCAGTTTATTGCATCTATATATATATATATATATATATATATATATATATATATATATATATATATATATATATATATATATATATATATATATATATATATATATATATATATATATATATATATATATATATATATTCTTCGTAATGCTCCATATAGCAGACATGCCGAAACAAAATGGAATTCATTTTCGATATTAACGTTATAAATTTGACACAATATTTCTTTATAACAAAAAATTTCATATCTTTCTAAGTTACCTCTGATTGGCATATTTCCCACTTTAAACATAGAGATGATATAACAAAATTCGCCATCTCCTAAAAATTCTAGATATCTTTGACAAGTGAATTCTACACCCAATTACCTGTATAAATGCAGTCTTTCCATCGACCTAACCTCATCCTGCAGCTTTTGCCTAAAAAAATATCCTAATATCTCACGCTACACAATCTAAGAAATGTATTGTCGTCATTTACGCCCTGCGTAAACCAAACATTGTCAAATATAAATGTTAATAGAAGCTTTTCAAGATTGTTAGCTCAGTAAACTTACACGAGGGAGGGATCTTAACTGTAAACTGTAGCATTATTTAGGATATCTGTCTTTTGGCATTTTTAGAATTCTTAGCCAATTTTTTTTTTTAAAAAAAAGTTTATACTTTATAATCTGCGTGATGATTCTTCTTAATTCATTATATACGAATGCACATGGAATAGACTTAGATGTACCAAAAAACGTATTTACAAGATAACATATGAAGTTTTTCACTATCATCGGCTTTAGTAAAATCCCCAAACCTAAACCCCATAATCATGGATGGGAGCCATCTTGGAGTTAAACAAATAAATCAATTCAGTGACGGGAATTTGCCAAATTTTGAAAGACTTTGCTTCAAAATATGCATAGCCTTCAGTGCCTGCAGAAAAATGAGTTTCCTGGCACATATACCAAGAGTTGTGTTTTGAAGAAAATATGTATCCCTAATGATCATAATATGATTCAGTCTTTACCTCTGTTTGGCCAGAGTACAACTTTTCGTAACTTCTCAGATTGCCGCCTCTACGAAATACAATCATTCCTGTTTGTTGTTTTCTTTTTTTTCATATTCGCTTTTCATTTCCACTTTAGGGCTATGCTGCCTATTGTGCAAATATTACAATGGGTGAGCAGCGTCAGCAAAGACAATTAAAACGTCTGCATACAAAAGCAAAAATAGTTTTATAGTTTCTGCCGACATTCAGCTGTTTACTTAAGCGAAAAAGGGATTTAAACTGTTCAAAAACAAAGAAAAGAGTAAAGATGATAAAACGCATTTTTGGCGTACGATAAATAGCACTCTTAGGTCGTACAAATTGATCGCAATCGTATTCTGGACTTTTAAATAATCAGACACAGTCATTCTTTAATTATATTTCTGATAGAATCAGATATATGACCATATTAAAATTTAACCTCTCTGTCTCGTGGAAATACCGGTACAGCATTAGTCCATGCATGTGCATTGTGATCACTAATTGTTATAGGAATTCCATTTTTTATAATATATTTTGGTTCGTATAATAACTCTCCGGTTAGTGTTTTTGCTGTTATTGGAAATTCAGCAACATCGTTAATAGATGTACCAGTATCTTTAACTGTTTTTGCCCATGTATAATTTTTTATGTCTTAAATCTGTTAAGCCATAACCACGTATTGCATTTATAACATGTTCTGTAACACGTTCAGCTACTCAGTTATTCTTGACAATTTCATCGGTTTGAGATTAGCAACGTTAGGTTTATCCTTCAGCGGGTATATTGCATAGACAACTGCAGTCGCTGGATAACCTCGTTCATAGTACGGCTTATCAATACCAGTAAGTATTAAGATAAGAAGATAAGAATTCTTTATTTCCGACTGCATAGTCCATACAGCTAAATTAAAATACGGATTTAGAGTAAAACATTGTAAACATAAAAGAACACACACACACACACACACACACACACACACACACACACACACACACACACACACACATATATATATATATATATATATATATATATATATATATATATATATATATATATATATATATATATATATATATATATATAACACATTGTTAAAAAATGAAGTTAAGTGACACATTTAAATAGCAATTTGTTCCATCGACTAACAATATGAGAATTTAAATGAATGTTATAGTTCCAAAGTGATTTTAATATAGAGTTCTCACTATTAGTCTTATTATCATTGAAAATACATACTTTCTCATTACTTCCTCAAAACTGAATATATTATAATTTACAAACATGTTGGAGGCAATGTTCCATCTAGGAAGACCTAATAGAAAGCGAAGACTATTATTATAAGCAATTACTAGTTTTCTTTTCACATTTTCACTAAAGTTTGTGCACAGAGGAGCACAATACATAGTGCAGTAGTAAGATTTGAATAATCTAATTTTGATACTCGATGAACAAGGCTTATATTTGCGTATAATCATGTTTGTTCGAGTACACAAATATCGATAATGTCTCATCATATCTTCATTATCTGACTGATTAGATTTCAAAATATGTCCCAAATACATATAACTGTCGACATCATAATAGCATTGCCGTTAAGATGTACAGAGGGAGGTAATGGTAATTTAATAGAAGTTGGCTGAAAGACCATACATACTGATTTTTGTGTATTATAGATCATATCATTCTCTAATGAATATTGTTCACATATCTTCAATAATTTTCTTAAACCTGCGACAGACGGACTTATCGGTGACATATCATCAGCAAAGCTAAAATTGTTAAGAAACAGTCCATTTGGTGGCAGACGTAACCCTACGTTACAATGACCCAATATACGATTTAACTCGTCAGTGTAAATATTAAATAACATAGGGGAAAGAATACCTCCCTGCCTCATCCCATTGGTTACATGGAAAGCGCTGGATATTACACTTCCCTATTGTACATAATACAACTGTTTGCCATACCAGTTGACTAAAGTATGAACAATGTATATTGGAATTTTAATTTCCAGCAACTTTTTAAAGAGTGTCCAATGATTGACCCTATCAAATACCTTACTAGCGTCTAAAAAGCATGCAAATACTGGGCTGCCATGTTCCACATAATAACTAACGGTTTCCATAAAGACATAAATCTGTAGAATGCTGCTTTTTAAATCCAAACTGATTATCGGAGATTATGACTTCGCATCTTTGTAGTTTGATGTATTCGAATATGTGTGAGATAATAGATGTAAGAGCTATAGGTCTGTAGTTATTTTTATCTGCTAGATTACCAATTTTGCTTTTTAGTAGCGGTATAATTGTAACTTTTGTGAAATCGTCTGGTACAAAGTTATGCACAAACCTAAAATTAAATAAAACCATTAATAGCCCATGAAGTCTAGTATCTGAATATTTAAAATGTTCCACATAAATAAATCTGATCCTGGACATTTACCGCCTTTTTGTCTTGTTATTGCATTTTGGATCTCAGAGAGCTGAAACGATACTATGACAGAAAAATATCACCTGGAAAGATTTCAAAATGATTTAAACAAATAATATTATATAAATGGAGCAACAATAATTTGTGGCATATCCAATATACATAAATTACGAAGCGTCGCGAAATGGTGTGACTAGAAACTGTCGGTCAAAAAAAAAAACAGTCGGTAGTCTTGGTATATTTGTTTATTTTAGATTCAGTATTGGTAAGGGTAAAGTTATTTTTCACAAAGGTTTATATTTGAATGTAACTTTTGGACTGATTGAAAACGGACTTTTAGTTGATTGCGATCCACAGATCAACGATGTATCGACTTTGAAAATTAGTACACAAAGTCAGAATTCTAGATGTGGAAATACAGGAAAGTGTAAAACAATCATAAAGAGAGCTATTGAATCCACAAATACAGAAACAGGCCAAGAATTAACTTTCCCATCAATAAACTCCACAGCCAAATCCACGCTCGGTACAATTTGTGGCAAATAAGACATACAAATCCGCGTATTCAATAACATACAACCAGTAGATAATATTTGAATATGTTAAGTTGCTCTTAAACGACATGTGTTGCTTAATGTAAACGCAAACTACATCAGGATATTTCATCGACTATTATTGCCAAGGTTTCTACAGTCGCAGGCCCACCCTCACTGTCACTGCCCTTATGATTAGATATAATCTTTCTTAATTGCATTACACGGTTGTATCTTTTCGATTGTACGAGCTAGAGCTGCAAATAGTTTGGCTTGTGTGTCGTTTACCATTACCAAGGATTCTAGCATAAATTGGTAAATAGATTTTACGAATCGGTAATTGGAAGGTAATGTGAATTTATTTTCAAATTTGCCATATGGATCGTTATTATACTTAAGTATGGTTGGTGGTGAGACTAATTTTCTCAATGACTCACATATTCTTTAAAAGTATTCAGCAATAAGATCACAAACTGATTTATTTAGTTCTTTAGAGTTAAATCCGGGAATGATGAATGTTGATAGTTATTCTCGCGTAATTCCGAAATGTTTTAGAAATACGGTTGTAAACATGGGATTGAGTGGAACACGCTGAACTGGATCGTCTTCATTAACTATGTAATCTGTAATATATACTCTAAGTGGTGGGAGTACTAATCTTTTTCTCTGTTAACAAAAACATCATTTATGAACTGTAGATCTGAAGCAACTTGATTCAAATGTTGTATTGTTTCAATTGTTTGATATTTTAAATCATCGTTTTAGGAAACATTAATGCTTGAAAATAAATTTTGTAGATTATGAAATACACGTTCATGCTCAGATTTAATTGTATTAGCATCTGAATTTATTTCATCAATATCAATTACTGTTATTTTACCTTTCTTGCCATCAATTATTTTTGTAAAATATACTCGTGTTCTATCTATATAATGTGTAACTCTATCAATACCAGAATATAGTCGCCATTGATGGGCATCTTTTACTTTTCGATTTTCTGGAAGTTGTATAATTTTTGTAACATCTATGATTAAGTCGGATCTATGTGGTTCTGGTGGTTCTTTATAAGGTGGTGCAACTTTAGGCCATCGTAATACTGATCCAATTGAACTTTGATAAATATCTACAGAGTAATCAGGGGATTTTATCTCAATCACCTCTGATAATGTTGGTTCGTATGCACCAATTGCTATTTTTGATATTTTTTTCCTGTAATAGATTTTATTCTGCGTTGGAACTCACCTTTGATCTGTTCTCATAACTACCAGTTGGAATACTAACTACTTGCCAATCATGAGTTCCATCATGTTTATTCTTATTTGCGAATACTAATGAATTATTTGGTTGTAGTCCCCCAAATGGTTTTGATCTAATATTAGGCCAGCCATGATAAAACCTTAACTGTGCTAATGCTATATCTTTTGCAGGAATTGCGGTTGGAGAGTTATCGCTAAACTCAGGATTGGTCGAACTTAATGAAATCATTGTAGTTTTTGACGGAGTTGTATTAGTGACGATCTGCTGTAATAACTCTCTCGACAGCGAGGACTCAGATATTATTATTATTATTATTATTATTATTATTATTATTATTATTATTATTATTATTATTATTATTATTATTATTATTATTATTATTATTATTGTTGTTATTATTTAATTATCCATTTTGTCTATTGTCACTAGCGATTATTAATGCTTCATCGTAGGTTTTCGTTATTGTTGAGAACTCCTCGTCGGATATTTTACCATTACTAAGATAAAATGAAACACATGAAGTTAGTTTAGAATAGGCTGCTGATGCTGTGCGTAATTTTATTATGTTATACTCACGTAATTTATCATTTGTGCATGTAGATATCATTCTAGCGATAATACTGAGAATACCTGCGATAGTCGTTGAAGTTGAAACGACAATTGTTATAACTGCAGGCGTTATTCTTGTTATTGTTGATAATAATAATCCGGATCCAGCAACAATAGGATAAACTGAGTAAACAACTTCATTAATGACAGTCATACCTCTGCGATATGTTTTTATACTTTGCATAATTGTCAATGATATTTTTATTTTGATCATGCATTCACATACTTGATTATATATGTGACGTTGAACGTCGATAGATGACTGTCAATTGATTCATTATACTATGACGTTAAGTAATTAATTGTGTTGTTGCAGCCACGAATTCCAGACACCACCTCACCTGTATGACGCTGCAGTTAATATTTTATCATATTCTATCGGCATAAAAGTTTCTTCGACATCTTTGTTTAACACTATAGACACAGATCCGAAGAAATTCTCAGACGAGTGACGCCATGGAAATATGGTAAATATGCTAAACTTTGCGCTGATAAATATGGATATGTTACCTCTGCGGTATATTTGAGAGTGTTGTTTTGCTGTGACTATGTTTGAGTTTCAGAAGCAACCGTGTACACAATATTTTTAATCTGCTGGTGAGGAATTGAAAACAGACTCGTTTTTTAAACAATATTAGGAATACCACTGATAATATTGTTTTGAGTTTTGTGTTAATATCATCGATTTTGATATCAACATTTGGTGGAGTTCCCAAAAAATAATTCGTGGTTCTGTTTATGTCTTTCGAAAATTTAAGAACGTACCTACGTGATTAGTAAAATCAGTTTTGAGTGTACTTATTTCATTGTTAATTGGAACTTCCTTATCATCAACGTATTTTTTCGTAACAGGATCAAAATCAAATTTTGGTGTTCTGAGATTATTAATGCCATTATTATTCATGTTGAGAAATGCACGCATTATACCACCATTGGCTAATACGTACTTAGATTCTTGATCTTCGACGTATTTTTGTTGCTGCATCTGTGTCTGCGGTTGGGCTTCCAAGGGATGTAATTTTTTTTCTGACATAATATTATCACCAGTAAATACATCGCCCGCTTTCTTGATATAATCGTTAACTGACTTAACCGAAATCTTGTATTTTACCATCATCAGCAAAAGTAACGATATTCTCAACAACTGCGGAAAGAATTCGTATAATTACATCTGGCAGTTTATATTGCTTGTCTTTAATCATCCTTGTTTATCATGATAAACAACGATGCTATTTTGATCCACACTTGTAATATCTAATAAATCGTCAATCTCTTTTCTTTGCTGATCAAGAGTTGCATATTTAGATAAATCACTTCGCTGCTGACTTTACCACGAGTAGATCTTCCGTAAATATCTATCATTATATTTATTAATGTCTGTTTAATATGACAATGTGGTATATTCATGCACGACTTTATGAGGTGGTTTTGATGATTTTAATATAGTGTTAGATTCGCGGGTTCAACGGACACACACCAAGTAAGGGTCCTACAACTTTTATGCAAATTAAAGGTAAAACCAAAATCCAGTGTTGCTTACAATACCAAGCCCACTATAAAACTGCCTCTTCTCCCACTCTGTTTTTGTTTTTGTAAGGGTGAGAGATAAGAGATTTTAATTATAACATGTGTGCCTTCTTCTTCGAAGGGCACAAACTGGTCCAGGCTCAGTTAGCCATGGAAACATAAATAAACAGGACCCAATCTGTTGACAGTCTCTGATATCAAATATCCAGAATGTTGGAATGTTCCGGACAAATGTCACTACTAACAGCTAGAATTATATACAGGCATTGAGAGTAAAATTTTACTGATAACAATTTCTTCTTAAGAGGTAACTTGATGTTTTCGATACAATATATTTTTAAAATTAATTGGTTTACCCTCTCCTGTAAACAAACCTTGTAAAATCCACATTGACCCTCTAACTGGCCAACCATACAACATCTCAAAGGGTGCAAATCCAGTTTCCTCGTGCGGGACTTTACGGTATGCAAACAACAAATATGGCAACATCTCATCCCATTCATTCCGGTTTTCTGTACAGAACTTAAGCAACATTGACTTCAACATCCCATTTAAACGTAGTACCTTCCATTCACTTGCGGGTGATTAAGGCGTTGTTGTAACTCTAAGGATACCTAACAGTTCATATAACTGTTTCAGTAAAGTGCTAGTGAAGTTGGTCCCTTTGTCTGTTAAGATGACCTTTGGAAATCCAACACGGCTAAACAACTCAATCAGTGATCTAGTTACACCAGTTGCTTTCATATCCTTTAGAGGAAAAGATTCGGGATATCTCGTCGCATTATCAACTACCGTCAGAATGTATATATACTTCGTTCTAGATAATGGTCCTACAATATCCATTGCAATATTTGAGAATGGTTCTGTTATCACCGGTGGGCAAACCATTGGTGCTTTCCCATCTGTAGCCCTTTTTCCTGTAATCTGACATTCATGACACGATGTACAATATCTTTTTACATCTGAAAACATTCCAGGCCAAAAGAATGATTGGAGAATCCTCTTTGTTTTCTCTAAACCTAAGTGACCTGCAAGGGGTCGATTTTGTGTCAGTTTCATTACCATATTTCTTAATCCTGCTGGTACAACAATTTGCTCCCAGCTACGCGAACCATCAACAGATTTCCATTTCCGACGCAAAATATAGTTCTCCCAGCAAAAATGCCGTTGGCTCCTCCTCATCCTCTTTACGAGTAGCAAAGGACTTCTCTCGAATACTTTGGATTTAAATATCCGCAATCTGTAGATTTCGCATTCATTGTTGAAAATTTGTCAGCTTCAATGTCATCTGGCTGATCAGTATCTGTTGTCTCGATGCTTTTGTTAACAATCTCTTTCCTATACTCGTCCTCACATTTCTTTTAGTATTTTCCAGTCCTCTCATCGTTGAGTCCTTTTACCATCGACCTCGTAACAACAAATCACCTTCTCTTGCCAAGTATATCCATCCCTAATAAAGCTTCTGCGGATAAATTCTCAACAAGCCCCACTTGCGTTGGTCACTTATAATGTGTTGTGTCGATATTTACCAAAGCCAAAAGTGCGGTAAATGGCTGACCCACTATTGTGTATAATGTAATTGTGTGCCCCTCCAGGTTACAACTCTCGTCAACGAGATCTTCTCTTATCTGAGCCGGTGTCCTTCGCAAACATGATCTCACACCCATTTACACATCCTGTTTCTGAAAAAAGCCTTTCACCAATTGTTGGCTTAACATAATAACTTGCTGGGTTGCCAAGATGTTTCACTTCCTATAAAATTTTATATATGCATTGAGTTTAAAATTTTACTAATAGCATATAGTATCAAGTACACTAAGTACTTCACGACCACATATTGGTGGATCAGTTAATGTTTGTTGGTACCATAGAATACCAGATTGGAGCAGTATTATTGTTCACATAATGAAGAAATTCTTTCTGTGGCGCTAATCCATATGAATCATAGTAAATAGTTCCACGTGGATCAATTGCATATCCATCCCAATGGGTACCTGGTCAGGAGTTTTTGTCGAGATTGATAATACCTGTTTCAATATTGTTCGGTTGTTTTGGTAATTGATCGCGCATGAAAACACTTATAAAGTTTTTTATTTGTAGTTTTTTAGCAGCATCGAGTAAATCAAAATTGGACATAGGCGATATTAGTAAACTGTCCCGGGAGATCTTAGGCCGTTTCCATAATAGTAATATTGGCTCCTTGGCAATCTGAGACCTCTTCCCTTTTTGGGATATTTTTTATAATCAGTCCGGTTGATTTCTTTAATGCTTCTCCAGCAGCAGTTCCAACAGCACCTAATTCAGCTGCTTTTGCAACATCTGGGGATTCAGCGGCTATTAACGCAGGTACAGCTCCAAGAAGTGGAAATATACCACCGGTCTTCGCAATATCTTTGATAGCGCACGCATAAAGATTAAGTTTGACGCCTGTAATTATTTATTTATTTTTTTTGCTTCATTGAAGCTTTAGAACTGACGCTCGGACAACGATAATTTGTTTGAACCTTTCATCTGTTTTAAGCTTTAGCGATATCAATATTCCACAGTTATTTTGTATGCTGATTGTAGCCTTTTAATCTGACCAGCAGTCGGGTAACACTAACGTGATTGTATGACATTATAACTATAATACATGATCTATTTATGTGTTATATATTTTCTACTGGGGCATCAACGACTTTCATTCGTCCACCAGCGCCTTCAAGTATCATCGTCTTATCACTGAGTACGACTGCGATTGCTCTATAATCAGCAATAGCTCCTCGTGTCACGAGCTCGAAAGACTATGTCAACTACTGAATGTCTGGTTAAATCTAAATGTTTCAGTGAAAAGTTATAAATCGGATATAAGGTTGTAAAATCCAACTGTGATATTTGTAAACCAGTATCAATCTTCTGATCACGACCCATAAACGACATAAGACGGTGATATGCACGTGCTACATGATTTTGATCGAAATTCAGTAATATATCCTCAGATGGTTCTTGATGTCCATTTATCTTTAATGAAACCTCAGAAACATCAAGATTGTCAAATATAATAATACTATAATTTTGATTATTTACTCGTGACTCATAAAAGATAGCAATCGGTCTTTATTACGATATTTATGGCGTCATCACCGATCTCCACAATGAAAGTTTTGTAAGAATTACTTTACCAGGATCAGTATCAGCGGGTCGCCAGATTGCATCATCGTCGGTACCTTTTCTTACAAGTACAATTGTATGCTTAGCTCCAAAAATAACCTTTCTAACATTTCTACAGAATCTAAAGATATGTGACAGTGGAATTGCACATGAAAACATTCTTCTATTACCTTTCAACATTGCTCGACGTAATCTAAATCTTAAGTTGAAATCTGCATCTACATTAATAATCATATTTCTACATCTGCAGGTGCGTTTCTAGCATTATTTCTTGGTCGTCCTATTTCATATTGTTGGTACTCTGGAAAATTAGAACTTTCTTTCGCAAACATCATTGATGGACCAGCTGATCTTGACTAATCATCCCTTTATCTTGCAAGACCAAGTATCGTTGTGGCAACGTCGATGTCACTATGACAAACTTCAACCTATCGTCCACCAATCATATATGCTTCACCTTTGAATAACGCCATAATACCTTTATTAACAAAACCAACACCATCATTAGCGGCATATTTAGTATTATCCGCTTTGACAATTTCACCTTCTACTTCAATAAATGCCTCAGCAGGTTAAAGGTAAAAAATATCTGCTTGTATCTTGAACCTGAAGTTCAATTCTTCCAGGATCGTTAGGTACACGTGCGTCATAAGAATAGGACTGATAATCACGCATAGACTCATCCTTGAGTGCTGGTGCATCTACATCAAACGCTGGAACAAATATGCGTTTAAACATTTTTATTATACTTGCTATCGTCTAACTCGAAGACCACTTCGAGAAGTGAGACAACTTCCTGCTATCAGACTAGCGGTTATATATTTTTTCTTTTTCGTGTGATGGTACATCAGCCAACTCTTCTAGATTTTCATTAGCAGCTTGATTCATTATTTTAATAATATTTGCAGGCATTACTTCAGTGCTAGGTAATTTTACAGGTTGAATTTTTCGTCGTATTAATCGTGTTAGTCTATCTTTGATTGCTGAGAATGCTTTACTAGCAACATTACCAATACCCTTTTCACGAACAACATCAATAGCTTTCATTCCCAGTTGCTTTACAATCGGAATTGCTTTTGGGGCTATCCTTCTAAACAGACCCTGAACAACATCGTCTAGTTCATCTCCATAGGTTGTTTTGTATATTGGTAATTGAGAATTTCCGCCCTGACCATAGTTGGTCCACGTTGAGTACTATGTGCGATCCTTTTATTATAATAACTATATTTAATTACATACTCATCCAGTGACTTAGTCGCTATAGTAGTCATCAGCGATTTCATTAATGAGGGACCGATATACACTGATATCCATAATTCCACCTGTAAATATTCGTTTACAAATATCAGCTGCTTCATTAATGATTTATGGGGAATTATTACCAGCTTGTTTTTCCCCGATGAGGATTTCTAGTCGATCAACATCAGAACATTATTGGGACAAGTAATAAAACCACCCCCTAAATCACTTCCATTTGCTCCAGTAGAATCTGCAGAAAACGCATTGTGTTCCATTTCAGGATCTTGATATTCTTACTTTGCTGTTTTAACTGGTTGTCGTGGTGATTTCAATCGTTTCATCTTTTCTCGTTCTTGTTCTCGTTGTTGTAGCTCTTGTTGTAGTCGTTGTGATCGTTGTGATGATGGTGGTTCTTGTTGTTGTGACAGTGGTGGTAATAGTTGTGGTGATCGTTGCTGTGATGACAATGTTCGTTTACCTCGTTTAGATTTTTCTTCTATATATTTGTTTACAGCCTCATCAAATTTGTTAAAATTAATAATATCCTCTTCAGATCTTATTTCCGAAATATTAGCAGTGATGCGATATACATCATTAATCCAGTCAGCACTTTTTAGAGATTTAATATTTTCTGGTTTTACATATTTTTTTTCTTACATGATATTCAAACACGGCGATATCAAATAGTTGGTTTGGGTACCTGATAGCACTAATACCTTCTGGCACAAAATTATCTATTACTTTAGTTCTTGGTTTTTTTAGGTGCTGGTTGTGGTGGTGGTTGAGCCCCTTGAATAATACCAGCAATATCAACAGGCAATATTTCAAGAGCTTTCTGTGTTGCCTCAGTTGCTGTAACAATTTTCTTTGTTGGCTCGACAATCTTTTTAAATAATTGTTCTGCACCTTCTGCAAATTCCACTTGTGACTCCTGACGAGGACTAGTTGTTGTATAACTAAATCACGAACAGGTAAATATTTTTTAATTGCCTCTAGTCGCTCTTTAGCTAATCTAGCTAAATATGGTCCTCCAATATTCATTTATTAATAATTTCTATACTGGCTGTTTAATTCATAGCAGCAGGGAGGGTGAACGACAAAAATTGAGTGTCACGACAGATAAACGAAATTGCATAAAATTTTGAAGAAAAAAATACGTCAATAGGGGTAACAAAACTGAGAACTGCAGAACAATAATTGTTTTTAGCAATAGTGTAGAACATATATTGTTATTAGTAATATTGTAGTACATGTATTAATTTTAGTAGTGTAGTAAATGCATTATTATTAGTAGTGTAGTAATGTATTATTCTTAGTAGTGTAGTAATGTATTATTCTTAGTAGTGTAGTAAATACATTTTTTTAGTAGTGTAGTAATGTATTATTATTAGGTAGGAGTAGTAGTTGTATTAGTAGTAGTGGTAGATGTATCAATATATTTATTATTACTAGAAGTCGACCATTTATTATTAGTATAGTAGTATACATTTATTGTTAGTCCATCTATTTATTATTATTATTATTATTATTATTATTATTATTATTATTATTATTATTATTATTATTATTATTATTATTATTATTATTATTATATCAACTGATATAGTTTAGTGCACTATTCAGCCAAATCACAAATTGAATGTATGTGTCATTCTGTAAAAAACTTACATTCCATACAAGATAACTGCATAGTATTCAATCCTATATTACTGATCTGAGTTTATTTTGTGCACCATGACAAACTACTAATGTCACTATTAACTAACAACTTGCAGATAACTGTAACAAAACTATTTGTTTTGAAATTTGTATGCATGCTATTAGACTTAAAACAGCTGCACACACTTAAAAAGTAAATGAATTAACGAGTTACTCAGACGAGAGATCAAAATACAGTCGGCCTGTGCGAGTTCCTGATCAATAGGGAACACAAAGCCCTATGTGGTTGTTTCTAGTAAATCAAGAATCAAGACATAGCTGCATTTTATATACAAATAAGCATTGAAAATACTGATTGACTCCTGACCCTAATGAAAAGGGATTTAACTCGTATCTCTACTCATATTTTGATTTTTATTTTCAGAGATGGCTTGAATTCACAGGTAAATAAATGAAGATAATGAACTATTCATATCACACTGGCAAAAAAGGCAACTCCATTTCTGTTATGACAACACGGTTGTTTTTTCCCCACAGTCTGGCAAATGAGCTACTTTGTTAATCCCTAAAATGATAAAATCTGTTTCACTGTTCCAGTCTGAAACATTTGCACCCTTGAGTTATACTGACAACGTAACTAAGCATGATGAGCACATGTGCAGAAAGATTAGTGCGCATACAATGGGCAGTCACTGTCAATGCAATCCTGTGACCGTTCAAATCAGTAAGAAACCAGTTTTGATAAGGAAACAACTGGCTACGGACTGTGGAAAGGAGACACCATATTATATGCAACTTTTGCATAGGAAAAATTGCCAGGGAATATGAATGTTTTTTTTTTTATATATATATAACAGGTGACCACTACATAAAAGCAACCATGTCAGGCAGAACTGACTATTTGACAGATATGAAGTCAAAGTTAAATAAAAAAAGGAAATCTCACGCCCATGCTTAAACTTTGAATGTGGCTCTTAAAATCAAAATTGATTTTATAAAAGCTTCAGAAGTTTACAGAAAATGTATTTAGCTTTTAGATCCGAGTTTTCGCTTAGGCCTTGGATATGTCGTAACATTAAATCAAAGAGCAATATTTTCAACAGAACACTTCCTGATGATGTATAATAATTATATGAAATTCCCCCTTTTATCTCAAATGATTTAAAGTTATGTGATGGAAAATTGTAAAAAAAAAAAAAACAAAAAAAAAAAAACAATTATAGCTATGACCTGAAAACAGCACGCCCTTGTGTTTTATATGAACACACTCTAGTGGAGATATACAAGTAGTATTCCATGGCTTTAAAGCTAGAAAGCAGACATATCTGAAACTATCAATGCCGTGGCAAGCAATCCAATTTACATAAAATTCGACACGTTGCTGTACTATCATCCTCTAGCATATCTGGACAATCCCAGTAAGAACTACACACCCACGGGAATCTACTGGCAAGCTTTCTTACATGCATACGTTGGAAGATCAGAGGCTCGAAAATACACGAGCAGAGGTGAGATGTCATTGATTGGCAAAGGCGATCGCATTAGACTACTTAATCACTCATGCCCCTTCCTTGTTGGTTTTAATGGCACTTTAAACACATTCATGTATATATTTCTGAGGCTATGTCAAGTAAGCGCTTTTCCCAAATACATTTTTTGACAGCTAATTCCGTTGTTCAACGCAGTATCAAATCACGTGACATTACGCTAACCAGTGGGGGAAAAAAACATTTTCCATTTGAATCGTAACAAGTCATACTCATCTCTTTTGATATCACCCCATTATCATCAACTACAGCGACAATACTTAGTTGCGTTGAACACTCATCTTCAAAAGCGAACTAATATTTGACCCACCTAATGCATAAAAATATACCCACCTAATTTCATTTGTCTATGGCAACATTTTTTTCACAAAGTTAGTACAAGTCTTTTATACACACACGAATCCAAAAGTTTGTGTTTACAAAATCTCAGTTGTTTGCATTGAATATTTTAGCACAATAAATATAACATTTTTTTATATGAATTGACTGACTATATATGGATGTATGGAACAGGCACAAAACAAATGCACACTTGCTAAAAAGAAAAACGGTTTATATTTATATTGCTATGATTCTTAATCCTTGTTTTTAATCTTAAACAGAAAAAAGCGAACCAACAAGCTTATTAAAAAAATTCTTTAAGTTACGAAGTGGAAATTCAAGAGGAACTTAGCATGCTGTAAATTTAATCCCAAATAATCCTAAATGTTCTATCACAAGTCCAAAAGTATAGTTTTCCAAATTGTCTCCAATATTGAATGTGCTGATGTACCAGTAGTCTTGATAGGTTGACGTGCCAACAGTCTTGATGTATAACAATTATACAATCCAAAATGTCTTTGAATGAATATACGATAATCCCAAGATAGTAATTTAAACCAAAATGTCAGTGAGTACTTGTAATTGCAATGAATAATTTTGAAATAAAGGATTTTTACAAAATATATTTAAACACAACCAAAAGTTATTCTTTAGTTGACCACAGCCTCATATAAAAACCTAAGACATAATAAAGTCGCCTGAATGTGGGTAAGAAGTTGGCCTCCAGAACATTCTAAGTTTGTAAATAAGGCTAGTCCTTAAACTGCCAAATCAGTATACAGACTATTTATAACTTTTAAACATGATAAAATAAATGATGAGAATATTCAGGTAGGCCAAATCTCTACCCTCAATTCTCAGAGCTGCCATTTCCTGATGAAATGTAATAATAATTTCTCACAATCAATCAGCTAGTACAGGAGATATCGATTTTCAAATGGACTACTGTGTCATCAGCCAATTGATGCCCAAAGAAAATGAACGTAAAAGACCCAAGTACGGTATTCAAATAATAATAGCTAAGTTGTAAAGAAATGTCTAACATGCTGGCAGTATATGATATAAAATCGCTGTAATCAACGTTCATGTATATGAAAATTCTTAATACTCACAATGTTGCCAAAATCTTGCAACACCGGAAACTCACCTTTGAATACTCAACTTTGGCTTATATAAGTGCAATTGTAGCGTTCCTTTCTGGTGTTTTAAGGATTAAGCAGCACGCTGCATTCAACTTAGAGGAACAATTAAGAAATATTAAGGATCTGAAACATTAGTGATGGTAATATGCGGCATGTCCATAACCAAACCAGACTGCTCTTAAACCACAGACCATCAATATTTCCAGGCCCTAAAAAGTCATAAAATCCGACACTGATCTTGAAGACAGAACTGTCAAGAAACTGAGCAGATTGCAGTGTCCCGTCTCAAAGAGCATTAAAGGAAAAGTGCATAAAAGAAGTAAGTAGAAATGTACCAGTCCTTTTGACTCTGGAGGTAAGACCTCGACTGAGATACTTAAATTGCCATGAAAATGAGAACCAGAAAAAAAAAAAACTTAAAATATTGGCCCTTGACCCTGGCCTTGACGATAAGACCCGAAACATTACAATGCAACACATGTTTATGTGATACTATATAAGTATACCAAGCTTCATCAATGTATCGTAATCAGCTGTCACGTTATATAGCATAATAGCAATGGTAACCGAAACCTAAACTCTCCACACGTGACCTGGACGAAACGACTCAAATTGTGGTACTATACACCTTTTACTGATTATTTATGGTTATACCAAGCTTGGTCCCTTATCACAAATAATGTTATATATATATATATATATATATATATATATATATATATATATATATATATATATATATATATATATATATATATATATATATATATATATATATATATATATATATAGTGGAAAGGACATTGTAATGGACAAAATTTGAAGACCAGATCCCCAACAACAACCCTGCTAATGATCACACACTGATAAAAATAAACCAGTCTATATTTTAGGGCCAGAAAATCAGGACCAACCTGCATTAAAATGTATAAAAACAGGGTAATAAGCTTGGAGAGAAGTCTGAATGTAACAAACGTAAGATTTTATTATAACATTGAAGATATTGCCATTAATAGCAGGTAGTGTGCTAAATTTTAACAAATTATGACAAATATCGATGAATGCATGAAAAGTGTGCCTAATATTTTCAAGCCATATCTTTTTTATTTAATCAAAATTTTCTATCTTGAGAGCACTCTCCCGCCACTGTTAAAACTATAGTTTGTGTTCCCCTCCCCCACCTAAACCGTATTAAAATTTCAGTTTTAGACCATACCCTGCATGAATATAAACACGTCATTATAATATTTTGATTTCAAGAAAATTTCTGTACATGTTTTACTTTTGTAAAGGTTTTCCCCACTGTGAGGTTTTGGTTGTGGGGGATTGGGGTGAGGTGCTTCCAATATTTATTTAAATTATCGTAGAAGTCCCACCCAGGCTCGATTTGGTTAGAAGTTGATTTAGTGAAAGTTAGATATACAGCTCCGAGCCCCCAGTCAGCAATGCCTTCGGTTAAGTGATTAAAGATACACAAAGGGTGAAGTTCAATAATAACAATTTAATAACAATTAAATAGAAGATAATTCGAATTTCCCAAATACATTTCTTCCGCTCGACCCTTTACTAGTCTATTGCATCATTTGATTTGTAGTGTGAGAGATTTCCACATGTCCTTTTGTTCTACCCATCTGTGTATTTTTCTCTATCTTCTAATTCCCTCTCTTCCTCCCTGACTCCCTCCAAGTTCCTTCTTCTTCATTTCCTCCTCTATTTCTTCCTCCAGACTACCTTCCTCCTTCACCTTCTATCCCTCTTTATGTCGACTATACCTTGTCGACCCCGACTGCTCTGCCAGTCTCACTTCCGTCTCTCTCTCTTTGAGACCGGGATTACGAAACTTGCACCGGAAGTTATGTCCCCCGAAAAGCTTCCTGTCAAAATACAAGGATTGTACATTATTTTCCTTAGCGCTCACATCTCACTCTACACACAGCCTATCATCAGATAATGGCTATTAAATTCTACAGGTCACACATTTATTCACACCGAAATACGCATATATTCTTATATGGTAAAACACAACATAATAAACACCTCATAAAAGCACGGTATCAATTACTTGTATACATACAACAATAAATTGATTCACATCAGTACATACTCATAATCCCATTATTAACAATATCACAATAATCAGATGCATCTCATAAAATTATAACTCATACAAAATATACAAATATTCAAATATCCATGCTGATATATTCATACATCTATTGTAAGTAATTATACATACTTCAAACATTTCTCCATGCGTAAACTCAAACATAACGCATTACTAAATGTATTGGTATTGGTTACTACGAAGTAACCTATCATCGAATTACAATACTAATTCTGACGAGCTAACAATCTACATAACTCTCTACGTAAACTCAAATCCATGTCTCGGTGTCCGGACAAAATGGTACAGACAAATTGTCATGTGGACAAAATGTCAGTAATCAAAATGACACTGAAAAAATGGCACATAATTATTTTAATAAAGTTGGACTAAATTTGAATAAATAGATTAGCGAATTTTTTATTGCTTATTCAGTTTTTCCGCCAATTTTGGTACCACCGACATTTTGTTGTCCGCATGACATGTTGTCCTTGCCATTATGTCCACATGACATTTTGTCCGTGCCATTTTGTCCAAGCACTCATGTCTCAAACATGCATATAAATGAAACACTACAAGGTAATTCTACATACTAAAACAATCCCCGTAAACTACAAATAATTACAATTATGAGGCTATAATACTACAAATAATTACAATTATGAGGCCATAATGTTTTGCAAAATTCGAGCAAACAACTCAATGACATTGTCGAAGCTTTTCCTTCTATTACAACTCTGGTCCTAATATTCCAGCCAAATTACGAGTGGCTTCCCCTCGGAGTAACAAACCTACTGCTTATCAATCTTCCTAGATGTCTCCTGACAATTTTACCGCGAGTTTGAGCTCTAATTCCGATCTAAGGTTTAACCCCACCCTCTATCCATATTCTGATTGGATGTCACTGTGGACTGATCTACGTGGCGGGTGAGAACACGCCCCGTTCACCCTGTGGGCTTTCTTTGGTCTCTGAACCAATGTCTAACGCCTGGGTGTGGAGACTACAAGCCTTTAATTAGGGGCTATTCTGTAGTCCGAGTGACTGGCAACTTACATTAACACTATCCTGCTGGCGTTGTTTATAAATCAAATGCGGTTATAATACCCTAGTTTATACATTTTCTGATAAACTGGACTGAGCAATCTTGACAATATTAAATACTAGTATTCATTACAATTGTAGGTGTGCACTCCCAGATGAGATCATTCTTGTAAACATATTCACAGTTTCATAGATATTAAGATGTCTTTTTTTAAAAGTAAACATGTTGACTAGTTCAAGTTATGTGATTTTGCTTCAGGACACGAGTTCTCGTAAAACCAGGCTTGCCAGCCTAATTCCTGGCTGGTTAACCTTAACCCTATTGACAAGAACGATTTCAAATTTATTCATTTGAGTCTCTTTCTGCTTTTCTAGTGCTCCTCATGCATGAATTTAATCTCTTACTTTTGTTTCCAATTAGTCTCTTGAGTACAAGAAGTGTTCTCCCTTGCAATCATTAAATTTTATCTGTGCAGGATGAGCCATGATGACATTCCTGTCCACATCTTGGACAAATTGGTTTCCTCTTTCATCCATTTTAATGGTGTCCTAATTTCCACTTAAAACATTGTTAAGGATTATGGATGAAAGGGCTGACAGATATTCAAGAACTCAGATCTGATGTAGGCAAAGTGGCACATTTGACTGACAGATTTTGTTTGCTTAAATTAACTTTCAGTTGCAACCAATGTTTATTCATTTTACTTTCCAGACATTGAGATCTGATATTTTCAGCATCTCAGTCTCACTGCTAAAGTTTATTCAATTTACTTCCAAGACATTGAGATCGCAAGAGTGAGGTTGATAGATGCATTCCACAGGTCCAAGTTTGTTTTATTTACATTTCTTGGCTCTCCAACCAAGCCCTCAAGTGCTTTGGTTAGCTTGGTTTTGATTTTCATCATTGGATTCAAGCATGAGAAATTATTGCCAATTTTCCTGACTCAAGCAGTTTTCTCTTCCAAGTTACTGGCTGAATTAGTTCTCGTCCTTTTGAGGGCAGGTCTCACACTAGTGGTTGAAGTTTTTGTGTATTTTCCAGTAACATAATACTACTGTTATCATGCACTTGCATTCCACACACACCTCAGTGCCCAACAAGGGTCAGAAACTTGTGTTCATTTTTGGATGTGGGTGAATTTATCATATCAGGGTTAAACAAAGTAATATACTCAAGCTAAGAAATTTTCCTCAACAGACCTTTGCCACTGCCCTCTGGGGCTATCTCATATATAAGGTTATAATACCATTATGTTTGAAATGTATGGAGATCAGCAGAACTGAATGTTCTCAACAAGCTACTCAAGTTTGGCATGCTATGTTGATTGATCAAACCAGATCCTTTCGATCTCTCTTCTGGTTGAAGTTGAGGCAGAAGTGAACTTAATCAGCATGGCGCCTAGTGGCCTGTTCTTTACTAAACCACCAGGTTCCTCTCCTCCAGCAACATGGGATAAATGAGTTGCCTTCACTGTCTTATGACACACTGGAGGATTCATTAGGCATATTCCCCTGTGGAGGGTGGGTGGGTGGAGTAGTTATAAGAATAAATGTATTTTCTTAACACATTATTGGTTGTCATAGTGATTTCACAAAGAACTGTGTTTCCATAAATGGGGAAATCTTCAAGTCCACATAGTGAACATACCTATCCAACATTCTTTCTGTTTTTAACATTATCTGCAAATATTTATAATAGCTTCCAATTTTCAATATTTGAGTCTATATTTAATCATTTTTTTATTTTCAATGTCTGTGGTAATGGTCACAAAGTTAAATGAAGATGAGTGATTATATTTGTTCTTCATAATGATCTAAAATATTTTATAAATTGCAATGTCCATAGTTTCTTTATTTAATCATGATAGAGAGGTTACCTACAAAATTTACTAATAATAAACTCGACTTATGTGATCAGATAGAACAAGGTAGTATTACATGTATTACTATTTACCAGTTTTTGTGTTATGTTACAGCTAAATTGTGGTCCCGTTTATGATTAACAAGGAAACATAAAATCAAGTACAAAATGATATATATTGGGATAAGTTCAGAGGTTTTTGGGGGTGGGGGTGGAGGTCTTTTTTTGGGGGTGTTTATAATTGTTTATCAGAATTAGTATCAAGCATGCTACTGACTAAAATTTTGAATGACAAAACTTTGTTATTTATCTTGTGGATGGGAAAATATATTTTAATCACAGTAAGTTTAATATTAAACATCTTGAGTTTAGGATGTATTATACATATACATATAGTCAACAATGATGTTCCTCAACAAATTAAATTGATTCCACTTAATCTGTGCTTAGCTGAAAGGCTGTCAGATTTCTCTTTTGGGATTTTTGATGACCAATAAAAATGAGTCCCTAAAAAAGGACAGATGCTCTAATGATCATAAAATTTTTTAGAGGAATTAAAGTTTAAAGTGGAGCTGTGATAACAAGAGTTTTAAGAAGACTGTCATGATGGCCATATCTAATGTCAGATGAACACACATTTTGCTTATTTCTGGCCAGCTAAACATCAATCAAAGTCTTTTAGTGAAATTTCCATGTTCATATGACTACCTATTCACAAGAAGTAATGATTTTCCAAATAGCTGCATTGATTGCTATACTGACACCATTTTCATTTAGGGACCCCTATGGCCAGATGGTCTAAGGGGTTCGCCTTTACTGACCACTGACATCTCACCCAAAATCATTCAAGTCCCACACTTGGCCAAAGTGGGCACATAAGATGGCTTGCCAGTAGCCTCCTACTGTGGGTTGGTGGTTCTTTCTGGGGTTTTCCCTGGTTCTTCCTTCACCAGATGTACTGCCCACCATGTATAGCTTATGTGCTGAAATATGGCATTAAACCACAACAAAAACCAATTAGACTGAATAAGTATTTTTATGAAAACACAAAGACTATATGACCACCCGTTAAGCAATAACAAGCTTTCACTATGGCAGCCATACTGGAAGTCAGACTGGCACCATTTTCATTTAGGACCATGGAGACATTGTGAGATGTCATTTAGTGAAGACTCCATGTTGATATGACCATATTCAGGAAAGTGTGCATGTTGATTTGGGATTTTAATGTAGATTTAACAATTTTTCAGTCATATTGCTACAATGTCTCTAGTATGGCAGTTTAAAGTGATATGTAGTGCGGGGCATCATGCCACAGACATGTAGCATAAATCCCACCAAGTCACACTATCCTGACACCAGGCTAACCAGTCCAAACATTAACCTCTTAATGCAGAGTGCCTAGTGAGGCACCTGTTAGTACCATTTCTGTAATTCTTTGGTATAACTTGGGTGGGATTCAAATCCAAGAATTCCTGTATCCGAGATAGACGCTTTTACCACTTAGTGCACCGGAGCAGTTCTACTGGTTATTTTTAGCATAATCAAATTTTCATCTAGGACCAACTAGACCATGGGATGAATCGTGTTTCAAGTTTCATGCCAATCCTTTAAATAGTTTCTTGGAGAAGTGATAACAAACTTGTGCCAATGGATGGACAGAAGATGGACAAAGAGAAACAGACCATCCCATGAGCTCTTCTGATCTATGGCTAGTACATCTGACAAAAAGGACACAATGTAATAATATTATTGATGAACAAATCTTAAACAAAAGTCTACATGCTAGAAGATGGCTTTTTCGGGTAGAAATCGTAAATTTTCATGATACAAAATTTAAAAATTCTTTAAAATTTGTGATGGCACTGTACAGTTCAATAAGTAAATAAGATGAATTCAGGAAGGCAAATTTGTTTCCACATTGTCTCTTTTGGTCATTTTTAGGTCATCAGTAGAACTGTAACATGTTCGAACGGCACAAACTTGCACACAGTCATGTCCATCCTGCACTAACAAGGATTCCTGGTTCCTGGTGTACTTCAGTTTTTTACTTATACATTCTAATGCTCATTCAAGGGCAAACAGAAGCCAATGCTAAAACATAATTGCAATTGAAAATATTTTATTATGACCATCGAGCACTGCTTAGATAAGCTATGTTTTGGCTTGACAGAACTATTAGAAATTTTCTTCTCCATCATACACACATCTATTTGTTTTAGAAATAATGAGTGTAAAATTTTAAAGGTACAAAAGAAAGAACCTCATTTCTATCAATTTTGGCCCTTAAAAAAATAATTAGCAACATGATAAGAGGTTTCAGTTGGCAATAAGTTTTATTCTTCTTTGTAGTTACTCCGCCTCTCTTTCGCACAAGAAATTATGGACACAAGTCTTCATTCTGGTTAAAGAATCTCAAATTATTTTAAACATGCAGGTTTTGACACTATCCAATTGAGAAATAAAATTATTAATTTTGATAACGTGAACAAAAATACTTGGAACATAACTGTATTATCTTCGACTCAATCATTTTAAGTAAATTTAGTTACAGGAAATTTTTTTGAGTAACGGATATATAATAATCCATAGAATAAGTTTTGGCCCAAAACATTTTTGCAAATCTAGTTTTCTGACTAAAGTTGCAAAAATATGTTACCGTTTCAAAGTATTGAAATTCAGATCTGCTTTAAACTTCAATGGTCAACACCAAATAAATGGTCAGACTTGAAAGTGAAGGCCAACACATGTTTATATAATAACTAGCTGGGTGGAAATACAAAACAAACTATATCTGGCATGTCACTGTAAAATTTATTATCAATACATATGGTTTTTATTCATGGCCTTTATATCACATTAAAAAGAACACTTTTTTAAGTAATGCCTGCATAATGTTTCCTTTTAGCAATATAATTAACAATTATAATTATCCTTATGCTACTGAGTGAAATTAAGTTTTCTGTATATTAGATATAGTGTAAAAGCTACCCCCGAAAAATCTACAGAAAAATGAAATTTCTTCAAGCTCTCACATGCTAACATTTCATTTTCTTTGACTGCTATGAGGTAGATCAATCATGTTTGCTTCATAAAATAAGAAGGAAACATCAATTTCAGGACTATTATTTATCCCTTATGAATTTAATTCAACAGAAAAAGATTAATTTTTATTCCCCTTACCCTTGCCATCTGAAGGCATGTCAGCATCCATTTCTTTCCATTTATTATTTGTAGTATCCATCAAGCAACATTTACAAAATTAGAGACATATACACAACACCAAGTTCCATCTGTCTTTTAATAATTATGTTATGATAACAATGACATGTGCATTATAAACTTTCTTGCTATCATTCATACAGAAAATGCAAAACCTTGCATTAAGATGTCTACATGTTTAATGTGAGGCAAAGATATATAATAGCTAATATCTAATTTTTGTCCATTATTTACTCAAATAAGTATGACATTTTCTGAGTCCAACCTTTGAAATTCTTACCTTGTCATTCAGAAATATAATAAAGAACATATTCTCAATTTCTTCATCCATCTCTTACACAACTGATCTTCTTCTATTATTCCACAGCCTTTGCCATTATAGCCAACTGATGACCAACTTATCCAATGTGAAAATGATCACAATCATATCATTGCATCTACTGGCCCTTTTGTTAGGTTATCAATTAACTTTTCTACAAACCAAATTTTCTAGTCATTTCTGGACTTTTCTGTTAGTATGGTCCTTTTTGAGGTATGGGAGATAACTGTGCAAGGTGCATTTACCTTACATAATCAAGAAACAAGCATACAAAAAAAATGAATTCAGGGGTTGGGGGCCATCTATAAATGACATTATGCACGGAGGGGTGGGTGGGGTGGGAAGTCACATGCTAGTCCCAATATTGGCTTATTCCATACAACATTCTTCCTTTTCCAGTCCACGAGTGTCAACACAGCGAGGTTGAAATAATCTTTGGGAGAAGGTCGAGTTGGCAGAGCTTTGTGATGTCATATTTGTGGGGGCTCTGACTTTTTTGTGACGAGGGTAAGTAAAAAATAGGCCAAAATCATGTGACATCATTTATGGATAGCCCCTCGAAAGAAACAAAATGTTCTCTTAAACATCTTACTAATGTCAGAAGTCTTCACAAACTGTACTTAATAGTAAATAACATTTTATTATGTCAAAAAAACTTCTTTCACTTATTATGCACAAACAACATATTTTATCATGACTCACCATCAGACCACAAAGGTGAAGGACTGACAATGCAAATAAATTAGTATTTTCAATAAAAGATATAAAAAAAATTAATGTGCCAAAAATGTAAATATAAATCAGAATGGTATTTTCAATGCTGTATTAGGAAGCTTCATTGATTTCAAGGCTAATTTAAGAACACAAGGAGCAATAGGTTTGTTTTATAGAATATTCCTGATGCTATCAATACCAATTAATAAAAAATATGTTGAAAATGCAACTCACACAAATGCATACTACTATTAGCACTACCACCAAGCGGATCCTGGTATGAACTCTTGAAAGCAAGATTGCTAGTGAATATCACATCAGTCACCACAAGTTTTTCAAGTTAAGCATACTATAGAGAAGGCAAAATCCACCTCCCGGACATTGACAGGGGTTTGGAGAATACCACCTTGTACATGCTGGCTAATTAATCTATGCAAATGGGCTTCTAGACATTTTACACAGTACAGATAATATAACACAAACTATAACAATGGTTGGATTAAACTGTATCATTTGTTAAAAAGATGAGACTAAATTACCTGCAATAAATAATTCCCGTCATTATTTCTTACAAACGAAACAGATTGGTCGACATACATAATGTTACCAAAAAACTGTTCATACCTTGTTATCTAGTCTTTTGAATAGCAGTGAGCATGTTAATCTATTTCTAATATTGCCATGATGTATATCTTCTGATAGGAATATTTTTAAAATATAAACTTTGTATGTATGCTCTTATTTGGCAGAAGAAAAGAATTTTGCTTGCCCTCACAAAGTCGTAACTGAATCCTGAAAATCATTGTCATAATGGAATCAAACAATATCCTAACCGACAAGACAAAGACCAATAAAACACTTAGCATTTCAATATTAAATTTTTTTCTTCTGAGGAACTCGGTGACTTTGATCCACCTTTTCTGGCTTCCAAAAACTTGAAGACAAAATTTTCATACTAACGATACCACTTGAAAAGTGATACCTCTCTATCTAAATATTCTTACACTGGTGAGACAAGTCAAAATTTACTATTAAGACACTGGTGAGACAAGTAAAAATTCCTATTAATAAATACACGCTCTGATTAAATATGCAGAACTTTGTCACCTTAATAGCATTTTAATTGTAATCTACAGGAAGCAGACAATGAGCAAAGAAATTTTGGGGACCAAAAGGCAAATGGGTGGTAGAGATCATAGATAAGTGACTCTGGAAGGGACTAATCCTCTACTTAGTAAAAAAAATCTTCTGGAATTCAAGATAAGACCATTTCTTCCTTTTAAACACTGAGTGCTGAAACCATCCGATTTTCTTCCACTATAGCATGATTTTCAAATTAGATGCTGTGGTACATATATTGAATTTCTTATTGGCAACATTTTCATTTATGACCTAGTAGACATCACTAGATGTATTATGGTGTAAACCACAAGACAATATGACTATCCATTCAGTGGAATTAGTGAATAAGATTTTCAAAACGGCCTTAGTGGCAGGCATACTGGATGCTATGATTTTTCAATCTGAAAAAGTAGCAAAACCATTTTCAAGATGGCCAAAGAGGTGGCAATATTGGCCGTACCAGTGAAACCATTCTTTCTACACAAGTCTTTTAGTGAAAATGACATGCTGACAATGACCATCCACTCAGAAATTGTAGGGATAATAAAATTCTCAAGATGCAGCGATACTGATGTCTTTATGGCACCATTTTCAACTAGAACCAAATAGATGTAAGTTTTCCAGCAAAAAAAACCCCATGTCAATATGACTTTTTTGCTTAGGATGGATGCTGTCGTGGCCATATTAGATGTCCAAGTGGCACCATTTTCATTTGATCATGGGATGAATGTAAAGTTTCATGAGAACCCTCCAAGGAGTTCGGATGTAGAAAAACATGCACTTCTAGATGGATGACAGGCGAAAAATCATCCTATAAATTCTTCTAAGAGTTAAAAACCAGAAAGAATGTCAACTAAAGTAGCCATAACATCATATTAATGCCCACTCCATGTTTTATAGTCCTCTATCTAGACACCAGCTAGGTTTAGCTCATTAATAACCAATGGGTCCAAATGACCTGGACTCTGGTCTATGTACGCATTCTTGAAATAAACTTGATATGTTGAAACTTTTTTTTTTCTTACCAGACTTACCATAACAAAAATCCCTGTACCCAATAATCTACAAGTTTCTTTGTTATTCTATGTGCAAAACCCATATTTCTTTTAGCAATAAAGAACTTTATGTCTGACCCTCAAAGCAATTGTCTTCTTAAATTATCTTAATTACAAGTGCTCCACAAACTTCGGTCTAGCATGTGGACAAGATTTTTTAAAGTTATTGTGTTAGAACCATTTTTCTGTTTCCAGTCACAATGACCATGGCCTTTTGACCACAAAATCAACAGGCAGCTTTCCTACCAAAGGTACTAGTCATGCACAAACTATGGGGAAGGTAAAAGGTCATGAACTAAGAGTTTTGAGCATAAATAAAACCTTCTTTCAGACACCTCTATGACCTTTTTATCCCTAAATCAAAAGGCTTCTTAACCATATGTGCATTCCATCCACTTAGTCTGGTCAAGGTCTGCGATGTAAAACCAGAGTTATTTTGCAGAAACCATTTTTCTTTTAAGGTAACTGTGACCTTGACTTTTGATTCTAAAATCTACTTTTACCACATGTGCAAACCATTTACAACATCAAGTCTATGTCTGCATCGCAGAATTAATGCTTTTAAATGCAAAAGCTTCTATTCTTACCATGTGAGACCATGGTGGTGGACTCAAGCTGTTGAAACAAAATTGTTAAAAGACTACTTGATGAACAGATAAACAAAGTCATAACAGAACATGTTCTATTTCCTTGTGTGGATATAAAAACTAGCTTTCAGTGTCTAATTAACAAACCTAGTTAAAAAGAAAGGAATAGTCACGCTTAAAGAAAAAGAAAAAAATCTTGGAAAAATGCAATTACAGAAAGGATACACCAGAGTAAACAAGAGCTGGGCATTGCCAGTCATGTTGTCACAATAATAGTCCTTGATACAATATACATCATAATATAACTTCACACATAAAATATAACTGTTGTTGTTACAGGGTTTAACACCATTTTTCAGCACTTGATGGGATATACATGGTGGCCAATATTAATGGTGGAGGAAGAACCCAGGAAAACCCCCACACAGAATGAGGTGAGATGGCAGCAATGTTGAATGCTTCAGACCACTTGGCCACTCAGGGCCCCTAAAATATTACTGTAAAATATCCATGCTAGTCCAAGTTTGTGAAACAAACATATCTTATATCATTGCATAAATCCACTCTTTTTGGACAGGTTGAATTCTAGAATGAACTGAAGCAAAGCCTTGATTTAATTTCTTTCAAATATATTTAAATGATTTTAAAACATTTTTTGTTTACATTTTCAGCAGAGTTAGATTAATAACAAATCTTTGGATAAGTGTATAAATGTAGATAATATCATATGGAAACAAAAATTTACCAGGACAAATCAGAACATTTAAAAAAAAATAAAGTCAAACTTCAAGAGCATTGATAACTGCAATCTCATTGAGATATTAAAATACTTTGAATTAACAAAGAGTATGTAGTAGATATAGTAGGTATAAGCAGACCATTTTTAGATATAGTTTATACAGCATTGTCAATAATTTCATTTAAAAGGATAGAAAGAAAACAAGATAATGTTCCTTTTCAGATGCTTTATATCATTTAGTACATGTATCATTGTACGATCATCATGTATATATAGTACGAGTTTGTATTGTGAAACAAAATCGACAGAGACAATATTGCAATTTATCCACGATTCCATGATATCAAAGCTCTTCTAATTACATGCAAGAGGAATTTTCACTGTAATCCTCCAAGATGTTTAGAAGAAGTGGTAATAACACATTTGTGCTAAATCGATGGGTAGACAATGGCCAAGCAGACATCCCATAAAATTCTTCTGGTTTATGACCAGCTGAGCTAAACACTAAAGTCAGTGAAGCATAAAGCATTGGAAAGAGGGACCAATTTTTGTAATTCAGGTTTGGTACTCATAAAAGTTTCACAATTAATGTGTTCAGTGCCTATTATATAAATTAAACATAAAAATATTTTAAATAATTAACAGGCTTCCAAAACATTTTGACACAAAAATTGCAAAGTTTTTTACAGGCTATCTTTCCTGGATGAAATTGATCCTTTCATGGTTCACTAATAACACTCTCTAATTGGAATAAACAACAAATTGGCTCAGAACAAATATACCTCTTTCAAATCAAATCACTGAAGACATATGATCATGTATGGAACCACAGGATTAACACCAGAAACATGTATACTGTACCCACTAAAATTCATATAAATTTGCATTAACTTTTTTTATTTAAAGAATAAAAAGTTAATAAAAAATATGTTAAACTGCTTAACTGCATATGTTGAAATTTTCTTCTTTTTTTTTACAAAAGGGTTGTTATAAATTTGGACAAAAAGCCTTTAAAAATTATATACCTTTAACATTTGTTTCTAAAATATTCACTTATGTGTAGTTGGTGTCCAAATATATACTTTCACTTTAGTACTATGAACTTGGACTGCATATTTTCAGTCCATACAACAAATGTACCTCAAATGATTAAATGGTGCTGCATCTTCAAAAATTTTTGTAATAACTGAATAAATTTAACTCAAAAATAGTTAAAGTTAAACTATGACTCAATTACATATTTTTTTCTGCATTCCAGTGGTGGCTAAAAAATATGTTTTCCCTGCTTTTGATATATATTTGCAAAATGAAAGGATTTTTCCTGGTTGGGAACAAACCTGTTCATTCTCTAAACTTATTCCTAATTTCCCAGTAGCATTAGATTTAAGAATAATCAGGTCACAGTTTGTGTTACAAGTGAAATTCTCTCAAATATGTATTCCCCCTTCATAAGTTACAATGCAAATAATGGTGAATACAAAGAAAACTAATTAAATCAAGACCTAAATAAAGCATGATTCCCTTGAAGAAATGATGCTCCACTGTATAAAATGAATTTCCAGGAATTCAAGAAAAGATCATTTCTTCTGTTAAATAGTGGAGTGTTGAAACTATATCTGGTATTCTGGGCAGTAATTTTAAACCAGCCAATGTGGCAACTGAATGGAAGTAAGATTATTCATTTAGAATCAAGTAAACATCATAAGTCTTCAGGTGAAAACCTAATTCAAATATGACCATCCATTCAGAAGAAGCAGCAACAACATTTTCAAGATTAATGTCATGGCAACAAAATCTGATGTACGATGCATACCCATTTTATTTAGGACCAAGTAGATATAAGAAGTCTTTTGGTAAAATTATAATATCAATAAGGTCATCAATTCAACAGAAGTAACAATAACAAGAATTTCAAGATGAGATGGATTTCAGATAAGCATTATTTCTTTCGTTACCAACTAGACACCATAAGACTTTGAGCAAAAATTGCCAAAGTCAATATGATTTTATGTTAGAGAGGAATAACAAGAGTTTTAAAATTAATGCCATGTTGGCCATAATGGGTGTCAGATTGGCCCTAGTTTCATTTAGGACCAACCAGAAAAGCCCCATGTGGATATGATCATTCATTCAGGAGGATTAGCAATAACAAGACAATAACAAGATTTTCATGGTGGTTGCCATGTCAGTCGTACTGGATGTCTGACTGACACAAGTTTCATTTAGGACCAGTCAGAGATCATATGAAGTCTTACAGTGGAAACCTCTATCTGATATTGCCATTACTTCAGTATAAGTTGCAACAAGAAAATTCTAAGTTGGCCACTGATGTGATTTCAAGATTCTCAATTTTGGTTTGGTGCTTTATGATACATTAACACAAGTAGGATATGTAGTGCTTAGGCAATTAGAGTCAAGTACCTTGCCCAACACCCTCATAGCTAACCCTTACTGGCCTGATAGTATGATGTGAACCCAGATGTTTTCCATCACAATTCTGGTACCCTAACCACTGAGGCATAGACTATAGCCATCATATATCCTCTTCTGGTCTATGACCTCTAGAACTAATAACTTATTTACTGTGAACAGTAATCAAAATTGTAACTTGAACACAAGCTTTAAACAGTCAATTATGCATAAAAGTAAGGGTCACAGTGAGCACAAAGGGACAGTCATAGACATAGTATCATTCAAATGAAAATATATTTCTGCTATGATTGTTTTCTGAAGTTCAATAGATTCATATAATTTTAAAGTTGGTTCAATTGGACCAACCTGAAAGGGAAGATAAATCCCATAAGAAAATCAGAAACATTTAATTAACATCTATGAAGCAGGAGATGCAATGAGGATCTACATTCTGTTCCTGCATGTGCCAATTATTTACACCAATATTGCAGAACTCTCTAAGAGCTTCCCGTGCATCCTGGACCTTTAGGTGTTGCCACTGTACTCTAAGTTTCTGGAAACTACAAGTACAAACTTTAAATGACACCAGAATATTGTGATCATTATAGTCAGTGATATTTCTAACTAAACTTGTGCTGATTTGCCTGGAATGTAATACTTTACATCCATTTTTCTCACCTGAACTCAGTTTCTGATGATCTAGTCTGGGACAACCAAGTCGAAGGAATACAGAGAGCTCTGCAGTAGCAGAACAGCACCCTTATGCTTCTACTTGATGGTAAAAATCTAAGACATTTCTTTTACCTTATCTAGAATGCTTTGCTCTAATAACTAAAGTGCTGACAACATCTTGAACAGCACACATCATGCATAACTGAAGATTTCTTGACAGATTTACTGATAAAGATCTTGAAATATTCTGACATGATAATTCCAACAAGAAAAGATGATGATTCCAATGCTAAGTGTATTTAACATTTACATCACTTTCAAATATGTTGTTTTAACTAATTTAAATTGCTAACGCAATTTTAAGTAAATGAAATGTACTAATTTTTACATGGTTCCAGCAATCATAGATGAGAAACTATACATGTATATCGATCACAGAAGGCGGCTCTTCTTTCTAGAAGGAGAATCCATACTGACATCTGGTGTAGAAGATCTTTTCCGTCGATGATCACAGTGTCGTGAGAATTCGTCCAATATGAAAGTGTTGAGCTCTTCCATATCTGCGTCTTTTGTGTGGGTACTATGAGGTTGAAAACCAACGCTGATGTTTGACATGGCACCATTTAAACCTGCATATGGAAATATCAAGAAGTATTGTAGTTAAGATATTCCTTTTAAGATCTGTTCAAGCAAATGCTGTCAAATCATCAAGCCTAACCTGAAATATTATCTACCTTAGGAATTTAACTTATTGACCATCAGAAGCATGTAGCTCAAATTCAACAATTTGAATTGAAAATTCTAGTCAATGATCAAGACAACACCTCTTTTGTCTACTGAATTTTTTTAACCTAGGAAAGGTTGCAGTAACTAACTGTAAAACATCTAAAAATAAAACATAAAAAATAGTTTTCATGGCACTGTATGCCTAGCCTACTAACCTGCTTGACAAGATGGTTTCATACTCAAAGGGCTAGGAAGGTAAGGATACATCCATGTATGAAAGTACAAATGCTTTCCAATTCTAAACTGAAAGTACTATAGTTACCCTTTCTATGATTTGGAATGATTACAAATAAAAATTTAAATTAAAAAATAACTATGACCATAACCCTGCTTGAGGGCTTGTGGTTATCATGGACTTTACTTACTGATTATACAGTTTAAGTACAATAAATATCCCTCCCTGATTTAGAGACAAATGAGTATAATGAAAAACTTCAACTCAAAACTTTAACTTTTTTACAACCACTGCCAAATGCAGAGTCATACCATATCCTATTTTAAGGCGGTATACAAAACATCTAACCTTTTTTCTCAAAGAAACTTTGACATGACATTTCCAAACACAACAGCAACCATTACTGCTGATAAACAAATATCAAAATACATACGAAAATGTTCACAAAAACATATAAATACATTTAAATCATCCGTTGTGACTTACTTCACTGTTATACAAAGAAATTTTACAGAAAATAATAATAATAATAATAATAATAATAATAATAATAATAATAATAATAACAACAATAACAAAATATTATTCTTTCTCAGAAAATCTGCCAATACTGGCTTACCTGTTTAATACCAATCACTGTAACTAAACTGCTGCTGTACTTGAAATATTTTTTAGCAAAGTGATAATTCAAATTACGCACAAGCACTATAATACTATATGCATTTGCTTAAAAGTCAAATGATACTGCAAACAACAAAGATCTTGATCTGCCTTTGCACAAAGTACCTGCAGATCAGGATTTATGATGTTTACTCTACTGATTTCTGCTAACATAATGCACAGAACAAAATATGGAGCATTATGCAATGGCAAATCTGGGTCTGTGCATCATTTTCATGTCCTGGACCCTTTTTACTCCAAATTTCTATTTTATTCCACTCTTAGCAATGGTCCTCCTGTCTGTTTGCACCTCAGACCAGTCTACCTTAGATCTGATACCAAAAAGTATAGTCCAAACACAAAATAAGATTCCGACCATGAGCAACTTTTAGGTGTAAATAAATTGGATCTCAAAAATGTTTTCTCTCTGTATTTTGTAATGCAACTAGAAAATGTCCAGATTATGTGGTCCCATTGTAGATCTACATCTGTCCACTTTCTTTAATAACACCCACTTTTGAGTATCTTAAATCATCCCGATACTACTAAGCTCCGAAGAAGGGTACTGCCTTCTGATGCTTAAATGGTGCGCCAAAGGTTAAGGTAAATCTATGAACATTTCTTGTGCAATACCATATAAACTCATTCCTGATAAAAATTCAACTGCAAACTGCATAGATCCAGATCCGCCATCACATAATACACCAGCAGATTTGGGTCCATGCAGTTTGTTATTGTAGAATAAGCAAGATAGCCCTCATTATGCTGTGGCATATCAAGATCTTTGCTGCTTGCAGTTTGATCCAGCTTTTAAAAGAGTATATATGGTACCTGCTGTTTTGGCTATGAATTTAGAATCAAGATAAATTACTTTCTTTACCAAAAGGGAAGGTGGGGTCTTAAGAAACACAAGACAGATTCATGGACTTGTCTTTATTTCCAAATAATACAGTCTAAGATAACTTCAACTTTGACTTATTGGATCTTAATGACAGCATTGTAAATGCTATAGAGTTCCCATGTAATAACAAAAAGAAGAAAACCAAAAACAAAAACAAAAATAACAATATGGGTTTGATCACCTATAAACAATGCTATGACTTTAACAAAGAATCATGACACTACAACTGTACTGCCATCTTCTAAACATAAACAATATTAATAAATTAGGGACATATAAGTTGTTCTCCTTTGCAATACTCAATTCAATATTGACAGAAAACATTTGTACCTTGTAGTGCTATGGCCTGCCGAAAAGCCTCAAGGTCTGGTTCATCAGAAGTTGGCAAACTCTCAGGTGTATTAAAGCGTGAAATAGGTCTATCTATGGCTAACCGTGGCGACTGGGTATGTCTTGCAACATTACATGAACTTGGAAGTCTTGAACGAGGGGGAGGATTTTTTCCACACAAATAAGCTAGCAACTCCTCTCTTCTGATGTGTTTTCTTTTCTTCCTAACCCAAGAAACAATGTCTTTTGTTCTGTTCTGTCTACCAGTCTGAATTCCAAGATCTACATACCGTCTGATTGTTTCTACACTATCTGAAAGTAGAGACCGAAAACTTTATTACACATATATGTATTTTTTTAATTAAAAATTAGATACAAGTATTAATATATTTAGCACTCGGAAGCCAGATGCAGAGACCAAAGGCAAAGCACAGAAGGGGAGTTTCAACCACCACTTAACAGTGCCTGTAATCCTGGCCATTACAAAATTTGAGAGAGCTCCCTAACCATAGTCAAATACGAGTCTAGATGGAGGTCTGAGCAAGACGCAACCCCCATGAGTCTCTCTAAGCTGGAGATAATTTTCTTATCCTCTAAGCCTGTGGGCTTGAGATACAAATCCTAGGATGGTGGCAGGGGATCCAAAAGGAGAAGGTGGATGCATTGTTTCAGACCTTTTGTTTCAGTGAACTTCACTAGGACCAATAAGATAATCTCATCCTACCCGCTGGGAGGCAGCATTTTCTGACCCCATGTCTCTCTAATCAAAAGGCATAGGAATAGGCTTTTCTATATCCTTAACTCCTCATACAGAGTGATGAGACTGCCTCTATAAAAAGATCTGGCATGAGGATGAGAAAGCTTCTAGACCTCTCTCAAGCATTTAGGGAAGGAATACTGCTCCCTCCATGCCTCCTTTCTCTGTTGCCATTTTTAATGTTTTGGCATACTGGCTGAATTTCTAGAATGCACCAGTTCTCAACCCTGACAAGATTTAAAAACTACTTCCATACAGACTACCTGTTTTGTGTCAGTGACCTTTTAGGCTACTTCATGTTGCTACTTTGCTCTGGAGCAGAACTCTTCTCGGTCACAATACTGTTTGTTCTGCATGGAATGAATGCCTGTAAAACAATACCAACTTCATGTTCTCAATGAAATTTGGAAAGCAATACAGTATTATCTTCTTAACCAAAAAAAAAGTACAATTTCCTTGTGCAAGGGAGTCTTATCTAAAACAAGTCCAAGCATGGAAGTGAAGATGATAAATAACCAAATCCTTTACATTGTACCCTCTGCAGATGCAAAACAATTGCATTGGACAACAACATACTCTTGTTTCTGTAAGTGAAAAGTGAATTGTTAAAAACTCCTACTGCCCTACTACAAATTTACAAGGTAACTAACTTGTGCAGTTTGGAATCTGCTTCCCTGCTGATTCTGTGCTATATTTTTATGCCATCAGCACATTCTGTGCCTGATTACATATTTCTGTGAAACACACATTCCAAACTTGTTCCCCATTTACGATTACTATATACTATATAGTAACTACCTTTGATAATTTTCTTATCCTTTAAGCCAGTGGGCTTGGGATACAAATCCTGGGATGGTGGCAGGGGATCCAAAAGGAGAAGGTGGATGCATTGTCTCAGACCTTTTGTTTCAGTGAACTCCACTAGGACCAATAAGATAATCTCATCCTACCCACTGGGAGGCAGCATTTTCTGACCCCATGTCTCTCTCTTCAAAAGGCATAGGAGTAGGCTTTTCTATATCCCTAACTCCTCATGCAGAGTGATGAGACTGCCTCTATAAAAAGATCTGGCATGAGGATGAGAAAGCTTCTAGACCTCTCTCAAGCATTTAGGGAAGGAATAATGCTCCCTCCATGCCTCCTTTCTCTTTGACTCCATACAAGTATATGACAGAGTCCACTGCTCACAACATCAGCACAAATATGAGGACAATGAATGGGTAACCATGACAGAATAACTGGGAAGGAAAATTCACTTCCCGGAAATAGATACACTTACACTAGCAATAAAATTCCTCACATTATTGTACAGTATGCGCATTGTGGATTATTGATTGTGAATATGGACAAAGGTACAAAATGTTGTGTCGACTACCAATAGTGGAACGATATCACAGATTTTATTGCAGCCATAGTGTGTTATGACATCTCTGCTTGATCTTATCATATTCACTCTGTGAATTGATATTAGGGATGAAATGATACACATCTGCAGTGTATTGATACTATTCACAAAACACAGCCTATGATATCATAAATCATTGATACATTGTCAACTTGATGATTTTTCTATCTTTAGTAGGATGGTGCCATTTTATAGGTGTTGGATTACTGGTTGAATTTCTAGAATGCACCAGTTCTCAACCCTGACAAGATTTAAAAACTACTTCCATACAGACTACCTGTTTTGTGTCAGTGACCTTTTAGGCTACTTCATGTTGCTACTTTGCTCTGGAGCAGAACTCGTCTCGGTCGCAATACTGTTTGTTCTACATGGAGTGAATGCCTGTAAAACATTACCAACTTCATGTTCTCACTGAAATTTGGAAGGCATTACAGTGTTATCTTCTTAACAGAAAAAAAGTACAATTTCCTTGTGCAAGGCAGTCTTATCTAAAACAAGTCCAAGCATGAAAGTGAAGATGATAAACAATCAAATCCTTTACATTGTACCCTCTGCAGATGCAAAACACAACTGCATTGGACAACAACATAGACTCTTGTTTCTGTAAGTGAAAGTAAGTTGTTAAAAACTCCTACTGCCCTACTACAAATTTACAAGGTAACTAACTTGTGCAGTTTGGAATCTGCCTCCTTGCTGATTCTGTGCTATATTTTTATGCCATCAGCACATTCTGTGCCTGATTACATATTTCTGTGAAATATACATTCTAAACTTGTTTCCCCATGTATGATTTAAGTACAGTACAGATCATTTAATAATGAATTTTGCAGAAAGTTTCTGCTGTTTTGTACTTATTTCTGTTAGCTTTGAATGCCAATATTTTTGGTGTATCATGCAGTGAATAAACTATAGTTCTGATTGGTGATTATTCTTTAACTCTAGACTTTCACACAAACAATAACTACCAATTAGAACTGAAAGTAAAATTTTACTACATGAAGCATGTTCTTCATCTTCAACAGTAAAAGAAAAGATGTGAGCAACAGAGAATCTTTGCATAAAAGTGGCTACCAGTGGTCAGTAAAGTACTTTAATCATACAAATGGAACAAATCTGGAATGTCTTCTTTACATACATATATATATATATATATATATATATATATATATATATATATATATATATATATATATATATATATATATATATATATCATTGCCTGAGGATAGAGACAGGATAAAAATAATCAGCATGTAATTGGCTAGGTTGTGGAAGAACAGATTTCAAACCACATGAATTAATCACCTTGTGTATGCTAATTTGTTTAAGCCAAGTGGGAGTTATCAATAGTTTTTCTTTGTTGCTGATATAAATAAATATATGTATATTCAATTACCATTACTGTCTCAGATGAATTTTCAATTTACAGAAAAAAAACGCAATGACTAATAACTATTCCTGACTGCTCAAAATTAAAGCATCAAGTATTGGATAAGTATTTGTTTTGCATTAATTCCTCACCTCCTGCAGTGAAATGGAAAAAATATAAATAAATCAATATATTAACTGCTTCCCTCTTAGCTGAAACAGTAAACAAATTTATGGGACACACTGTGAAAATGAAAATGAATACAATGAAGTATAGTAGTTGTAATCAAATACAGAAATAATGAGTTACAATTTAAGTCTTTTGTCTGAACAGATCACAGTTTGTGGTTTACTTTTTGATAAACATAAAATGCATAAAACTGCAGATTGGTCTTTTCATTATCACTTTAGTCAGTGAAGTTCAAACTGAACTGTCTTTAAAATCACATGAAGGAAATTACTACATGTTTTTTTAAGATAAGAGGATCAACAAGATTTGGTTTTAGGGCTGAACATTGTGCATTTGCTACATCTCCAGCAGTGGAGAACATCCTCTCTATACCTCAAGTAGTGGAGAACACCCTCTCTATATCTCAAGTAGTGGAGAATACCTCTTTATATCTCAAGTAGTGGAGAACACCCTCTCTATACCTCAAGTAGTGGAGAACACCTCTTGATATCTCAAGTAGTGGAGAACACCCTCTCTACACCTCAAGTAGTGGAGAACACCCTCTCTATATCTCAAGTAGTAGAGAACATCCTCTCTATAACTCAAGTAGTGGAGAACACATCTTTATATCTCAAGTAGTGGAGAACACCCTCTCTATACCTCAAGTAGTGGAGAACACCCTCTCTATACCTCAAGTAGTGGAGAACACCTCTCTATATCTCAAGTAGTGGAGAAATCCCTCTCTATATCTCAAGTAGTGGAGAACACCCTCTCTATATCTCAAGTAGTGGAGAACACCTCTTTATATCTCAAGTAGTGAAGAACACCCTCTTTATACCTCAAGTAGTGGAGAACACCCTCCCTATACCTCAAGTAGTGGAGAACACCTCTTTATATCTCAAGTAGTGAACACCCTCTCTATACCTCAAGTAGTGGAGAACACCCTCTCTATATCTCAAGTAGTGGAGAACACCCTCTCAGAGGGGACACTTGTTCCTGGGATACACAAAAAGGATTTATCAATTTTAGCCAATCTAGCAATGTCATCTCATGATTTTTCAATTATTGAAGAGGATTTAAATTCAAGAGAATCGTTAGAAACACTCAATAGTTCTTAAGCTCCTCTTCAAGTTCCTCCATCTGCGTTTTTGAAGTCTTAATATATGTAGACATCATCAAGATGTTCTTGCCTGGCAGAACAACAGGTACCTTTATCTATGATATCACTCTGACCAATGTTTGACTTAAGGCTCTTGCAAACTGGTTGAGCATTACTTGCAGCAGAATTGGCAGACACACACAACTGTTCCGTTAGTTGTAGTAAAGGTGGCAGTTCTGACTACATGCCATAAAACACAAGTGAATGATCAGTGTCATGTTCAGCCTTCACTTTAACAATGATTTCTGATGCATGCTACGAACATTTGGTGAAGATTTCATTCCTTCATGTATCACTGAGGAAACGTGGATCCAAGGCAGCAACAATGGTGAGAGCTACTTCTTGATGTGTGTATCTATTCTGAAGATCATCGGCCACATCCCTTTTCATCTGAGCTTTTACTAGAGAATCATCATCGCCATGTAGGAAAATGATGTCAATAAGTTTGCGACGAAGAGGCATGATAAAAGAAATAGAACTGACTAAGCACAAAGAGTGGTTGTCACCATTTTAAGAGGTTTTAGTCAAACCATTACCTAATCAGCCAGGCAAATGTTATCATATTACAATGTGTTCAAATCTTTCTTTTTTTATTTCAGCAAGATTTTCTTTATCTCAAAATGGCAATTACTGCACATTGCATTTCAAGAAACCCTAAAATCATGCCTTCAAGCAGGCACATCAACTAAAAGTTTATGATATGATACACCCAGTAATTCAGCCTGTTTTCTCAGTAATTTTTTTTAAGAATGATCACCTCTGCAAACTGCTTTTTACCTGAAGCATTATATCAGGGGTCAAGTATATGCCAAAGGTCTCTAAATTCTGGCTAATCCATGATTCAGTATGAATGCATGTCCTTTGTTATAAATATGCACACCTTATCAGTTATCCGTAAAGCATGAGAATAATTCATGGGGGTAATTAGCACCAATGACCCATGGTAAGGTTCTCTGGATTGGCTATGACATTTTAGCTTCAGAAATTGAAAATATCTTCACACGATGAACTCACATTAGCAGGGATCAATGATCTATAGTCTGTCATCATATAATTACCACATTCACAGGATGGTGTTAGTTCATGTGGTATGCTAGATTAGTGGTTCTGCCAGAAAACTTAATGAGTGTCACATAGTCAGCACACAGCAATCGTCTCATCAATTTTCCCATTCCTTAAACTCTTTTTTAATGCAAAATGAGCAGATTACAGACCATGCTTTTTAAGTTTTCGCCAGGTCATACTCAGTCATGCTTGAAGCACTTGTAGTTTGAAGTCAATGTCAGTCATCAATGTCAGTAAGATGCTTATTTGTTGACACAAAAGTTAAAGCTTCAAAAGGATGAAAATTCAAAGACATGTAACTTCCGATTACCCATGCTGCAACTACCCAGGAAATGAAATAGAAATGATACTGAAGCTGATTACTGGAGTTAGAGGTATGGAATCAAGTAGGTCATTGTCAGTCAGAAACTATTGCAAGCAGTAAAATATGGCTAATATTAACTTATAATAATAATAATAGAGTTCATTTGCTACTTATAAAAATTTACGTCAATATCATACAAGATGGATAAAAGAAAGTTATATTATGATTATTGTATTGTCGGTTTAATGCCACAATATACCAGTATTCTATATAATCACACACAACTAATATGGATACAGTTAAAAATAAATTGTTGCAATTAAGGAAAGAATAAACATCTGATGCGAGATTTTTGACAACAAAGATAAATTGGAATAATCTCAATACTTACAGTGTGTATGCTAGTGGCTATATGGGCAAAATAGTCACATTGGAATCTGTCATTTCACATGAACAGTCCAAAAAGGCAAAGTTTTCTTTGCCTTAAAATTTTTCATGACATTTCCCACAAAACAGTTCATTTCAATACAATACATTAATAATTAATATAAACCTACGTCAATTTTCTATTCAAATAGCAAGTTGGGAAGATAGGAAAAAAAATTATATTCAAAAGTCAGTTTGGGTTCTACTTTGATGATCACAAACATAAGAAATCAGACTGGTATCATTGGAATTCCCACTGAAAATTCACAAATGATCACTGAAAAACAAGAGAAAAATGTAAAATTTGAAGCCCAATTTAATGGACACGTACAGCGCAGTTACTAATACATTTCAACATTTTCTCTTATATTTCTCATACAGGCATATGAAAAGTGTGTTAATAAAAGTTAAGAAAATTATTTATTTGTATGATTGACTTTGGGCATGGAAAATGATAAAATTATGGCTTTGATCTATTAACATATGCTACAGATATGAATTGAATTAAGTAAATGTTCAAGTGAGGAAGACTTCTTAACTTTAGATTGTGACATTTCCATCTAAAATTTTGTGGCTGCCAACCTGGCAGGTGGCCTTAATATAATAGAATCATCCCTGTAAATACACGTTCGTACTTACCATATATGCTGTCTCATAAGTCAAAATGCAAACAACAAAGATCCTGATCAGCCATAACATAATGTACTTGCAGATCAGAGCCTGTGATGTTTGTTCTACTGATTGCTCCTAAAAATCTGCATTGACCCAGAGCTGCCAGCGCATGATGGAATAGCACCTCTGGGTCCATACAGTTTGCAGCTGGACTTGTCTTATGAGCTGGCATATCTGGTATAGTTGTTTCAAGCCATTTCTTCCTATAATAGGTAAAGAGTCATAAGATAATTTATGAAAAATATTTAATCAATTACCTTTAGTATTATGCCTGGAATGAGGTGTCATGGTTAAATAAAATCAAGATGTCCAGATGATGATTAAGATAACAATCATTGGTATTGAAATTGCTGAGAAAATCAACTATATGTATATACATTCAAAATCATGCAGGGATCCTCAGAACAAAAAAGTAATTTTTTTTCACTAAGAATGTAACATTTTTAGCACAAGTGTTTCCTTCCTAAATCTGATAAAATTTAATGCTATGGTAGTGTTTCTGGCTTTATGGCCTTTAAACAATAGGATACCATTGCCAAAAACAGCACACACAGCAGAAAAAAACTTTTTAGGAGATGAAGCTGCAAAAATAGTAAATAATATTGGCTAATATATTGGGCCTGGGGGATACTAATAAAGAGAAAGAGTGAAATAAGGTTAACTGACTTGTTTAATTATGTATTTCATTCAAATTTTGATGCTCTCACTTGAATCCTCAATGTGTGTACAATTACTTAGCAAGCAGCAAGTTTACTACATGGAAACAACCCTTATGAATCTACTTCAATCTATGTAAAAGTACTTGCCAGTTAAAGCAATAGAATGGAGATTTCCCTTACATCATTGGGACAAAATGGTATAGTCCTTTATACATGTATGATTGAGCTCCGTAAAACTAGGTCAGGTTGAGATTTCCATATGACTGCAATACACAGAACCCCAAAAGGGTTAAAGTTACCAAAAGTAATTATTATGCAAGAAACACACATTGGAATCATAATAAAGGCATCCCAACATGAATAAATAAACTTGGAAAAGCTCAGTAAAAGATGGGTTGACTTCTGTGAAGTATGTAAAACTGGGTCGAGTTCTTGGTAAAATTTGGCAAGGTTACCAAAGAGGAATTGAATAAGCAAAGTATGGATACTGAAAAGAATGTAGTATTGTATGTTCAATAAATGTTTTTTTTTACATATCAAATTGATTTGCATGTGGCATATATGTTCCTCTGACATTATTATGCCAAGTTTACCAAACTTTACTGAGGTGAAAAAATTAGACTTAAAAAGATGTTTATACAATACAAACTCTGCAGGAAGCTCTCTCTGAATGCAAAAATGCAAATGGTATTTATAGTAATAAGACATGCGCCTTTGCAACCATGACAAATCATGAGAGCCAGTCACTGCTGAAGATGCATGACAAGCGACCAATCAGAAGGCGGCTAACATAGCTTCTTGGAAATGATCAGAGATGCAGAGTGCACGCCTAATGTAAAGAATGCATGGAATAATAAAGAATTAAAATAAAATATGCATGGACACAACTTGAAGTGGACTCGTAAGTTACATATGAAACATCATAAGTGTATATTAATTACTAACAATGGATATCAAATTGGAAACATGTTAATTTAGTTATGAAAGTGAAAACATAACTACACTTAACATGTGACATCAATATTGTGTTTTATTTCTGGTTAAAATTAGGAATAAAACTTTCAATATTTATATTTGTAGGAGTAACATTTATTATTACAAAATAGCAAACAGTTTACTGTTACACTATATTGCAAGTTCCCAACTACATCTGACGTGCAATGGAAGCACACTGTACACCTAATTCATGATAGTACTGGTAAAAAAAGATGGTATCAGATGAATTTGTGCAAATCAATTTGGTCAAGGCTATGTCAACCTGTCATGGGAAGTGATGTATTGTGGGAAATTTAATCTACCATATTTGACTTAAGTGTCAATCTGAGATAAATTTATTTAATGCATGTGTATTGTAATAAGTTTTCATACAAAAATACCTGGTACATCAAAGTCAGTTCTTAATATTATCCCTGTTAAATATTTGTCTCAAGCGCTGTAAAAAAAACTTCATTTACCTCAACTGATGAATGATTCTGGTGTTTAAAGAAACTAGAGTTCTCAAAATTCTTAAAGATAATCAATTGCCAAATGTACCATCAATCAAAGCAAAATTCAATCACTGTATTAAAATTCCTGGAATGCATCACTTCAAATGATATAATTTCTATACGGTGTCAGAATATTAAGTCTTGGAATTTTACAAAGCATTAATAGCAACTAGAAAAACAGCTGTCACTGTCAAAATAAAGTAGTGTTTATTTTACGACATCTACCTGCTACCCATTTACAATTGTCTTCAGTTATACAAAGCATGTCTGGATGTTTACTGGCAGAAAGAAATTACAAGCCAAATGGTACTTTATCACCATCATTGCATCTATAGAAACAACAGTGTATGTAATTTTTGCAATGTAAAGATAGCAAATAGTATAAAAAGTTATAAAGTAGTGATCATTTAAACTTTACATGGTTCTTTGCTCTGAATACATGCAGAAAAAAAGGATCAGTGTGTTGCAAATGATTTTCAAGAACTTTATATTTTCCTGACTCTCTTAATGCAGGTTAACCAAGTTCCATTTGTGTCCATGATTGCATATTCATCAGATTTTTTTTTGTTTAAATAGTACTTATTGATACTGGATCAAGGAGGATTTCATAAAAGCAATTCTTTCAGGAAAAAAGGAGAGTTGACATGTACACTCAATACATGAACAAAATCTTGTTAAGGCATACTGTCCTAAAAGAACTTAGAAATTTAAGACAATTTCTTCTATTTGAACCATCTCAAAATTTTAAGTGATATGAGTATCAAACCTGCTACTGCAGAAACATTCTGGATGTGAAATCTGCACCATTTTCATTTAGGACAAACCAGATAACACAACAAGACTTTTGGTGAAAACTTCATGTACATCATGACCATCTTTTTTGGAGAATTAGTGACACAATTTTCAATACGACCCATGTGGCAGCCACAATTTAAGACTTTCAAGATGGCTGCTGTGTGGCCATATTGAATGCCAGATCAGTATCAATTTCATTTAGAACCAAGCAGACATAAGAAGTCTTTTAGTGAAACCACAAGCTGATATGACCATCTATTCAGATGAAGTGGTAATAACAATACTGCAAAGACAATGAATGTGGTGGCCTTGTTGGATGTCCTGGCAGCAGGATTTTAATTCTAGACAATCTAGACATCATAAGAATTCTTCAGATGAAAAAAAACCATGTCAATATGACTTTCCATTAAGGACATGTGACAACAAGAGTTTCAAGATGGCAGACATAGTGGCCATACTGGAGATCAAAATGGCACAAACTTGTGTAAATGGTCAGACTTCTGATAATGGATAACAGACAACAGGCATTCCCATAACATCTATTCTACAGCCAGTAGATCTATAACCAATAGTACTATGGCTGGCACATTATTCTCACTTGTTTTTAACAGTTAGGTATTAGTAAAGTATAGTTGACTCTAAAAATAACTGACCAACAAGCCTAAATAGCTTCAATCTTTGGTCAAGGTACACAATCTTAAACAAAACTTTTTATGTATAGAAACTATGAAGATTTTTATATATTTTTATTAAACTTACCATGACTGTGACTTTGAATCTCTGGTCTCTGGCATCTACGAGTTCATCCATTACCCTAAAGTGCAAGCCATCTGCAAAGTTTAGTAACTATTGATGGTGTCCTGTTGCGAGGAAACCATTTTTCTTCTCTTGGTAAGTCATCTTTACGCTAAAAATTTATGGGCTCTTTCTTACTCTAAGTGCAAGCCATCCACAAAAGTCTGGTAACTATACAATGCATTATTTTGCACAAATACAATTGTTAACAGATTTATGGTTGGACAAACAGGTGTAAGATGGACATTGTAATATGATATATGATTTAACAAGCAAATAAAAGTACACTCTATGATCCTTTATGACATACTACAGGAAAACATGACATCAGAAAATTCGCTCTATTACTGTGTAGTCTTGGTAGGGAACATTTATAGTTTTACCTTTATAGAGAGTTGTTACTGATGAAGCAGCATTTTGGAAAGGTATCCAGACAGAAAGCTCATTGTGCCGATCTGTAAAAAGAAAACAAATTATGAATTTCATTTATTTTCACCAGGTCATTCTGGTATAAGTTAAATGAGAATTGAAGATGAATTCAACTGCTGAGCAGCTTGAATTAACCAGTATAGCTTTTGCCATCTGCAAACAAATATTTCGATTCTACTTTAATTCCAGTTCTGTAGACAATAAAGCATGTATATACAGAGAACATTTCTTTCAGTTAATACAAATTATAAATCTTTCAAGCTTGCACTAGCAATGCCCCCATTTTCCCACTCGTGCAGTTGTTGCACCATGGTTTTTGCAGTTATTTTTTGCTTGGTCCACTGACAACTTCTGAATGAACATGTTTATCATATCTAAGGGCTTTAAATGCAACTAGCTGAAATACTGACATGCAAGCATAGAAGTCTCTGGTCAAAAGAAATGCAATAAAGATAGAAACACCATTTTTCACCCACACAGGTTAGAGACTCTGAGTCTTGAATTTCAGGGGAGATGCCCATTGCATTTGTGAAATAAAATATATAATTTACTTGAGAAACCTCCAATCACTTTAATATGACGAAATTATTTTTCAAAAATGAAAGAGTAGTACATTATTTATATTTATTACCATGTATGTTTTGACATTTATGAAATTATGAGGCTTATGTACTTACACTTCTATTGAAAGATGTAAATTTTATGTACAAAGCAAAGATTGTGAGGTATGAATGAGAAACATTACATAGGTGACCAATAATTAGTGCTTAGTCTAGGTGTAGAGTGGAGAAATTCAAAGAGACTGTGAAAGGAAGCAGCAAACTTGGATATAAAATGCACTGGAATCTTTTGTTACATAAACAAACCCTTTGGTGATCTTGACAAACAATGCTAACAGTGGATTGTTATACCATAATCAGCTTATGCTGTTGTCTGGCCTTATTACTGTAATATGACCCAAATAGTAATGTTACCTGACACCGCCTTTGAAGGCAGGAACAGGAACAACTACAATCAGACAATGGCAATTATCTTCTCTTTTTGAATATATCAGAAAAAATAGTCTTGCTGAAACTTCTAAGAAACTATTACCTTTGAAGCACCAATCATTATATATATATATATATATATATATATATATATATATATATATATATATACACACACACACACACAGAGCAAATGAAAAAAAATTCTACAATTATTTGAGGTTTGCTGTAATAATAACAAATGGACATTTGTTTTGTCCTTCAGAGAGAACCTAAACAGGCACCTTCAATAACACATACACTTTCACCAAAGCATGATGACAGCTTTAGATCAAAGAAAGCCAGGAACAAGCTTAAATAAAAGCATTGTTTCATTTTTCAGTGATTGAACATATTCGTTTTCCATTAATGTTTCCTGTTTGCAACAAAAAAAGTTCATGCTTACGATTTTTGGCACAGCAATATGATGTTTCAAAATACTAGAAATATAATTTGGATTTTATGCTACCACTGGTAGCAATGGCAATGTAAGATCCAAATTATGTCTCCAATATTGTGAAACAATATCTGGGAATCAACTTAAAAAGAAGGTGTGATATGAATATTTGTTCAATTTTTAAATTTCTTCACATATTATCATTTCCCTATGAATAGCCTCATCCCCTTGGTAGCCTTATACTTTTGTAATCAAATGCATAACTTGTGCTTAAAATGTGATGCAAAGAAATATATTAATGTTCAGTAAGCTGACAATTCTGTAATTGTACATATATGTATGTAAAAATAATAATAACTGGTAAAAACAGCTTAAGCAAAATGGATTTTATTTCACTGCATACATTATGGTGAAGCTGAAAACAAACTTCCTACAACTGGATAAAGGTGATAAAGAGACTGTTCAAATCTCCAGATTGTCCCAACATTTTCACTAAAATCATTCAAATGGATAATTGCGATTATAAGGAAAACCTGTTGTAACTTTTGGAACAAATAAAGAACAATGGACTCGATCAAAGAAAGTAATAATTTTTTAACTTTCTTGGTCCTTATGCCTCTATCAATTAAAAGATTCACAACATCTACCATTAGAAATATTTCATACAAGTACCCAATAATAATCTAACAATTTTTTTTTGCTGTTTTAAATCGGAGAATGGCAGCATTAATTTCATTTTTTAACATCTGATTGGGTATGGGTATGGATATATGAGATGCTGATCTTGTCCGCACACTGGGTGTGCGAAATCTTACTAACAGGAAGTGGGTCATCTGGCATTCTCCCTGTTATTTATCCAGTCGAAAGCCACGATTGTTTTACAAATTAAATAACCAAAAAGTCTGTCACCAGATGGGACATTTTTGTCACCAATAAGAGGAAAAAGAAAATCGCTGGAGATTGGTCATGATATCGAGATAACCGATGTTAATTGTCGAATTTGGCCCCCTTTTGTGCTCAACATATTAGGGTTCAGAGACATAAAAGAATCGACAATACCAATGAGAAAATGCTAAGACAAAGAAAGAACGGTATTCACAGGAGGTTAAGTTTGCTAAAGAGATGACAAGTGGAATTTCTGTATACATAAAATATAATTATTTTATGTGTTAATCATTGTTGGTTGTATTCCTAATGAATTTTATGGATTTTTTTTTATGGCAAGAGATAAAAAAACTGATAAGTACATCATTTATTTTCACCTTTATGCACCAGTTTTATTTCTGCATGTAGCATGAAATTTATACCATTATGTACATAATTTTTTTGAGAAAGGTTTTGTCAAATTTCATCCTAATTAAACGAATATAAATAAAATAATAAATCCTCTGGAAAAATATGCAAGCCAAATGATGTCTCAGGAATACAGACACTGGTAGGACTAACACTGGTCTAGGTGATCTATACAAGTATGTTGTAGGGGACTGCCTAGCTATTTGTCTCAAGGGTTATTGAGTTAAAAGGGTTTAGAAGTGGTATGAGAGCTTCAGCCAATGACCAGTTTTCCTCTGTCATTTCATATGTAGAAGCGATGCTGATGACTATTACCTGTGGGTCAGACAAAACTGCACTGATTGCACACCGTAATTTAATGAAGCATTCCAACATATCAAGAGTCGAATTCCATCTTGTAGAGCAATCTATTATAACTTCTAAAATCATAGTGGTGTCATTATTTTGAAGAGCTTTTTGTTTTTCACAAAAAGACTGAACTGCAACTGTACTGCGTTTGAAATGTTCGGATAATCTCCTGGATGCACCAAGCATTCTGGCTATGGATTTCACTTTTAAACCAGCGCTAATTGCTAATTGCAATGTATGCACAAAGTTGATCTGGCCAGTCATCCAGCAAGTTCATGGCTGCATTCATATTAGATCCATTGCCATGGACTGTAGCAGCTATTTTATTCATTGGAATGTTCCACTCATTGGCACAATCACTCAGATGAACACTGATATTTTTCCCAGTGTGCCTTTCCGAAGTCTCTCTTGTCTGCAAAATTGCCAATTCTAGTTCCCACATAGAATTTACCCAATGAGCAGTCACACACTTATATGCAATGTTCTGCAAAGATGTCCACAAATCAGTCGTAAATGCTACATATAAAGCCTTTTCCAATTTCACCAACAGTTTTCAAATGCCTTCATCATTTCTTTATTAACCCATTCTATCCTGAGAACCAATTCTAACTACACTGAGATAAAACAGAGCATCACCATCACACAGCAGCAGCAGAAGAAATTGTGATGACCTTCACCATGTTTACAAAAATTTTGTAACATTGTTGTTATTTATTTTTTGAAGTATATAAAACTATGTATCTCTGAAAAGGTAATCAAATTGGCAACACAGTGATATATGTTTTGTTAAAATTTATTGACGTACATGCTCACAAATGTATTTTGAAATAGGGATTTATAAAAATAAAAATAAAAATTATCATGAACTTCAGCGAATCTTTTCTCCATGAAGATGAATGAAATGCTCCAAATAGTATGGGAATAAAATAAAGATAATTCTATTTCTAATATTTTGGTCTAAATTTGAAGTTTATAGCACTGTTAGTTCAAACATTATAATAATTTTATCAAAACTGCACAACTAAATACTGGGAACAATTTGTTGAATTCACAATCTAGAACATGTACTTCAGCCTGCATTTTCTCGGGGGGGGGGGGAACTTGTCCACAAATTAATCCTGGAAATTTTAAAACTGAATCATTAAAAGTTTTGTCATTATTTTGAAGTCCACATCATCACTAGGTCAGTATTCTTTTGAGTGTTGAACATTTGCCCTTCAATCAATTTAAATCCTGGATGCAACAGAGGAGAAAAACTACCCCATACATAATCATATTTAAATCCTTCAAAGTTAGTGTAATTGTCGGAATCGTTGTTGAAAAGTGGATGCTGTCATGCACCATCTATTTCATCAACTTCATTTCCATCTAAACCATTAATTAAGTCAATATTATCTTCATAATCATCAAAATCTTTCATTTCAATGTCACTACCTCCGCTATCAATATCCATGTTCACATCTGAGTTTTTTTCCATCATTTTATAGATCGATTTTCAAATCAGCTTTTACGTTTTTAACGTTTTTTTTCTTCAAATTTTTCTGCTTTAACCATTTCCTGTTGTTGGTGAAGAAGTACATAAGTATTTGCTCCTAGTGAAACTACGACTAAAGGTGTATTCCTGATAAAATGGTAGTCTACGACCAGAGGCGTAGTCAGGATAGAATGGGTTAAGGCAGTTGTCGTTCTAGATTTTATGACATAATCTGGCTCAAGAAAATTAATTACGATTTTAAAACCTCCATCCATAATACTTATTGGCCGCCCATATTGTGCACTAAAGGCCACAATTCTAAGATCAATTTTTAAGGCCCTGGCTTTTAATAAATTTGGTTTTCAGACCAAGAATGAAGCAATGATCAGAGTACTATTTGCGCTCTCATTCTTATCAACGTCGATGCAATGTGTTCCAACAAGATGTTTCTGCAAAGTACTTGTGTTTTCACCTTTTTGCAGAAAGCACCAGTTCACACAACTTGCAACGAGCATTATTATCATTTAGTCGTTCAGCATGCCCACACTTTAGAACTTTTGCCCATTACTCTTTCTTAAATATTTATTTAAATACAAAAATAATATTACTAAGAGGTGCTATATTAACTGTTTAGTTTGACACATGAAGCTCTTCTAAAATGGCAATAACAAATAGGGTTATTATGCACACACCCCCGCTATACCATGTGGTGACCACGCAGTTGCAGAACTGTTATTATTTTGGAATTATCCATATATGTATGATGGCTAACTTTCAAAATTAGCAGAGCTAGTCCACTAGAAAAATGAACAGCTCAAAGATTACTTTGAGGCATTACAAAGATTTCAAGGTGTCTTGGTGATAATTGTTCATAATATAAATTGTGGTATTTCTTTGTGTTCTGTTGGGCAATCAAAGGTATCCATCAGGATTTCTTTAAAAGAGCAGCAATCATTTAGCACCCACATTCAATAGGTATCCTTTACAAAGTGGTTTATCACCTGTAGAACAATAACCTTGGTATATAATGCCTTGGGGATAAGGGTTTGTCCTGTTCCACAATGGCAAAGAATTTTAGTACTCTAAATGAATCTGATGTATTGTTTATTGATATTAAGCAGGGATCTGGTTGCTATATTCTCATTTATTAAGATAAGATGGGTAAAAAGATTGTTGGAAAATGAAAATGGAGCTTGGCAGAACTTAGTCAATACAATTATACTCAGAAATGAAAAGGATATTTGGAACTTAGGGAGAAGAAAATTAGAAGAATTTAGTAAGCTTATTAAAAACAGTTTTTGGAAAAATGTCATTTTGGCTGTATCTTATTGGAAAGAGAAACTGCAAAGTGCAAACGAGTTCTTATCCATGAGCATTTTTAATTTTATCCCCCCTAGAATGTTCTAGCGATACAAATCCTGGACAGAAGCCGGTTTTGAAATTTGAATGATCTAGTAGATGATCATGGCAATTTATTACCTTTTGAAATGATAAAACAAAAAACTAGAAGAGGTGACCTCTTGAAAAACTTCTTAATATCCAAAATTCCATAAGCATGGAAAGAAGCCATAAAAAACCATTTAGTACATAATAATTTTGAAAGGCAGGAGGATAAAATAATGGATCTGAAAAAATATAATTCACTCAAGTTTGTTTACAAAGATCTTTTAAAAAGGGCTAAAAGACAACATACTGCTAAGCAAGAATCTTGGATGCATTTAATAAATACAAATATAAGTAGTGAGGAGTGGTCTGAGATCTATAGCAGGGCAAAATTTTGTACCAAGGATACCAAATTGATCTCTTTTAACTTTAGATTAATCCACAGAATAATCGCTACTAATGATTTTTTGAAAAGAATAAACATTGGACGACAACAAATGTACATTTTGCAAGAGTAAGAATGAAAGTATTGAACATCTCTTCTATGATTGCAATATTACTGCACAGTTCTGGTACAGTTTTATTGATCATTTCATACCATCTTGCCCAAATATTGTACATTTGTCAAAAAAAGAAATACTTTTAGGAAGTGAACAACTGGACAGTTTGTGTAATTTCTTACTTATTTTGGGAAAATATTACATTTATGCTTGCAGATTCAATATGCAAAATCCTTCCATCTATGCTTTTAGGCAGAGAGTTGTAATGTATAAGAACGTTGAAAAATATGCTAAGATAAACAAAAAAGAGGACCAATTTTTACGAAATGGACCTCAATAGATCAATAGGTAACTTGTAACTGATCAGATGGTAAACAGGAACAAAACACTATTTTCTAAAGCTTATGTCACCTACATTGTGCCATATGCATGTGTGCATGAGTGTGTGCATGTCTGTGTTGTGTTTTATTTTTTCTTTCTTTTAATATAGATTATATTTTCTATCCCTAGTTTATCTGGAAACAAGAAATTTTGATTGTAAGGTGACCTTGGGATGGTTCCCTGACCCAATGGTCAACCTATTATGTGGATAATAAAATTTGTCATATATAAAAAAAAAAAAGGATCTGGTTTCTAATTAAAGCCATTGCTGTCATGCCTGTTTGAAGTGTTTGGCGAGTGTGATTTTATTTTTTTCTATGGGTACCCGCGTTCACATTTCAATACCCAGGTTTTTCAATATGGTCGGATACCCAAGTAGCCATTCACAGCCCTACCTACAATACTAAATCAATTTGATAAATATAAAAATATAGTGTTTGTCCCCTTACCCATGTTATTAGAGCTTCCATAGATGTGTTCTAATTGTGTATAAGCCAGAAGTAGAGAACAAAATCCACATCCTCCATTTTGGAGAGTGTAAAATCTGACCTAGTTACCTTAAATAGCACTTCCATGTTATTTATGAAGAGGTGTCCAGTCATCTCCATGACAATGGGGTACACACATTTAAAGGCGCTTACATGAGGTAAAAGGGTAATTATTTATCTACCGTCTTAGCTACATACATATTAGTTCTACAATGTAAGATATAGCACATGTTGCTTTTTGTTCAAGTGCTATGTCTTAACTACCCAAATAACGGATTTGCATAGCCTGTTCGGATGTCAGTTGACATGGAAAGAGTAGTCACAATTTCAGGAATATCTCGCACATTTTGGAGCCTATGTAGACTCTGTTCCACTTATTTTTGTGTAATTAATATACTTACTGTGCTGTCTTTATCCTGGTGGAAATAAAATATGACACTAGCAAATGGAAGCATTTTCATGTTCTGTTGACATACATTTGAACTTGTTGCAATGCAATGGCAATCAAAGTAAGCTGAGATGTGTTCATGTTTTTTTTTTTAATGATACAAAATGTAACTTATATTCATAACAAGCATAATATATTTTCATTCATTTCTCTCAAGGATAATATTTTGACATAACCTTATTTCAGCAATCCAGGCTTTCATTGCTTTCCAGTCAAATGAAAAATAGGCCAACTTAACTTAGAACACAGGTCATTTTTTTTGTAAGAATTTGAATTAATTAGAGAAAAGTCATCAAAGTAAAACCTGACAAAAACACTTTGTAGAAAAGTGTCGTTATTGGTTGCCAGTTGTGTGCGATATTCCTGAAAATGTGACTTTCGTTACACTGTCAGTCAACATAAAAACATGCTACATAGTGCTCATTATTATCTATATATCACATTTATTTTCAAAATGTAAAACATCTGAAAGATCAGTAACATTATTGCAACTGGTTTCAACAACCACACATGGTATGAGTCTTATGTGGTAGGACTACTATACTAATTGTCTTAAATATATAATTAGAAGAAACAAAGACAAAGTTATACCTTATTATAAGTTTTGGTCTAGTTGTGTCAGTCCTACAATGTAAGACATAGCATATGTTTTTGTTTTAGTGCTATGTCTTACGATGCTAATACGGCCTAACATAGCCCAGTTCCAATGTCATTGACATCTGAATGAGTAGTCAAAGTTTAAAGGAATATCTCAAACACTTGCAGCCTATATCGACACTCATCTACTGATTATTGTGTAATTAATATAATTACTGTGCTGTCTATCCTGGTAGAATCAAAATATGACACTAGCAAAATGGACAAATTTTTATGTTCCATTGACACACATTCAAATTTGTTACAATTGCGACTGTAGTCGAGGTATGCCTTTGTATGTTTCTCCAGTAGGTTCATGTAAGAGATGTATCTTGAACGAAATGAAAACGTTGCAAATAGTTCCATTAGGCATAGTATATTTTGTATTAATTTTGTTAAAGAATAATATTTTATCCTAACCCGATTTTGGCATTCAAGGCTTTCATCACTTTACAGCCAATTGAAAAAAAAACCTTGAAAAATGGTCCATTTCTTTAGTGAGAAATTGACTTTTTTAGAGAAAAGACATGAAGATTTTACTTTCATTACACTATTAATCAACATCAAAACAAACATCATAGCGACATCAAGCAGGCAGTAAGACCCATCACCCACCCAGAAGAAAAATATCTGGCTGATGGATTATGTTGTAGGACTATAGTTATGTATTTCTGCAGATTATGTCTATACTGCCTGTAGTCCGAGTTTCCTCTGACCCTTGACACCCCATTTTTGATATCTGGTTTTTTATGTTGGGGTGTAGGGTCAGAGTCTATTCCCTATCAAAAACTTGGAATTTGCCGACACCATTTGGTGTCCGCATAGGGTACTCGCCAACTATCAGGCCTAGCAAACTTAAATGACCTTACATTGACCCATAATTACATTAAATCGATAGGGAAATCATTTATCTTCTCAGAAATTACAAGCATAACACGGATTTTGTTTTTAATCCGTTGTCAGACGAGATGTAACTACAGCGTTGATGAATTTTGACCTCGTTCGTACCATTTTCATTGCTAGTCACATGACTAACCAAATCTCGCAGCCGATATGCATAAACGTCATAGGTCAAACAGTCACGTGATAAAAACAAAAAAACGCGTTTTCCCATACCACTTGTGGAAGACGGCAAATGTGTCACCTTCATTGATAACTGATTTTATTACATCATACTGTAGATCTTTAATATTAAAATAGTATCCCTTTTCTTAAAGTATCTCATTGGCACGAGATTCCGTGTATTCGTCTTGACCTGCCATGTTGCAATATAGGTTTATGCATAAAACCTTCCATTCCAATATTGCAGAAAGAAGACATAAACTCGAAAATATTGAATGAAAGTCACGCAATGTATACAATAACAAGAAAAAACACGTATTATTCAACATATTAATTGGGATAACAGCAGCCCGAAACATGTCGCTGTTGTATCTTCCTGGAAAGAGGCTGACTGATCATGCAGAAACTACATGTCAAAGCACTTTGCTGTTATCACGTGACTATTTGACCTATGACGTTTATGCATATCGGCTGCGAGATTTAGTTAGTCATGTGACTAGTAATTAAAATGGTGCGAACAAGGTCAAAATTCACCAACGCTGTAGTTACGTCTCGTCTGACAACGGATTAAAGACAAAATCCGTGTTATGCTTGTAATTTCTGAGAAGATAAATGATTTCCCTATCGATTTAATGTAATTATGGGTTAATGCAAGGTCATTTAAGTTTTCTAGGCCTTATAGTTAGCGAGTACCCTATGCGGACACCAAATGGTGTCGGCAAATATCAAGTTTTTAATAAGGAATAGACTCTGACCCTACACCCCAACATAAAAAACCAAATATCAAAAATGGGGTGTCAAGGGTCTGAGAAAACTCGGACTATACTGCCTGCTGTAACAGCAATGTTTCAATGTCACCACCTGAAATTACTAAACATACTTTGACATTCTTTGGCTACTGTTGCATTTGAACAAATTTAAATATATGTCAAATAAACATGACAATGCGTCCATTTGCTAGTGTCAAATTTTTATTTTACCACAATAAACACAGAAAAGTAAAGATATTACTCTTAAATTTGTGGAAGTGTTGATATAGGATGCAAGTGTGCAAGATATTCCTGAAACTTTGACTACACGATCCGATGTCAATTGACAACGGAATACGGTACACAAGGACGTTAGTCTGGCAGTAAGACGTAACTCTAAAAGATAAATAACGTGATAACCTTTTACACTGAACGTCTAATCAAGTTTTGACGTTTCGTCTGCAAAACCCCATGGTACGTTATATTCATTTTTAACCTTTAACCACGGAGTATTCTTAAACAATTACATGACTACCTTTATATAACTGTGCTATTGCAGTTGCCGAATTCTGGAACTGAATCCACAGGTTTTGAACGTTTAAGTCTCTTTCCCTTTGGAGCGATTCCTCCATATTGGGCTCTGAATCCAGCTCTTCCAGGCATTGGTCCTCGAAGTTGCTGAACCAATTTTCACTCAAGTGATCTGCCTCCTGGCCCTCTTCATGGGCCATGATAGTTTATTGAAACTTTCTATTTTGCTGTCTTTTTATTAATGTCTATAATTTGTTAAAGAAATTTAAAATTTATAAAAAAAAAGTACACCACTCCTAGCTCATTCTGCTTTGAAGTTTTAGCGGAAGACAAATAACACGCATGTGCAATTGGAAACAATTTAGACGCAGTACTCAAAGTCAGGAAAGCGCTTGGATATAAACCTTGTTCTCTTGCTTATTCATTTAGTTTAATGATTTTTCAAAATATTTATCGGTATATTTTCGATACAAACGAAGGGGCAGGTTAAATAAAAAGATTGGAATATGTATAAATTTTAATTATTAATCTTGAAAGCCGGGTTTCCGATATGATCATAAGAGGTCAAAAATCAGGATAGAAAACCCGTCTCTATACGTTGATGGTTTATACTTCCGGTATTCATAAAATGTCTCACTAGATAGTTTCGTATTTTGACACCTCCCTAATTAAGGTAATAGGCAGGAATCTAATTATGATAAGCCTAGTACGTATAAATTCACACCGGAGCTAAATCCGTCTAGTGATTTAAATTTATTTTGAGTTAGGCTTAAAAATGGGTTGTCTTCTTAGGTGACTACCTGTCACAGGTATACTAGCATTGGTGGTCATATGTGTAACTTGGGCTGCAAATGAACAGCTCACTTGGCTTACGAATTTATGTTGTTACGGAGGTAACTATCACAAAATCGAGATGGTTGCGGGGTGATGAAAAGTATGCTAATTTGTTATAGTACTAGTGAACTTTATTCATGCATAAGGCGTATACTGCTTCTTTTAGTCGCCTTTTCACAGAAAAATATTCAAAATAGCTATTTGCTGGCAAAAATAGGGGCAGGTGGCAGTGTTGGTTCAGCATAAAATTGACCAGTTGTATAAGGAATTAACCTGATTATCGCAGTCAAAATCTCACATGCATGCTTTCTACAAAAATCATTAGTTTGTTTTTATTTGTATGTTAAGTGTAATATTAATCACATTTTTATACATTAGGTCATTGCCAGATGAAAATTTACCAGATTATGTGGCGCTCACCAGTTATTATGTACTTTTGAGAGTGATGTATGTAAGGTGAAGTTGTTTGCATTTGAAACATGCACAGTGTAGAAAATGTTGGCATACCTATATGCTACTTTCATGTAATATGGCTGAAATTTCTTTGGATTTGTACTTTTGGAAGTTTTAAATGATCTTAGGACACTGCTAACTAAAATGACTGCTCCCTTGTGCTCAAAAATCAACCTGAATTTGTCTAAAGTACACTATTCTTGGCAGCTATTAAAATATGGAAAATGAATTTTGCCAAACTAGATAATACCAGCTTCTAAAAGTGCAATGACTGAATTACCAAATATATAAAATGTAAAAAAAAAGTTATCGCTCATTTTTTTACAATTTACCTCTGAAGTTCGAGAAGTGAAAATGAGCAAGTAGAGCTAGCACTTTTTTGAAAGGTGCACATCTGGAGTAAGGCCAAGCTGTATACTCTCTAACCAATATTACACCCATCAATCATATATCAAAATAAAGGGAATTAAAGGTTCTTTGAACAATACCTAAGATATACAAAGTCTCTTATAAATAACCAGTATAACTAGTGAGGAAACCCCAGGGAAACTCTTTTTCTTTAAAATTTTAACCCTATGCTAAATATGAAACTGCAGAGAGCCACCTGAAAAACAAATATAAACATTTATGCAATTATTTTTCTTATTTGCATATTATTATGTATGATGTTCTGAGTAAAATGGAAACATTAACAATGATTTTATTCATGAAAATAAGGTAATTATGCTTATTTTTACTCTAGCATACATAATTTGCTATGAGGCATGTTTGGGTCACGTAGTGACCTTCATTATGAGGAAATTAGAAGTCTTAGAATATAGGAATAAAGTCAACTTAAATTGAAAAATGTTGCATTAAGTAAAAGAAATACTTAGTGAAAATGTTTCATTTCAATTATTATCAATGAAATTAAAAAATAAATGATAACAAAGCAAATTTGCTTTCTTCCATATCAAAGAATTAATTAATATTTTACCCTTTGACCTTTGACCTTTATGAACCTCACCTGTTATATCCCTTTTATAACTGTAAACTTTATTGTTCACATCTCAGGAATAAATATGGCTAGTTTCATGTTCCTGTCTATCAGCATAACACTGGGTGCTATGTTGACAAAATGCAATGCACATTTTTAAAATAGTTCACTTTTTATGATAAGGAGGGTGGCTATACCGGTTTAAGACTCTGACTCTAATAAATGCTGTTCAGAGGGGGGAAATACAGGACAATTATTACAAAGGATTGTTTTGATGCTTGCGACTTAAATATTTCAGTCATACAATCAAAATTAAATCATACAATAATAATACCTATATACTCTTTATGGTGGCGCTCACCAGTTATTATGTAGTTTTGAGAAAGTGATGTATGTAAGGTGAAGTTGTTTGCATTTGAAACATGCACAGTGTAGAAAATGTTGGCATACCTATATGCTACTTTCATGTAATATGGCTGAAATTTCTTTGGATTTGTACTTTTGGAAGTTTTAAATGATCTTAGGACACTGCTAACTAAAATGACTGCTCCCTTGTGCTCCAAAAATCAACCTGAATTTGTCTAAAGTACACTATCCTTGGCAGCTTTTAAAATAGGCAAAAAGAATTTTGCCAAACTAGACAATACCAGCTTCAAAAGGTGCAATGAATGAATTACCAAATACATAAAATGTAAAAAAAAGCTATTGGTTCTTTTTTGTACAATTTACCTCTGAAGTTCAGGAAGTGAAAATGAGCAAGTAGAGCTAGCACTTTTTTGAAAGGTGCACATCTAGAGTAAGGCCAAGCTGTATACTCTCTAACCCATAGGACACCCATCAATCATACATCAAAATAAAGGGAATTAAAGGTTCTTTGAACAATACCTAAGATATACAAAGTCTCTTTTAAATAACCAGTATAACTAGTGAGGAAACCCGGGGAAACTCTTTTTCTTTAAAATTCTAACCCTATGCTAAATATGAAACTGTAGAGCGCCACCATAGTCATTTGAGTTTGCACCTAAAACAATTCATCCGATTGGTTATGCATGGTTTGGAAGACATTGTTCAGAAAAAAAATATTGGGTTCTGATAGTTTTATTATGATACAGCCTTGATATAGCAATATTGATATGGTTGAAAGTAAATAAAGCAATTATATGATACTTTTTGCTAAAACATGTTTGGTTGCAAGAACCAGACATGTTTGATGCAAAAAAAATATATATCAGGAAAGAATTTCCTAATATTGCAGAGGATGAAATTGCTGAACTTATTAATAATATTTCAAAATACAGAATAGAAAATAAGGAGAAACTTGGAAAAAGATCGGAGCAGAAAATTAATTGGTAAGTTTGCTCAGAGTAGTTTATGTGCTCATAAACGACATTGTACAAGATTAATTTCGTATGATGAGTTAGATTTTATAATTGCAGATAAAATGAGAAATATATTTATAAATCGAAGTATTTTCGCTATTATACGGAAATAAATTAGGTATAATTGTGAGTTGTATTGACGGCGAGTCACCGCAATTTTACCGCAAATGTGCACCTTTCAAAAAAGTGCTAGCTCTACTTGCTCATTTTCACTTCTCGAACTTCAGAGGTCAATTATAAAAAATAGAGCCAATAACTTTTTTTTACATTTTATGTATTTGGTAATTCATTCATTGCACTTTTAGAAGCTGGTATTGTCTAGTTTAGCAAAATTCATTTTCCATATTTTAATAGCTGCCAAGAATAGTGTACTTTAGACAAATTCAGGTTGATTTTTGGAGCACAAGGGAGCAGTCATTTTAGTTAGCAGTGTCCTAAGATCATTTAAAATTTCCAAAAGTACAATATCCAAAGAAATTTCATCCACATTACATAAACGTAGTATATAGGTATGCCAACATTTTCTATACTGTGCATGTTTAAAATGCAAACAACTTCACCTTACATACATCCCTCCCTCAAAAGTACATAATAACTGGTGAGCGCCACCTTAAAGAGAATATAGGTATTATTATTATTAAATGATTTAATTTTGATTGTATGACTGAAATATTTAAGTTGCAAGCATCAAAACAGTCCTTTGTAATAGTTGTCCTTTTTTTCCCCCCCTCAGAACAGCATTTTATTAGAGTCAGAGTCTCAAACAGGTTCAGCACCCCTCCTAATGATAAAAAGTGAACTATTTTAAAAATGTGCATTGCATTTTGTCAACATAGCAACCAGTGTTATGCTGATAGACAGGAACATGAAACTAGCCATATTTATTCCTGAGATGTCAACAATAAATTTTACAGTTAGAAAAGGAATATAACAGGTGAGGCTCATAAAGGTCAAAGGGTAAAATATTAACTAATTCTTTGATATGGAAGAAAACAAATTTGCTTTGTTATCATTTTTTTAAAATTTCATTGCAAATAAATGAAAAGAAAATTTTTCACTATGTATTTCTTCTACTTAATGCAACAGTTTTCAATTTAAGTTGACTTTATTCCTATATTCTAAGACTTCAAATTTCCCCATAATGAAGGTCACTACTCATCAAAACATGCCGTATGGCAAATTAGGTATGCTAGAGCAAAAATAAGCATATTTACCTTATTTTCATGAATAAAATCAATGTTAATGTACCATTTTACTCAGAACATCATACATAATAATATGAAAATAAGAAAAATAATTGCATAAATGTTTATATTTGTTTTTAAGGTGGCGCTCTACAGTTTCATATTAGCATAGGGTTAGAATTTTAAAGAAAAAGAGTTTCCCGGGGTTTCCTCACTAGTTATACTGGCTATTTAAAAGAGACTTTGTATATCTTAGGTATTGTTCAAAGAACCTTTAGTTCCCTTTATTTTGATGTATGATTGATGGGTGTAATATGGGTTAGAGAGTATACAGCTTGGCCTTACTCCAGATGTGCATCTTTCAAAAAAGTGCTAGCTCTACTTGCTCATTTTCACTTCTAGAAATTCAGAGGTCAATTGTAAAAAATAGAGCTGATAACTTTTTTACATTTTAAGTATTTGGTAATTCATTCATTGCACTTTTAGAAGCTGGTATTGTCTAGTTTGGCAAAATTCATTTTCCATATTTTAATAGCTGCCAAGAATAGTGTACTTTAGACAAATTCAGGTTGATTTTTTGGAGCACAAGGAGCAGTCATTTTAGTTAGCAGTGTCCTAAGATCATTTAAAATTTCCAAAAGTACAATATCCAAAGAAATTTCATCCACATTACATAAACGTAGTATATAGGTATGCCAACATTCTCTATACTGTGCATGTTTAAAATGCAAACAACTTCACCTTACATACATCACTCTCTCAAAAGTACATAATAACTGGTGAGCGCCACCTATACAGGCGAATCCAGTCAAAATCTGGTAAGGGACCATTTATCACAACCCTGATCATGTGTGTTGGATGTCCGTATCTCACAAAGTATTCAGAACACTCTCCGTATCTAAAAAAAATAATTCGGGAGAACATGCTTCCGTATCAACTGAGATAACGTCGCTATAATCGTATTTAGTACTCCAGTAGACCAACAAGTAGGTCTCTGTTTTTTTATTTCAGACAAAAGCAGAGACCAACGGCCTCGAGCAATAGTCCATACTGATCGTTTAACAGACTTTCAGTTCTAACGTATCGGACGCTCGCTAGTAATTAATGAATATATTTCTACTGACCTTGATATGCGGATGGAAACTAAAATCCCTTTTCTTTTGACTTATGGTGTCAAATCCTTCCAAACATTCACTTTTTAGTAAATAATACCTCTCAGAACAGAACACCTAGGTATACATCTATTAATAACGTTACTTTTAAATTGCTGACGCATGCGTGGAAAGCAGCCTGACCCCAAGACAAGAATAACAGCAAGAAACCTTTTAACAATGAGTATATCACATGGAACTGACTAAAGCTTGGGACGGAATTGAGGTTGCGTCTGGCTGTCATGGCATAATTTTAAAAGAGAAAATGGTAAATAATTTTTTTAAAAAATAAAATCTAATGATCTGTAAAATTATGCTAAATATTAATAATGGTTTCCATGAATCAGCATTTGTTCAGCCTTCACATCGTCAAGGTCGTACTTCAGCGCAATACTTTTCATTTCTTCATCAAGAGATTCTGTACGATAAAGGTGGCGCTCTACAGTTTCGTATTTAATATTGGGTTAGAATTTTAAAGAAAAAGAATTTCCCCAGGTTTTCTCACTAGTTATAATGTCTATTTAAAACAAATTTGTATATCTTTGATTTCTTTTTTTTTTTTTTGGTTAATGATTGATGTGTGTGATATGGGTTTTAGAATATACAGCTTGGCCTTACTCTATATGTGCAAATTTAAAAAATAAAAAAGTTCTAGCTCCACTTGTTCATTTTCACTTCCCGAACTTCAGAGGCAAATTGTAAAAAAGGAGCCGATAACTTATTTTGATATTTTGTGTATTTTGCAATTCATTTATTGCACTTTCGGAAGCTGGAATTGTCCAGTCTATTAAAATTCATTTATGCTATTTTAGTAGCTGTCAAAGATTGTGTACATTAGAAAAACTATGATTGATTTTAGGGTCACAAGGGGGCAGTCATTTTAGTTAGCAGTGTGCTAAAATCGTTTACAATTTCCAAAAGTACAATATCCAGAGGAATGTTGGCCACATTGCATGAAAGTAGCATAGAGGTATGCCAACATTCTCTCCACTGTTTGCATGTTTTGAATGAAAATAACTTCACCTTACATACATCACTCTCTTAAAAGTACATAATAACTGGCGAGCGCCACCAAATAATCCATTAGGTCGTACAAATTAATCATAACTATTATCATTAAAACTCTGAAACAGACACACTGATACCAGCTTATACCCACTCATTTATTTGTTCGTCTTAAATTTGTTCAACCATTTCCACATATCGCATTTGTAAAGTGTTCTATAATTTGCTCAGCTACACACTTTATTTTCGAAAATTTCATTGGTTTTAAATCAATGCTACGCTTATCATTTATTAGATATATTGCGTAAAAAATTGCAGTCGCAGGATACGCTCGTTCATAATATAATTTATCAATTCCAGTCAACATTCCTTGTCTGGAATCTCTACTTCACGTAAAAATATTTCCCTTATGAGGCATATTATCACGTTGTTACGAATAATCCAAGTGTCGTCATCTACGTCTGTAATAAATTCTAATTTGAAAAAATATCTTCGATTGTCGCGATAATTAATAATTTTTGTTACTCCATCATCGTTCATCCTAGCATCAGTAACAATCTTTCCATTAATAAAAACTTTTAATGTCCACAAACGAGCTGCACTATCTTTATTAAAATTTTCCTCGCTTCATAAATATGTTTAATAAGACTTTTATTTTATTATTCGTGACTTATTTTACAATACAGATTATGTTATCTAGAATAAACTTGTGATAGATATTGACATAATCAATTGAAAATGACTCGTGAATGGAGTCTTCATTCATATTATAATTAAAGCAAATATACACAAACAAGTATGTATGTATGTATGTATGTATGTATGTATGTATGTATGTATGTATGTATAATGATTAAAACAAAGAATAAATACAAATGGTTAACGATAGGTTTTACAACTCATTGAAACAATGCTTGTGTAACCAAATTCTGTGGATACCATATACAAAGCGTGCATAGCGGAATTTAGGAACAAAACAAGATACCTCCTCGCTTTAGTGCGAACTCTACCTTACCGTCGGGTAAGTTCCGCACGGACTTCTCCTTTGCATACCCGCGTATCCTATTTCTTTCTTTCTTTCTTTCTCGTTTAAGTCGCTTGCTGCCGTGAGGCTTATACGACTGCTTACAGTCCCGGGCATGAACTGCAGTCCCTCTGGGGAGTATGCCACAGTCCCGAGCGTGGTCTGTGGCCCCCCCCCATGGAGGGCGCCTGGCCTTGGTGCTAGGCCTTTTCCTGACCCCTAGAGATCAGGGACCTCAAAAAAGACCCTTATAGTGTGTATCGCTTCTACTCCGAACTTGACCCTAATCGCGAAAATGGCAGAAACCGCAAACTATTCTCCCACTCGGGCCGCGACCCCTGCCCCACCAATGCCCCCAAGTTATTATCCACCCAACTTTATTTCAGTTGGGTGGATTTTTTGTCAAATATATACCAGTTTTTCCTATTGGTATCCCTATGTCAATGTTGTGTAAGCCACCTGTGCAATTGTCCTAATGAGCCTGAGTTGTGAATTTGGAATGAATGTAATTGGAATTTTGCGTACTTGGCGTACTTATAGTGTTTGCAAAAATTGCCAATCTTTAGGCGTATGCCGCCTATTTAATATATTTATCACCGCTTTGGTTTGGATAGTTGTGTAATTTTGACCGCCTTGCCAAAGAATCTTGTTTGGGCCGTGGGTCTTCAGAGCCAAAGTAAAGACATAGGTTGTAGGTTTTTCGTTTTGAACAGTTGGCCGCGCGGCCCGGACTGTTCATCGCTAATCATTGTCCGTACCAGGGTTGGGGTTTTGAGACAGCAGTGGGGAGGTGGTTAGTTCTGCATAGTCTCTTGATTTGTTTTTGAAGTGTGGTCTGTATGTGTGCGTGCTGGGTTGGGCTTTTGGGATGTTAGCTGGAGCTGTCTAACTATCCCTTTTGATTGGAAGGCAATTTTGTGCTTTTCTTTATTGGCAATAAAAATTTGTAATCTTTTCATTCTACCCTCAGGGTAGTGATGGTATTGCTTCCTGGGGTTGTCGGATTTGGGCCGGACCCACATCATCCCTCTGCTTGTCTGTTGAATCCGCCATCTTGTTCTAGTTGTGGTTACTTCCCTCCTTCGTTGTATCCAATAGAAGCTGACTGTATCCCCCTGCTTACATGTGTGAGAATTGGTCGGATCCAATTCTCCGCTTCGGACATTTACTGGTAGAGCTTCCATAGTGATGGCTGTATATGATGTTATGTAATCTTTTCATTTAATCCCCCTATCGTTAAAACGACTATGGGGATTTTATATTTATTTTGGGTCTTGGTCGGATCCAAGACCCCGCTAACTGAATCGCACTGCCTTTTCATATTTGAGAATGGTCGGCTCCAATTCTCCGCTTCGGACATATACTGGTAGAGCTTCCAGTATATTAGTTGGCTTTGATGAACTGTAATCTTTTCATTTAATCCCCCTATCATTAGAACGACTATGGTTATTATATATATATATATATATATATATATATATATATATATATATATATATATATATATATATATATATATATATATATATATATATATATATTCTACTCGTGGAGTATATTATACGCTATTTCGGCCACTCGGTCTACTCCGCTCCTGGGACAGGGTTCCTGCAGACTGAACAAAAACAAATTTCATGACTTTTCCAAAACTTTTCCAGGGCCATTTCATAAAACTCAAGGACCGCGCTATATTGCATTGTCAAGTAAATGAACATAAAGAATGACATCTTTCAATCTAAAATAACAAATAAGTTAACAACAAATATTTTTAAAATGTACATTTTAAATTTACCTGGGCTAGCACACTTTGTTTTTATGTAGTAATTCATGTCATAATCCAATGTTCATTGTAATTTGTATTTAAAAAAATAACAATCCTATGTAGTCTTTGTATGTGTTCCTATTTACAATATTAACAAAACATTACTTTCCAGTTGCTTTTTTTTATTTAGTGAACTACACTGGAAATCATGTGATAATTCCATTATGGGAACTTACTCTTGTTATATGAATTGAAACCATTTATCGATTGTAATTTTATCATTTTATTTAATCGGTTTTTGGAGCTCTATGAAATTTGAAGTAATCAATTTCTTTAACTCCATTGTCACAAATTCCATGACTTTTCCAAAACTTTGCAAGGTTTTGACAAATTCCATAGCTTTTCAAGGGCCTTGAAATTTTTCTTTTAAATTCCAAAACTTTTCCAGGATTCCATGACCTGCAGGAACCCTGCTGGGAGTTAGGGATATCAGGGGGGAGGTTCCTGAATTGCCCTTGGTTATCGGTCTTGACCTATATGTCCTTGTCATGGTGGGAAATCTTAGCCTATACAGTGCTTATAGGTTTCAGGATCCACCCAGGCTTGAGCTAGTATGAGTCCTAACGCCTGTTTTATGTTTTGGACTAGGTATGATGTTTTCGAGTATTTTGATGTTTGTATGCGGAGATGGGTTATTAGGGTTTCAATACCGGCTTATAGATTCCCTTTATTTGAATTTCTTAAGAATTTTCAGTAGGTGTGATTCAGCTATCTTGATGTTTTCATCCCTCTCCTCCCTGTGTGGTTCCCAGTCTTTTCTTCTTTTTGTTATATTATTTACTGAATAATATTGGATGATTCAGTATTATCGTAATTTGTTTTTGTAATTTGAAAAATAGTGTTTACTTATTAATAGTTAGGTGGTGCGTTTGGCCACAGCTGGTTCTATTTACGTCATTCGAGTGCCAGATTTTGATTGGTTGGTGTAGATTTTGGTTTTCAATCCTTCTGTTAGTTCAAGGTAGCCTGTTCTTTGCGGTTTTAGGATGTGGCTATATTCGGCCAATCAGATGTAGTCTTAGTTTACGGTCTTATGTATTTCGCACTACCTGATTTGTAAGTTGGAATATTATTAAACCCGGGATGTTGAAAATGGAATTTGCTGTCGGTTGGAGTTTCTTCTTCTTCTTCTTCTTCTTCTTCTTCTTCTTCTTCTTCTTCTTATTATTATTATTATTATTATTATTATTATTATTATTATTATTATTATTATTATTATTATTATTATTATTATTATTATTATTATTAAACCTTTTAATGAATATTCATGTAGTGGATGTATGATTAAGTATTTCTAATATATTGTTGAGGTTTATTGTTTTGATAAAGTATCTCTATTCAGTCTATATTTTGGGCGTCTATATTATGTATATATTTTTTAATTAAATTTATTTTCCTTCAACCTTACCTGGATTTTCATATACGGATTGTATGATTAAATATATCTAATATGTTGTTTGAGGTTGAAGTGGGGGAGTAGTAACACTGTTCAGTCTATATTTTGAATGTTTATATAATGTATATATTTTTAAATTAAATTTTCAAAAAAAAACGTTGCCTGAATATTTATGTAAGGGTTGTGCGATTAAGTATTTCTAATATATTGTTTGAGGTTAATGTGTTGAGGTAGTATCACTGTTCAGTATATGTTTTGGCTGCCCACGTGTTTGTTTCCGTGAGAACAAAGGAACAAAGGAATTTTCCGTGAGAACAAAGGAATAAAGGAATTCTTTAATTAATAGTTTTCATTTTTATCTGTAATGTTAAAAAAAAAATTGTAGAATTTGTAAAGGGGGAGTATATTTAAATCGTTGATAGTACAAAATAGTAGTTTGGTGGATAAATTTCAGTACTAGTTGGCTTGAGTAGTTCGTACATTGTGGATTTTGTAACTACCATTAATTTATATTTAGATTTGTAATAGATTTTTATCAATTTAGTAGTTTAAGTTAATTTTACTTTACCTTAGCTTCCTAGTGCACTATCCTTAGTGTGAAGTGAATCATCCAATATTATCCTTAAAACCGAGAGCTAAGAAAAACGCGTCCTCTCTGTTCCGCAGTTCAGCCGAGAATCCCTCACTGGGAATTTCGTTGTTGTTGTTATGCATTAAAGTCATGTAAACACTTTCGTCTTTTATGACTATAAGCTCTGAAAAGGGCTAGTGACCTCCTCCCCTTCCAGAGCCGGGCGCACCTGTGTCTAGTGCTGACACTTTTGTCTAAGCCCCGGGCTGGGCCGCGTTTCTTCCGGGGGGGGGGGAAGCTTGTAGTCCCGGTCTGGTCTACTTTCCCCTCGGAAGGACGCAGGGCCTCAGAGCTTGGCCCCTATCTGACCCTTAATTTAGACCTTTCTTATTCAGAAGTTCACCAGTCGCTCCTAAAACGGCAGACCCGCAAGCTACTCTCCCGCCCCCCGCTACTCCCCCACACCAAAGTCCTAAGAAGATAACCCCCTAACTTTATTTCAGTTAGGGGGTTTAATGGTCAAATGTAACCAGTTTTGCCTACGGGTATCCTTATATCAATAGTGTGTTAGCCACCTGTGCAATTGTCCTAATGTTCCAGAGTTGTGAATTTAGAATAGTGTTTGTTTATTTGAAATTTTGCGTACTTATAATGTTCTAAATGAATTAGCCAATCTTTAGGTGTCTGTCACCTATCTGTTATTTTAACACGCTTTGATTGTATTCTATTTTTCCTGTTTATAATTTTGATCGCCATTCCAAACTGATCACATCAGGGCCGGTTGTCTTCAGTGCCAAAGTGAAGACAGTGGTTTTGAAACTTAGGCTTTGAACAGTAGACCGCGTGGCCTGGCCTTTTCTTTACGCATTTTGCCTTGTCCGTTCCAGGGGAGGGGTTTTGGGTACGCTGAGGGTATGGATTTATGTTTGCGTAACCCTTGAATGTGGTGTAGTGTATCATTTAATTTGTGTGCGTGGTGGGGTGGGGATTTTTTGGATGTTAGCTGGAGCTGTCTAACTATCCTTGAGAGGTTTGTTTAATTTTATTAGGCAATGAAATTAATCTTTTCTGTGCTACCTCTGAGGTAGTTTGGGCTGGAACTGTTTCTTCTACTGGATCTCTTTGTGCTGGTAGCTTTTTGGGTCTTACTGGTTGAGCGGCTTTGGTGCTTTTCAGATTTTTGTTGTTTCTTTTCGCTTATAATTTGTCTTTCTGTTTTTAAAGGGCATCTGACGTTTTTTTTATCTGTAAACCAGTGTCGTTGGCATCTGCTTCTTTCTACTCTTGTCCTCGTTGTCTGCTTCCCTGTTTTCTGTTGTTGTTTCATTTTTCCTTTTGCCTTGCTTCTCTTGTATTTCGGCTCCAATTTCCAGAGAGTGCTGCTAGGGTTGGTATGGTATCGGATTGTGTTTTACTGTCAAATGCCCTAATTGCATTGTATCGTTTTCCGGACTAAGGGACTTTTCCTTTTTTCCCCCTATCGTAAGAACGGCTATGGGGATTTTTGGGTTTGGGCTATATGTATCCATTCCCCTTCTCTCGAACTTCTTGGTGGTGTTTCCAGGACTGTTCTTTGTATTAGTTTTGGCGTATCGATTTTGCTGACCAGGGTTGAGCGGGTTCAATCCTCTGCTTTGGGCATACTGGTAGAGCTTCCAGTTTTAAATTGTAATCTTTTCATGCTCCCCCTATCGTAAGAACGACTATGAGGATTTAGGTTTGGAAGGTAATGGAAGGGTCAATTTCCTTATCGCTTTTTATCGTTTTCCGGCCTAGGGCGAGGGTCAATGCCATGCCCTAATCGCATTGTATCGTTTTCCGGACTAATGGAATGGTCGGGTCCATTCCCTTATCGCTTTGTATATTATTGGCCTAGGGTAATGGTCGGATCCATTCCCCGATCGCTTTGTAACTTTTTCCTGCCCAGGGTAATGGATGGGTCCATTCCCTTAACGCTTTGTATCGTGTTCCGGTCTAGGGCAATGGAAGGGTCCATTCCCTTATCGCTTTATATCTTTTTCCTGTTTAGGGTAATGGATGGGTCCATTCCCTAATAGCTTTGTATCGTTTTCCTATCGCTTTGCAATTTTTCGGCCTAGAGAGTGGTTGGGGCCACTTCTCTATCGCTTGCTTATACTTACCTCTCCCTCTTAGGGGATGTCGTCCTCTTTTGGGCTATTCTTGGACTACTATGCTTTTCCAGGATCTCTTGGCTTGTTTATTTGTCTGTATGTGGGGGTGCTTACCTCTTCGAGGTAAGCTGCGTGGTCCAATGGGAGTGTATGTGTTAACAAGGGAGATCCTCTCGGGTTTCCTTGTTTTGAATGTATGATGCTTTGTTAGTTGTGATGGTGTATGTTAGTTTGGGAGGGAGGGATTTATTTTTAAGAACTTTTCTGATTGTGACTCATCAAGTTCTTGTTTGGTTAGGCTTTGAAAAGTACTTCACTTTCTGGTTTTTTGGGGTCTTTCGACCAATCTTCTTTTTTTCTCTTTGCTGTATATTCGGGTTTTTGTGTCCTTACGTTTCCCCTGGTTTATTGGGAATCTTGGCCAAATATATTGAGCTCGGAATTTTTCTTTGTCAGTCTCGTACGTCTATATAATGTCTGTTTTGTTTATATTAATGAGGTAGTTTATAATGTTGTTATGTGTAGTTGTTATGTTCTTGTTGTAAGTTTTAAAGAACTCTGGGTATGAGTATGGGGCTTTGAGCAGCCTGTTTTTGAATGAGTTCGGTTCTTTGTTTCATGTATACAGGACAGATATTGAAAATATGGTGTAGGGTTTCCTTAATTTGGCAATGTGGGCAGTTTTCCTGGATTTGGTTTTGGTTGGTTAAGTATTGCCTTAGACTGTCAGTCAATTTGGTTTTTCCTGTCCTGATTCGGTTTATTAGGAGGTTGTGTCGGAAGTTTGGGAGTGACTTCCATTTGATGTGGCGTTCGATTTGGGGCTGAATGTGATGTAGTTGTGTGTGAGCTGATTTGGAATCCCATTCTGCTTGCCACAGTTTGTTTACAAATTTGTTTATTTGGGAGTAAATTTCCCGGGTACAGTACCCTATTTCCGTAATTGTGTCTAGTGATAGGGCTTCGTTCGCGCATGGTCCGCTTTGTCATTACCTAGGAGATGAATATGTGATGGTACCCAGAGAAATTCAATTTTCTTATTGCTATTATTGAGCGCTCGTATCTGATATAGCGTATCCTCTTTGAGGTTAATCCTGGCTGTGGGTTTAGTAGAGTTTAAGGCTAGTAGGGCGCTTAGGGAGTCCGTAATAATTAGAAATTGGGTGTGGGGTTGATTGTGTATCCAATGTATTGCCTGATTTATCGCCCAGAGTTCTGCTGTGAATGCTGAGGTGCCGTTAGTGATCCTTGTTTTGTTGGTGATTTGTACTGCTGGGATTACGAAGGCAGCTGTGATTATGTTCGTTGTGTTTTGTTTGGAACCGTCCGTGTATATGTGAGTGTGGTTTGAATACTGTGTTTAGCAAATTTTGAATGTGTGTGAGTAGCTTCCAGGGGTTTTGATTTTGTTCCCTACTTTTCTGAGTTCGAAGTTGATGATTGGGATTTGATTCTTCCAAGGAGAAGGATCATGATATATCCTTTGTTCAGCCTGGATGGTAAGTTGGTTGTTTTTAAGTATTGTATGGACCTTGTTGAAGGCTGGAGGATATTTGACTCTTATTGGGAAGAATGTTCGATTACTTTTGATATATGCCTTTTTGATCGGATTGTGGTCAGGTAGGGTGGATACTCTTGCTGCGTATTTTAGTATCATTTCTGTTCTTCTTAGGTGAAGTGGGAGTTCTGCTGTGAGGATTTGGAGTTCAGCAAGGAAGGTGTTTCTTAGTGTACCAGTGCAAAGTCGAAGAGCTTTGTATTGTATGGTGTCTAATTTTTTGAGTAGAGTTTTGTTATCAGCATCATAGGCTTGGCAGGCATAGTCCAATTTTGACCGGATTAGAGATCGATAAAGGGAGAGTAGGGTGTCTTGGTCTGCACCCCATTTAAGGCATCTTAAGTGTCCCAAAAGGGCGAGGTCTTTGTTGCATTGCTCTACTAGTTTGTTAATGTGCTGTTTCCAAGTTAAGTGTTTGTCTAGCGTTGCTCCTAGAAAGATGGTGTGGGAGGCGAATTGGATTGGCAAGTCGTTGAGATAGAGTTTGGGGGGTTCTTCTTTTATTCGTTTTGGGAAGCCGAACATTATGGCTACTGTTTTGATCATGGAGATTTTGAAGCCCCAGTTGATGGTCCAATTTTCGATGTGATTTAGGCTGGTTTGTATTTGATTTATGAATTTGGTGTTGTTTTTTTTTGGATTGCCAGCTTTCCATATGCAACTGTCATCCGCAAATTGAGAAATGTCAACTAGGGTGTGAATATTGTTGGCAAGGTCATTTACCATCAGGTTAAACAGGATGGGACTTATTACACTGCCTTGTGGGGTCCCATTTTCTAGTTCCTGTGGCTGTGAAGTATGTTTCCTTATTTGTACTTTGAACGTTCGATTTGATAGGAAATTTTCAATCCATCTGTGCAAGCGACCTTTTATGCCGAATTTATTTAGTTTGGAGATGAGCCCTTTGGTCCAGACGAGATCAAAAGCCTTTTCAACGTCCAGAAATATTGCAATCAGATATCAGTTGTTTTTCCTCTTACTGTTAAGCGCTAATTTAATGTCAGTTTCGAGACGTAGAATTTGGTCAAGGGTGGTGCGGCTTCCTCGGAATCCGCTTTGATTTTCTGTGAGTAGATTATTACATTCAAGGTGATGTTTTAGCATATTTAGAATCATGGTTTCCATGATCTTGCATAGTGTAATTGTGAGGGAGATGGGACGGTATGATTCTGGTAATAAGGGGTTTTTGTCTTCTTTGGGGATAGGGATGACTAGGGCTTGTTTCCACCTTGTGGGGAGGTTTCCCGTATTCCAGATTTGATTTATTAGGGCTAGAGAGATGTGTATCATATTTGTAGGGAGTTTTTGGTACATAATATATCCTAGTGAGTCATCCCCATGGGCAGTTTGTTTTTTGTTTTTAATGGCTTGATGCCATTCTGCGAGTGAGAAAGGATCATTTAGGGGGTCTTGGTTGCATGTATCTTGGGCAGATAGGTCTTTGAAAAGGTGGGGGTATTGGGATTCAATCCTTGTTTTTTGTTTGAGGAAGCTCTCTTTGTGGTTTGTGTTGCTACTTGCATCTGCAAAGTGTTTTGCAAGTGTATCTGCCTGGGTTTGATTTGGTTTTGGAATGAGTTTTATGTTTTTGTTTGTTGTTTTTGCCTTTAATTGCCCAAAGTTTGTTCCAAATTGCTTTTGAAGTTGAGCGGCGTGTCAGTTTTGAGCAGTATTGTCTCCATGAGTTTTTTTCTAGCGTTTTTGAGTGTTCTAGAGGTGACGGCTTTGAGCCGTTTATACTCTATGTACGATTCTCCTGTTTTACTGTGTTGATATTTGTTTAGAGCCTTTTTTTTGCTTGTATGGCTTTACCAAATTCCTCGGTCCACCAGGGAAGGTTGAATTTTTTGGGGTGATGTTTGGTTTTTGGGATCGAGCTGTCAGCTGCCATATGTAGTTTTGTAACAATGTTATTAAAGAAGATGTTATTGTCTGGGTTTTGTATCTCTTCTAGCAGGGTGCACTGCAGATTGGTTTGATAGAGCTCCCAGTTAGCTTTTTTGAGGTTCAAATTTTCTTTGTATGTGTCTGTTTCCGGAGAGTATTTTGTGTTTATATTGATTTGTATGGGAAAATGATCGCATCCCCACGTGGAGTGATGTAGTACCCTCCACTGTGTATCATGAATAAGATTTGGGGTAATTATCGTCAGATCTTGTGCGCTCATTTTCCCTGTATGTGGATCCATTCTGGTAGGGGTACAGTCATTTAGTATAATCATATCGGTGGTGTCTATGAGTCGATAGATGTGGTTACCCCTTGTATTTGCCGTGTTGCTTCCCCAGAATGGATGGTGGGCGTTGAAGTCGCCACATAGGATTCCATTATGTTTGATGTTTTTGATGACATTTTGTAGTGCATTGGTGGGGTTTTGGGTTAGTTGTGGAGGGATGTAAATGTTGTATATTTCGTAGGTTTGGGTACCAAATTGTACTTGGACTGCCAACATTTCGCAGGGGTTGTTTTCAGTTTCTGCGATTTCAATTTCTTGAGTTTGAGTAATACTGTCTTGTATGTAGATGGCAAGTCCTCCCCCCCTCCTAGAGTCGTTTTTCCTTTGTTTTTGGTAGGATTGTTGGTAGTTTTTTATTTTGGGAAGAGCAGAATTCTTTCTAGGTAATATTGTTTCTTGAAGGCATATGACCAATGGCTTTACATTGGTTTCTAGGATGGCAGCTTGGAGTTCTAATTGGTTCTGGTATATGCCTCTGCAATTCCATTGCCAAATAATTAGGTCTGCTCCTTGTTTGGTGGTTTAATTGGGTTGTTTGGGTTTGTTAGTAGTAGTTGTCGTTGCTCTTGGTAGGTGTGCTTTATTAAGTGTGTTGTATTTATGTTGATTGCATATTTTGATTGGAATGCCATTAATGTCTTTAATCTTTTTGTATGCTCTGATCTGGGCACCTGTGAAGCATCGAATGGTAGTTTCCGATGGCTTCGGATGTTTGATTTGTATGCGTCCTTTTTTGTGTTTCTGTAATTGCGAGATAATCGTGGAGTCTGACAGCTGTTTGTTTGAAGTTATGGGATAATGTAAATATAATGTGAGATAACTTGGATGGTAGTCTTTAGATTTAGTTTTTTTCTTAATTTTGTCATCATTTTTTCCAAATTAAGAGCCGGGGGGGGGGCTCTATTTTGTGGTGTGTAATTATTGCTGGTTTCATTTTTCTCAGATGTTTTGTGTTTTTTCCCTGGTGTGCTTTGCAAGGTGTTGGGACTTTTCCGTTTATTTGTGTTCCTTTGTTGTAAGTCTAGCTTGCGTTGGGGTGTCGGGGTGGGTGTGTTGTATAGTAAAGGGGTTGTGGTGTTTACAGAGGTTTTCCCTTTAGGTGGGCCTCGGAGTGGTTGTTTGCCCTTGGGTAGAATCCTGATATCTTCAAAGTCTGGTGTGTTTTCGTAAAAATGTTGTGTGTTTGTGTGTGTGCAATCAGAGTTTTCTAAGGCTTGTCTTATTTCCTCTAGTTCTGCTATTGTGTGTGTTTTGGACGGTCCCGGCATTTGTGTGTCTCGTGCATATTGAAATTTTCTTGCTGATATGTTTTTGGTTTCCTTGGGTTTTGGGAGGTTAGGGAGTGCATGATCTTGTATTATTCGGCATGTATTTTCCCAAGTTTCATGTACCGCCGTCCTATTGGGTCTTTGCTGTTCATTGTTATTGTGGGTTTGTTGTGTGGGACATATTATGTTATTTTCCCCACCCTCTAAATTTTGTATGTTTGGTAGATATGTCATAGTCCCCTCCCCGTGTTTTGTTTTTTTGTTCGGATTGTTACCATGATCTGTTCCTATTTGATTTATTTTCACGCCGAGTTTTTAGGTGTGCGCGTGAGCGTTTGGACAGAGGTTTTCGGTGTTTGATGAGATTTGTTTGATATTAGTTTCTTGTTCAGGGTCTTTTCGTTTGCGGGGTGGGGTGATATGTGTGGTGGCTGTAGCAGTCCCCTCATAATTGTTACTAGGTTGAGGGTTTCTCAAAAAATGGTTTTGGGAGTGACTGCTATTTGTTTGGCCTGTGGCTTTACCGGATGTTTTGTTTCCGTATAGGGCATTAATTTTTTGATTGATTATGTTGACCCGTTGTTGAGCTTGTTTATTTCTGCGATGCTCTATCAAAGCTTTTTTAAGGTTTTGGGACATTTTAAGTTAATGCTGTATCACTGAAATTAGCTGCCTTCCCTATTTATTTTTGTGTATTTTGTTGTTTGTGGGCGCGTGGATTGTGTGTGTGGTTACCTGTTTTGAGAATTTCCGTCCTTTGTCCTCTCTTGTCCGTAATCCGTATTCCGTGTATCCTTTTTTTCCTTGAATGCGTTTATCCTATTTTGCACTGTTCAGCCTTTTCCTTTGTTGGAATCTGGTTTTCCTCTTCTATCTTGTGCAGTTTGTTACAAGAGGCACTAAAGTTAAGAAGAAATTTTTTTCTTTCTTTGTCTTTTTCCTTTGTTTAGTGAAAAATGTGATAAGAAATGGTAAATTGGTAAATTAAACTTTGATATATAACTCGTTTTTATCATCGAAAATGGTGATTATTGCCCGTAAAGATAGAATTCATATTGTGAAATTTGCAATTTCTAAAGAGATATCACATATTGTTTTTTTTAATAGAGAAATAGTTGTTAATACTCTGTAAATTGTAAATAAACAGTGCTCAATGAAAAACTGGTAAATGCTAACATGCGACAACCTAGAATGAAATAGACACTAATTAAATATCTGGCTAGGTGAAATTCACATTATAAGCCTTTAATTTTGCCTCAACTCCATAATCGCAACCTACCTATTCTCTTAGATGAAGGCAGGAAAAGAGTCAGTCAACCGTCACATCGAAACCCGCGAGTACTTCGGTGGGAACCTAATTACATGCCGGCTTTGTTTTGATCAACGGCGTGGGAAGTGTTTGTTACAATAAAAGAATCAATTAAAAGAGACCGGCGTTGTTTTATCGCTTAGAATATGTATTTTGCATCAAATCAAACCTGGTCGGTACAATAAAAGAAAGTTCAAAGGCATGCCTTTAGGAGCCTACGTTCTCGTATTCGTTACCGTTATCAAATTTAATTTTACTTCACCATTTGAAAACGTTTTCACATTTTATGTATTAACATCATTAAAGTATATAATATCAGTAAGGTATCTAGGGCTGTCATCGGGTAAACCGGTATAGAAAAACCCGGATATTAAAACGTAAACTCGGGTACCTGTAAAAAAAAAAAAAAAAAAAAAAAAATCGCCACACTGGCCAACCACTTCAAACAGGTGGGACAGCTATGGCTATAATAAGAAACCAGATCGCTACTTAATATAAATAAACAATACGTCAGGCCGTCGGTTTTGAGTAATAAAATTCATTGGCGTTGTGCAACCGGACCAACCGTTATCCCCGAGGCATTATATTCCAAAGTTAAAACCTTTGTTCTACGAGTAATAAACCTCTTTGTAGATGATAACTATTAAATGTGGGTGCTATATGATCGGTACCTAGCGGGCTCTTTTAATGAAACCCAGACGGATACCTTTGATTTCCGAACAAACATGTCCAAGAAATCCCACAAAGTATATTATGAACAATCATCACCTAGACACCTTGAAATCTTCGTAACGCATCAAAGTAATCTTTGCTCGTTGTTTTTTTTAGTCGACTAGCTCTGCGACTTTCGAAAGTTAGCCATTGTACATATACTGATATTTCTATTTGCGATACTACTACGTTTTTACCAATAACTATCTTAAGAATAATAATTCCAAAATAATAACATTTATGCGACTGCGTGGTCACGTGGTATAACTGGGGCACGCATGCGTGGGTGATTCAAATCTGCGGTCAAAACGTGCAGTCGTACATGTGCTAAGCGAATGAAAACCACGTGGAATAATGTTTGATGATCAATATACTGCAAGTTATCCTGAAATTAATGTTACTCTGAGGAAAAAAATAATATATAAAGATATGAAGAGATATTTATTCACTGTTAATCTTAGCACGTTTATTGAGTATTCAACATTGTAACATGCCAAGCCAACCCCACCCCCTTTAGCCTATACGTCGATCCCTTTGTTAGTTTTGTTGTTTGTTATAGGTCCCTCGATAACTCGCGCCCTCGCTTATGTCGCGGTCGATGTTTTTGGACCCCGATGTCCGCGAGTTATCGAGGGAGTGGTGTATTTCCTACAGTTCTTAAAAATATGGCCGGGTTTGTTGCAACCATAACACACAACTTCCTCTTTCTTACCAGAGGTTACCTTGTCCACCCCTTGGGACTTACCTGAGCCCCCGGATTGATCACGGCTGGGATTGTCAGCCCCGGCTTCCCATCATTTTGACCATTCCGCCTAATAGGTGTTAAACCGTTACCTCTCCTTAAGTCCGGGACGCTTGTTCGGTCCCTGCCACTCCATATGGTTGGACGAGAGTGCGCAGCTTCATATCGCTGGGCCATTACACTAATGTCTTCCAAGGTCTTTCCGGTATGTGCTGAGGACATGGTCTTTCAGAATCTCTTCCCGTATGCCTTCGTACGTAAGTTCGGCCCCCATCATTTTTATCCACTTATCGAAAAGTACGCACACGGGTATGAAATTGCGCGTGAGTCTCTGTAGCTTTCTTAGTTGACTCTCTGAAAAGTTTACGGAAACTTTCAGCTGTCAACTCAAAGTGTCGTAGTAGCACTTTCTTGAGAGCTTCGCAATCATCTATTTCAGCGAGTGCCCTGTTATGATAAACATCCTTGGCAGCGCATTGCAAAAATGCCGAAATATTAATAGCCCACTGTTCTTTGGGTATACGGTGTATTGAAGCTAACATTTCAAACTGGGCTAAAAAGTTATCAGTAACCTCATCCTTATCTTTGAACATGGCATGGTTATCTGGACGGTAGGTCTATCATCAGTTCTTCTGCTTGATGGTCCTGAATGTTCAGTTCTTCGCCCCTCCTAGATTCCGCTTCTATCCTTAGTCTTTCCATGGCTAACTCGTGTTCCCTCTCGTTATTCCTTTCCTCGACCTTGAATCTCTCACTTTCGGCCCACAGTCTGGCTAACTCAATTTCTTTTTTCCTTTCTTTTTCGGCTGCCTGCTGTTTTCTGTACTCTGAGACTGCGCTCTACAAATTCAGCTAACCGGGTCCCTTCATAACCTAGAGCTTCCGATCCGAGAACTTTAAATTCCTTAGCTAATTGCCTTAAAGTTGTCCTTCTTGTCTATCGGTTTTGTCACTAACCCACTTACCTAGATTAGGTATCGCTGATCTTTTTCTGCCTTCAAGAAAATAGCCTCCCTAGGAATACCTACCAGTATCCTAACTCAGTAATGATTACATACAGACTTACTTAAATCACACAAAAAACTTAAACGGCTTTCAGGCAATACTAAACTATAAATTCTCCATAAATTCGTATCGTTTGCAAGTTACCCTGGATAATACTTCCTTAATTATCTCTTCTCGCAAGAGTACTAAAGCAAAATATTTCTGGATTACTTCAATACTGACAACCAACCACGCTTCAGCAATTTCAGATACGGAATCTTAAATTTCTTGCAATGTCATGCAACATTTAAGAAATTAAAAATCATACATAATTTCAAACATATATAATCATAAATATTGACTCAATTCACACTCGTTGGTTCTTATTTTAACTAATACAAATATATCACTGATACGGTGTTGTATTTCTGTTTAATATATGCTCAGATCTGCTATTTATCCACTATTCAAATATCCCGGAACGAGGCCGCCAATAATGTGGTAAATTGGTGGCGTTCAAACACACCAACCTCGTCCACTACGTGTCGTTGCTAGGGAATGACCTTTTGCGGTGTAATTTACCCAGTGTGGATGGATAGAAAGAAGAATGCAGATCTCTGGACAAGTATATTGAAGAAATAAAACGAGCCTACTTTTCAATGAACAAATATAAAATTTAATCAATTTAACAACAGAATTTAAAATGGAAGAAATCAATTTCTTTGTTACAAAAGAAAGAAGAAAATGTACTAACATGTACTCAATAAAAGCAATACAAATTTTCACTTTACTATTACTTATCAGTGACAGAATTAATACAGTTTCATCGTAGTCTACGAGTCGTGACCTTGAGATCAACGATGAACGACAATATAACCTATCTTATCCGGACATCGAATTTTCCCTTCCTTCCTGCACTTCCAACCTTTGTCTAGTCGTCTGGACATAGACTCTTGCCAGTCGAACTTTTACATGATCAATTAAATATTACGAACTAGTATATGAATATACCCTCAATACGTGGCCTTTTACACGGAGATTTAATTCATACATATATGAAACCTTACCCATCATTTATTAGGCTGAACTCATACAAATTCCTAAGCATTCCTATGTATCGAATATTCAACTATATGCAATCTAGCCAATTCGTTGGACATTCAATTACTTGCAAACTTGTCAATTCTCCCAATGAATTGATAATTAGAATATCAAAGAATAAATGTCATGACTAACATTTCACTAAAACCCTGAAAAATTAAATCATGCATATATACATCATAACATCAATACATTTGCAAATTAACAAATGGAATAACATATTAAAATATGGAAACTAAGCTTGCGTTTTACACAATATATAGTCTATCTCCTATCTGAGACAACTATCTGGCTCGCTGCAGTTGGAAAGTTATTGCCAAATGCAGGATTTTAACTTTTTAATTTCATTGTTTATTTTTGCGGTGCTGTATTATTAACAATCTGTTGTAGTAATTCCTGAGATGATTATAGTAGTATTCAAAACTCCTGATTTTAAGTCAGGATTCCAATTTCCTATGTGGTCTTGCTTCATTTATTCTAGATCCAGATATTCCATTGGATCTTTATTTTTTTCGTCAAATACTTCATTGTAAGTTTTTATTATCGTTGAGAATTCCTCATTGGAAATTTTATCATCACTTAGATACGACATATTCAATGATTATTTGGAAGATGATAACATCTCCGCGTGTAGTTTTCTTGTGTAATCGTATAGTTTTGCTTTTGTGCATATAGCTATTTTCTTTTCAATATTAAAAATACCATCAATTGTTGTTGAGGCTGAAACACAAATTGTTACAAATGTTGGCAACGTCATTGTTATTGGTGATAGCAATATGCTAGTTTCAGCGATAACAGTGAATAACGAATACACAATTATGTCAATGACAACTATACGTTTGCGATAGTTTTTGTACTTTTACTGTATAATCACTTACAATATTCAGTTTGTTTTTCCATTCACATACTTGACTTTCTGTAATATTGATTTTCAAATGGGTTTTTATTCATTATAATATTATTAAGTAATTAATTGAGGTGTTGCAGAAACAAATTTCAGACACCACCAGTAGGTTATTTTTTTTATTAGTTGGTTCCATTATAAACGTTTCTTCGATATCTTTTTTTTAACACAATAAGCACTGTTCCATAAAAATTATCTGTTGAATGACGCCATGGATGATGCAGAGGGGGAAAGAATAACATGGAGTTCTCTATCCCAAGAATTTGCCGGAAACCAATTGACCACTCAAGCAACTGCTTCTTCTGCATGATGAACCCTTCCAAATGTCTGACTGGCATTAATGCGATTGCTTTCACTTATCCGGACCTTCCTTCATCCATCTCCCCGATGTCACATTGCCCCGAGTTCCCTGTACCCACTACTTCGGAGCTAGAACAGCCGTCTGTTGAAGAGAGCAGCAAGTCAGAGAGGGAGGAAGACGTATATCCAGATGATTATTTCATAGTTTGGTCTGAGGAGATAAATCCATACTACCCCATCCAAAAAGACCAGAACGACTTGATCAGAGATCTTGGTCTTAACAAGTCCAATGCTGAACTATTGACATCTGGGCTCTAGCAGTGGAACTTGTTGGATGAAATTACTCAAGTCATAGATCAGAAGTAGCATCACCAAACATTGTCCAGAATGATTTTCGCATATTCATTGACAGCTCATTCGTGTGATGTGATTTAGATTTTAACATAGCTTTTAATAATTTTTCAGTCATATCGCTACGATGTCTCCAGTGTAATAGTTTATAGTGATGTTTAGCACTGGGGCATCATGCCACAGGCATGTAGCATGATGTCCAACCCAGTCACATTATCCTGACAGCAGGCCGATGAGTCCTAACACTGACCTCTTAATGCTGAGCGCCAAGCGAGGCAGCTTTTAGTACCATTTTAAAGTCTTTGTTATGACTCGGCTGGGGTTCGAACCCGCGACCTATCGCATCCAAGGCAGACGCTATATCACTAGGCTACCGGAGTGGTTCCAGCAAATTCAGGAACCTCAAAACTGTGCTGCTTCAAAATGGAAACAAGGACCCTTTTCTTCCCTTGGCTTACTCGGTGCTCATCAAAGAGGGTTAGAACGGAAAAAAGACCTTGCTGAACATATTGAAATATGATGAGTACGGCTGGGAGGTCATCAGAAACTTCAAAATGGTAGCATTTCTGATGGGTCTCCAAGGCGGTTTTACAAACTTTCCCTGCTATATTTGCCTTTTCCATGGACACCAAGGTGCATTACCACCGGTGGGACTGGCCAGCTCGAACCAATTTCTCTATGGAGAGGAGCAACGTCAAGCGTGAGCCATTGGTAAAACCCCAGAAGTTGATGTCACCACTGCACATCAAATTGGACCTTATGAAACAATTTGTCAGAGCTCTAGGTAAGGAGTCGGCAGCGTTCAATTACCTTCAAGTCTTCTTCCCTAAGTATTGTGAGGCAAATGTCAAAGCCAGTGTGTTTGTCAGACCACAAGTAAAGAAGATACTGAAAAACAATGAATTCCCCCAAGAAGCTCAGTAGTAAGGAAAATGTGGTTTGGAACAGCTTTGTCGTAGTGGTTGGGACTTCCTGGGGAATCACATGGCCAATAAAACTATGTTGAGGTGGTTGAGACTGGTGAAGAAATAAGACACAACTGGCTGCAGGATGTCCCTTAAAGTACATATCCTTGACGCTCATCTTGATAAATAAAAGGAAAACATGGAAGCGTACTCGGAGGAGTGAGGTGAGTACTTCCTTCCGGATATACTGGACTTTGAACACCACTACCAAGGACAGTGTAACAAGAACATGATGGGATACTACATTTGGGGGTGATTCGTGAAAGAGATTTACAGTATGATCATAAATCTAGAAAAGCTACTCTTTTTTAGATCTTTTTGTGCGGTCATTTTGTATTACTTTACTTACATGTTAATTTTGATTCATATGTTGTTTTTTTCCGACATTATGTGAACAAGAAGACACAGATTCGCCCTTTTTCTCATTGGAAATAGATAAATTTCAAAATGTCACTGTCCTGGTAAAAAAAAAAGTTTGTTTGGAATAATAGCCATATTTTATACTTTCTAGGCATAAGCAATTACGAAATAATACTACCAAGGAACAAAATTATTACATTTTAATTAAAGTATTTGGGTTAATTTTCATGTACAACTTTCAACTTTATACTGAGCTAGCACTAACTTTGTTTGCATTCATTTTTGACAGTAAAGAATTTTTAAAAATTTTTTAAAAAGTTCACTGGTGTTATTAAAAAAAATTGGTATACACAAACATGTAAACCATCTAGGCTATACCTTTTGCAGCCCAAGTTATCGATCTGATTTACAATGCTTGTCTGTCTGACAGGTACTCACCAGACAGGCAACTTTTTTTTCTAGCCTAGCTTAAAGTAAATGTAAACAAAACTGCTTATTTAGTTTTACAAATGCAAGGAAAATATCCTCTACCCTATATATTGGTTGTGGTCAAAATATGAAATTATCATGTGAAAATTTAACAGCGTTCCCGGTGAATAGCTTATGTATGTTATGCATATTCGTGTTAACCGAACAAATCTCCGTGTAGGCAAGCTAGGTAATACAGGGATGAAGCTGACTCTATACCGTGGCTTGCGACGATGATCAAGTATGAGTGAGCGACATTTAAGGATATCTTTGTCTCTTGTGGCAATTTATTAGATAAACAGCCATTAAGAATTTCTGAAATCTACTTTCAGATCTCCGTATTTATGCGTTGAGGGCGGAGATCTGGTTTTTAAGTTGATATGCCGTTCTTAATCATTTCACCACCTCTCTTGACCATATTACTTACACTGTGGACGGCATGAACTAAACATTGTAAATATTTTAACTGATATTGGTAGAAACGAGGACGTATGTTATAATTATGTAACCAAGAAGTGTAAAAATGGTGAAAGTCTTTATTATCCATACAAATGAGCATTTGCATTAGATAAAGCAAACAGATAATGGGAGAAATAATTAAGCGTTTATAATTGTGATAATGTTTGCAGCAAATGGTATAATTTACTATATAAGCACCTCTCTTCTCCTTTCATTTTAATATTTTTGTTACTTTTTTGTGTCCGCACTTACGACAAGAACTGCAAAGGACAAACTGATAAATGCTACAGTGAAACAAAATAATATGATCAACTAATACAAAAACATTCCTCTCATCTGATTTAAAAACAGCTTATGGCAATGCAAAATTTACCATCCAATGATACTGATTTAAGGACAGCTTATTGTACTACTGACGTTACCATGCAATGATACTAATTTGAAAGACAGCTTATCGCACTACTGACGTTACCATACAATGATACTGATTTGATAGACAGCTTATTGTACTACTGACGTTACCATGCAATGATACTGATTTGAAAGACAGCTTTTTGTACTACTGACGTTACCATGCAGTGATACTGATTTGATAGACAGCTTATTGTACTACTGACGTTACCATGCAATGATACTAATTTGAAAGACAGCTTATCGCACTACTGACGTTACCATGCAGTGATACTGATTTGAAAGACAGCTTATTGTATTACTGACATTACCATCCAGTGATACTGATTTGATAGACAGCTTATTGTACTACTGACGTTACCATGCAATGATACTGATTTGAAAGACAGCTTTTTGTACTACTGACGTTACCATGCAGTGATACTGATTTGAAAGACAGCTTATTGTACTACTGGCGTTACCATGCAATGATGCTGATTTGAAAGACAGCTTATTGTACTACTGACGTTACCATGCAATGATACTGATTTGAAAGACAGCTTTTTGTACTACTGACGTTACCATGCAGTGATACTGATTTGAAAGACAGCTTATTGTACTACTGGCGTTACCATGCAATGATGCTGATTTGAAAGACAGCTTATTGTACTACTGACGTTACCATGCAATGATGCTGATTTGAAAGACAGCTTATTGTACTACTGGCGTTACCATGCAATGATACTGATTTGAAAGACAGCTTATTGTACTACTGGCGTTACCATGCAATGATGCTGATTTGAAAGACATCTTATTGTACTAATACCATTACCATGCAGCGATACTGATGTAATAGTCAGATTATTGCAATGCAAACGGTCCCATGCAGTAATATTGATTTAAAATACAACTTTTTGCAATACCAGCGTTGTCATGCGGTGATACTGATTTGCAAGCTATCTTACTATACTGCTAACGTTACCATGCAGTGATACTGCTGCTATTGTAACTCATAAAAACAAGTACAATATTTGTCAGTATTTTTCATTCCTTGTTTAATTTTGTCAACGCATGTATCTATATTACCTTTGTTGCCACTACATTTAACACCAGCACTTGCTCCTCCGTTTTATACTTATACAAATACAAGCTGCTGTGAATCATATATCTGTAAAATAATGGTACCTTATATCTTAATTTGATATTTATGTTGGTGACATGTCCTCTGAAGTTATTTTCTGAATATTTTAAATGTCCAACTATTTGTGCACTTTTGTTTTAATTTTTATACAACAGTTCTTTCAATTTACATTTTTCACTCTGTGCTGTATCTCTTCTATTTCAACGTCTCGTTTCATTGATTAATTTTTAATTAAGCTGCTTCTACTCCGTTGACATAATTTCTAAATACTATGTCTTCTTCTGAGTGGCCGTGTGGTCTAAGACGCACACCTTTACAGATCATTGATATATCACCTTGGTGCGTTTTTATATGGATTTTTTCTCCAACAAAAAATACTAGCAGTCATACAGCAGATGATGCGATGAAAATAATGCCGTTAAATCTACAAAGCACTGACAATGTCTTCCTCCAGCGTACTTAATATAATAAGAACATTAACAATTCTCTCAAGTTGGAACTTTTTATTTGCTGCTTTTGCTGAACAGTATGTTCCGAATGTATATGTAATTTTTATAGTTTTCTACAGCCTAAAGTTTTGAGAAAGTAACGCACACCTATTTGCCTCGCTATAGAGTTAGTTGATATAATCTAATTTAGTTTATTCTTGTATAGACCCATTGCTACATATTGAAAATAGTCTTACGTTTTAGTCTTTAATTAACGATTAAATAGTTTACACAGTGTTTAATCCATGCCTAAATCATGTTCAATAAATTGTATTGATCCGCTACACCTACATGTTATGTATATCTAGTTTGATTGTTTGTTAGTTTAAATATGTTTTTATTTCATTACATGTTATTGTAATGTAACATTGTTTGCTGAACTTGACATTATCAAAAGTAGAGTTCATTTCTGCTTGACCTGATTGACTTTTATATTTTTTATCATTTTTAATTTCATTATGTACACAACTAAAAATAGCTTCATTATTCTCAGTGTGTATCAGCTTATTATCAGGATCATTATTCAATTAAACAAGAAGGCGTAAATATATTGATCAAGGGCAGGGGTTTTGGAGATTTCAGAGTGAATTTTGTAGGCTATTGCCTTGTAAATAAACAAGGTTCATTAGATCATTCTATAAAGTTATTTTCGTTTAGGTAATTGTTGTTTTTGGATTGTGCTTGTTGTGACCTGAGGTAGGGCAGAAAACTATATTATCTTGTGACTGTGAGGATTTTGACAGTCGTGCTTTAACATCTAGCACTTCAAGTTGTATTATATTGTGACCCATTTGGGCTGAATTTTTTTCTCTTCAGATTATTGAATTTAAGTGTTTATTTTCTCTGGAAATACAAACGCGTTCTGATAAAAAAAAAAATTCTGATAAAGATATTCACTGGAATTTATATTGAAACCTTGAATAATTTTTCTGTGATTCAACAAGATATTGCTGACCTATCAGCACTTGGCAGACCATATCAGACACATCATAGCCTTAAATTTACATCGCTTCGTGAATTGAAGTGAGTTTTATTCAGGACTTTTATTACTAGGACTTATGTTTTTAAGTCTTCGATTATTTTTGGATTTAATTCATAACACTAAGAACTTTTTTCTCATTTTTCACGTTATGTTCTAGGGAAATAAATTATTTATTAATTTTACACAGCTTGCATTCACTCCTTTCTTCGTAACATCGTTGATCATCTACAGAAGGCGCTACTAAATATAACTTATGCCACTTGAGCCATCGCATTATCATATTAAGCAATAATTGTGTCTTACCAGATCCTGATGGTCCTATTATAAACATTCTGATAGAATTTGGTAACGCTGGATGGTGCCTTACTGGCTCTTGTTTTCGTGTGCCTGAAAGGTCAATTATATCCATATAATAATGATATGAGTTTATATTGTGTTTCATGTAGAACAACAAACCCCACCGTTAGATTGTCAACGATAACAACAAAAAATAAGAGACGCCCACTCACAAACAAATGTCTAAAATGTGGTACAAGCAAATACAGATGTATTTCCGCGTCACAGAAAGCGAGCGGTGGTGATATCGCTGCTTCATTAGGGAAATTGTCAGGAGCTTTATGGGCTAAATAACCCGGCGAGGAACACCTTCCAGGATAAAATTAGTGTGGTCCTGGAACTCGTCTCGACATCAGACTCGATGATCAGGATCAACCAAAACTGGAGAATATCCAGTAAATAAGATTGATCAAATGTGTCACATTCGTGATATCGCGTATAAAATTCCAGATCTGCAACAATGACATATTGCAGATGTAAAGTTGATTCATGCTTTAAATTCCATACCTAATAAATCTCTCATAGAAAAACTCGCTACTTTTCTAGTAAAATCTGCCATGAAAGGTAAAATGATGCAAGGGGCTGGTAATTGATCAACTGATTATTATAATGGAATGTGTTTATTATTCCCCGAGAGGGTATTGGAGAGGTAAAGAAGCAATCAGCAAACTTGATACCTCAGCAAAAGTCTCACGTGATTTTTCAGCTGCGTGGTTAGCACGACAGGCGCTATGGAAAATCTATTAAGTCCACCTAAAACAATTCAATATGCACATTTCAATGTCAGCACCCCTAATGAAGTTCATCAAGCGGATATCTTGTTTTTACCACACGATACCATTAAAATTGGCAGACGTTAGTACACATACAGATACACATTGACTGTCGTTGACGTTGCGAGTAGAAATAAAGAAACGGAACCATTATCAACAAAACAGCAACTGACGTTTTATCTGCGTTTGAACGAATTTATCAGCGAGGATCCGGACGACATGGTGGTCTACGAAAGCCACAACTACTACAGGTTGATCCTGGCAAAGAATTTCTTGGTGCAGTATTATCGTTGATGAACAAGCACAACGTACAAATCAGACGAGGACACAGGAAATTCATCGTGAACAATTTAATCGAACACTTGCTGAGCGGTTATACGGGTATTAGTATGCGATGGAAATATCCACAGATACAAGAGCTCGTGAATGGGTTGCGAGGTTACCAAGTGTGATATCTGCATTGAATAAGGAAATTACTCGTGCAACTTCTATGAAACCGTTTAATGCTATCACAAAAAATATATACCTATAATACGTGAATCATTTTCTCAAACAGTACTAGGCAATGTTACCTTAATATATTTATATGAACCTGGCGAACTTGAAGGAGGCAAACAAAGACCAACTGATCATATCTGGAGTGAAACAACACAAAATTCACAGCGTGATAAGGTCCACAGGTAGACCTGAAATCTATTTGTCATCGACAACAGATTTATCGAAACATAAACTAACATCGAAGATCTTAAATGAGGACATTGCTGTGACTCACCTTCAAGATACCTCACAATGGTACCTAGTTTTGTTCCATCTGATAAATAAGCTTTAAAATCGGCTTATAAATGTGTTTTCCCATATCCCCCTTTTATCAGTGATTATAAAATCCAGTTCAGCATCGCCCATAATCAATCTTGTACACGCTCGTTTATGATCATGTGATCCTCGTGTAAATTTAAAGATTATTTTTTTATCCGAGATCCTATGCAAGTTTTTCATCGTGCTCGTCACTGCATTTAGTTATTTCATTGATGTGATCTTCGTCATGATCAGGAAAGCTTTTCCTGGCATCATCAAAATTAAATCTGTCCGGTTCTGGTAACCAAATTTGCTTCCGTGAACTATAGAATATAATTGCTTCAGTTACTTTCAGCGATATTAAAATTCCAGCATCAATCATATACTGCAATAGTACTAATGAAACCCAACATTGTTTCTGAAATGTCTTCCAGACCACGCATAAACAATCGGATGGAGATCCGAGTATAACTCAAACGACTATATGCGAGTCGGTTTCCATGAGTTTTTTTTTCTCCTGAGCTAAATGAGTAGCAACCGATTGTACGGTAAAACAATTATTCAGTACTTGTCTAACTTTGACATCATCAGAAGTATATTTTAACGCAAAGTTTTCCGCTTCTTCATTAAGAGATTTTGTACGATAAATATCACCATTAGACCGTACAAACTGATCATGATGATCATATTCCAAACTCTGAAACATCCAAACAGAAACAGGGTCACTTTTACTGATATCACCAATAGCATCAAATACATCACCGTTGTAAAAATTTAACGATTCTGTATCGTGGAAATACAGTTACAGCATTAATCCATGCATGTGCGTTATGATCAATGATTGTTATAGGGTTTCCATTTTTTATATATTTTGGTCACAGGTACTCCAAGCGAGCTTGATGTTAAACAACAAACAATAATCTTAAGGAAAAAGTCATACAGAGTGACAAAAATACCTCAGATTATCCCCCATGACCCGTTCTGACATTGGACCCTCTCTGTCATACTACATAAGAGACAAAGTTTGTAACTTCCGAATTGTTCGTTCAACCCATGACCCTAGATTTCTTTTGCTATTTTCGTCTCTAACGGTATACGATCATATTCTATGGCTTGTTTTAATCCTGAGATATTTTACTATCCATTAAGCCATCGTTGACTATTCTATGTTGCACCAAACTGAAGTTACGGGCTCCAAAACGCGCGAATTTCACGAATTTTTTCAGAGTGGACACGCAGAAAGATGAAGTCGTACCCCAGTCTTGGCTTCATTGAAGTGATTATACTGACGTTCGGTCAACGATAGCTTATTCGGACCACCTGCGATTTGTTCTCGCTTTAGTGATATTTTTACCACACAACTATTTTTTGATGATGATTGTAGTTTTTTAATCTGACCAGGAGTCAGACTGACACCAACATGATGATATGACATTATATACTATTATGAGCGATTTAATTACATGTTTATAAAATATTTACATATTTTCTAATGGGATATCAACAACTCTTTTTGTCCCACCAACACCTTTGAGTAACATTGATTTATCGCTGAGTATGAGGGAGACTGCTCTATAATTTGCAATATATCAACTACTGATTGTATAGTTAAATCTAAATGTTCTAGTGAGAAATAATAGTTTGGATACAGCGTTGTAAAATCTAGCTGCGATATTTGTAAACCTGTATCAATGTTTAGACCACGCCCCATGAACGACATAAGATGATGATAAGCACGAAATCCAATAAAATATCCTCAGATGGTTCTTGATGTCCATTTATCCTTAATGAAACCTCAGACAAATCAAGATCATCAAATATCATAATGCTGAGTTTGCGAGTTTACTCGTGCAACATTTTGTAATCCAATAAATATATTCCTTGGTGCAGAAATACCTTGATGAAAAGCTATTTGTCATGTGAATAAACCGTTAATTGTACATTGAACACTATATGTGGTTGTTGTTAATCATGATAACTTTGATTTATCAACTTGACTCATAAAAAATAGCAGCCGGTCTTCTTCAGATATATATGGAGTCATCACTGACATCCACAATGAAATTTTTTTAAGAATAACTCTACCAGCATCACCAGTGGGTCGCCATATTGCATCATCGTCGGATGCTTTTCGTACTAGTACATCTGTATGCTTGGCTCCGAAAAGGACTTTTCTGACATTTCTACAGAATCCAATGATATGTGACAGTGGAATTGCACATGAAGATCTTCTACTTCCATCTTTCATCATCGTTAACGTGATCTAATTCCTTAGTTGAAATCTGCATCTACATTAATAACCATATTTTCTACGCCTGCGGGAGCGTTTCTAGCAAACTTTCTTGGTCGTCCTATTTCATATTCTTGGTACTCTGGAGAATTAGAAGTATGTTTTACAAACATAAATGATAGATTAGCTGATCTTGAGTAATCGTCGCTGTATCGTGCAAGACCAAGTATAGTAGTGGAAACGTCGACATTTTTCTGAATTGATTCAATATTACTTTCCGTCAATCATAAATGTAGCGCTATCAAATAACGCCATAATACCATTATTAGCCAAACCAACACTAACATTAGCGTCGTATTAAGTATTATCCGTTTTCAAAATTTCACCTTCGACTTCAGTGAATGCTCAGGCGGGTAAAAAAATATCTACTTGTATCCTGAACATGTAATTTGATTTGTCCACGCTGATTTGGCTGTCGTGCGTCACAAGAATAATACTGATAATCCCGAACGGATTCATCTTTGAGAACTGGTGCATCTATGTCAAACGCGGTATCATATATACGCTTGAAAATCTTTATTATAATTATTATCGTCTAACACGAAAACCACTTCGGGCTGTAACATCACTTCCTGCTATCATACTATCGGTTATATTCACGGGTTGAGGTTGGACCACTCGCGGTCTGCGTATTAATCGTGCTAATCTATATTTGATTGCTGAGAATGCTTTGCTAGCAATATTACCAACAGCGCCTTTACCTTTTTCACGAACAACATCAATAGCTTTTATTCATTGCTGCTTTGCAATCGGTATTGCTTTTGGGGCTATCCTTATAAACAGACTCTGAACAACATCACCTAGTCGATCTCCGTAGGTTGTTTTGTATACTGGTAATCGAGAGTTTATTGCCCTGACCAATATAAATCCACGTTGAGAACTATGTACGATCAATTTATTATTAAGTATTTTATCACGAATTGTATCTAATCACTGTGATAGTCATCAGCGATTTCATTAATGAGGGACCGACATATATATATATATATATATATATATATATATATATATATATATATATATATATATATATATATATATATATATATATATATATTCATATCTATGATACCAACTGTAAATAATCGTGTGCAAATATCAGCTGTTTTATTAATGATTTTTGATGAATTATTACCAGCTCGTTTTCCTCCAATGAGAATTTCTAGACGATCAATATCAGCAAGGACACTATTGGGACAAGAAATAAGACAACTTCCTAAACAAACTTCCAGTAGCGCCTGGAGTGTCTTAAAATTCTTCTTCTTCCTCTTCACTTGGTTCCGGTAGTGATATTTTACTTGGTTTAGGAGATAGAATTGGTATTCGTGTTTTTGGTGATCCTGGATAATCACCAGGTTATTGCTCAAATGGTTTTGGTGCTTTTTAATGTTGTTTTGGAAGTTGTTTTTTTTTTTGTTTGTTTGTTTCTTTTGTTCTTTAGCCCTCTCTTCTTAATTGGATTAAATTACTAATTTTCATAAAATATTTCTGATATAGTGGTTCATCAGATTTAACTCGTTCAACATTCATGCGTATGTGATATAATACTTTTTGCCATTGTTCACGGGTTTTAATATCTTTAATGTATTCCGATTTCATTTATTTTTCTCTTTGACTACAACTATCCACAGCAAATTCAACCAATTGTTGTAGGTTAATGTTATTAATTACCTTAACAGTATCTTCATTAAATTTATTTAACAGTTCAGCAGTACTTATTGCAGGAGTTTTTTGTTAAGTGATTGGTGCTTCAGCGCCTTCAGGCTGAGCAGCAGCATCTGGTTGAATCTCTTGAATAAGGTCAGCAATATTAACAGGCAATATTGCAAGAGCTTTTTGAGTTGCCCCAGTTGCTGTAACAATTTTTTGTTGGTTCGACAATCGGTTTAAATAATTGTTCTGTATTTTCTGTAAATTCCACCTGCGACTCCTGACGTGATTGTAGTTATTGCTTAAAAGAATCACGAACAGGTAAATATTTTTGTATTGCCTCTAGTCGCTCTCATGCAAATCTAGCTGAATGGGGTTCTCTAATACTCATTATTGGTAATATGTATACTAGCTGTTTAATTTATAGCAGCAGAGAGGGTGAACGACCAACACAAGTGACGCGCACGTTAAAACAAAAGCAAAGAGTCGAAAAAAATTCTTGCTCAATTAAAGATTTCAGCCTCGTGGGAACCTTTTAATTTTCGTACATAAGGTCTCTACGACTTTGTATGGTTCAACCTCTCTGCTGCTCATCTAATTATGAGTAAATTTTCATTTGAAAGGTCACATGATGCATGTATAGTAACTGCCTTAGGTAAATACTTTCGAAGAGCGATGGTGCGATCGCATAATCGTCCGTAGCAAGAGCTCTCTGCCGCTCCTCCCCCACCCACCCCGGTCCACAACGTATGCTATTTATATTGGTAAGGCTTACGTTTCTGCAACCTTGATAGCTGTTCGAGAGACAGTCCCTGACGAAGACGCTTATCAAGCGACGAATCAGAAAGCAACTAACATATCTCCTCGCAATCTATAAGAGATTAGAGACCACTGCCGATGTACACAACGTAATGAACAATAAAGATTTACGATAAATGACGTATGGATATTACATAAAGTCAACGAAAGAGCTACATTTAAAACATACATAGTGTGTATCAACGACTAAAAATGAATAACAACGTGTTAATTTAATGATGGGAGTGAAACATAACTATGCTTGAAACGTGGCTTCTTTACCGTGTTTATTCCTGTAATTTTACTGTGTTTATTCCTGTAATATCGACAAATTCAGATGTTGTTTTTTTATTAGAAGAATAACACCTTAAAGTTTTTTTTTTAAGAAATGTCAGTTTGCTGCTACTATATTGCTGATTTGGATGACAAGATTAAAACATATGACACGATTAAATAAAATTGAAGCTAATTAGAACAAAAGTTGACAACCAAAACAAATGTTTTAGATCATAGACAAAAAATGACCCATATTATAGTGAATACCAGTGTTGATAACAAAAAATGTTTAAAAGCCTTTAGAAAGAAGTTTAAGAGTTGATTAGATTAGACTAGATATGAAATGAGAAAGGTTACACAGAGAAAACCAAACAAATGTTTGATTTTTAAGGTATTATGAACCAGAACCGAATTAATAAAGCCGTTTTGGATAATATAAATTTTGTACTATATTCGATTAAAAATGAAGACAATCTTTTTCTGATTTATTGACATTATTTATCATTTATGTAAAATAAGATCTTAGCGATAAATCAAATAAATGCTTAGAATTACTTTTAATTGTATAACATGAAAATAATAAATTGACTCGATGTTCCGCAAACATATATTATACAAAATTGAAGGCAACTAACCTGATCAAGTTGGCATTCAGTAGTAGTCATGAAGGAAAGGCTGTGTGTTGGATAATGTGTCCTAACCAAGCTAGCATTTATTGTTACACGTTAGGGGAAAGCTGTGTGTATAAAAGTAGAATCATGGAGGCGACCAGTACAACAAACTTTAAATTCAGTGGTAGACATTAAGGGATAGGTGTATGTATGTATGTATGATAGAGCACAAATTAAGGCGACCAGCACAACCAAGTTAGAATTCAGTGGTAATTGTTAAGGGGTAGATCTTCCCATAGTTTAAACGTTACTCACTTCCCACTAAATAAAACAAAAAGAAAAATAACCATTAGGAAGAATTGGCTTATCGTTCTTGTATTCTTTAGTCTGTCATTGAATACATGGGCTAAAATGTTGAACATTGTTATGCATATGTAATTTACTTTGTGTGTATTTCACCTTTTAGAGACAGGGTAGAGTTTTTGCATACCTGATTGTTATTGAGGGTTATGAATGAGGCTTTTGTCTACTCAACTTTTGTAATGGTTTTAGTGGAGAAACTGCTGAGTTCAAGAGTTAGTAGAATTTACAATTATTAGAAATTTTAGTTTTTAAGATGAATGATGATAAAACTGAATCCATTATGATCACTACACAAAGACGTTCTCATTCTTACCCATGTCCTCAAAGAAAACCTAGGTATCACGCTCGACAGTACGCTCTCATTACACCATCATGTAAAGAATTTATGCGAGGGTGCATATCAGGAGCTGAGACACATCAAATCTTTTCGAAATTATCTTTCGGTTGATGCCTCAACAAAAAAAACAACAAACAAACAACAACAAAAAAAAAACACTCATGTGTTCCTTAGTACTTTCGAGACTGGATTGCTGTTATTCATTTATGTATGGTTTGTCTGAGTATATACTGCAGAAGCTTAAAACAGTTCGAAACATGGCTGTTCAGATCATCCTTATAGTACGTAGAAATGAGCACACCTTCTCCTCTATACACTTCACTGGCTAAACGTTCGATCCAAAAGCAAAGACAAATTCTGTTCACTATACTATATTTTGTTGACTGGCTCGAGTCCAATACATTTATTCGAAAACACCCACGTCTGAAATTTACTCTTTCAAAATAGCATTTTCATTGTTCCTACTGTTACAACAGAGTCTTATCGACAATGTTCTTTTGCGTAACAAGGCCCAGCTACATGGAATGAATTGGCCATATACCTTAGACACAAAGACACTGCGATTTCAATCAAAAGTGCTCTTAAATTCACCATTTTCGACTACACAAACAGACTTAATAGTGTTTACATCCTTAGTTATTGTCAACAGGTTTTTATTTTGTCATTTAATGGTGTTTGTTTTTATAATCTAATCGTTTTTTGTGTTGTTATGTGTAACCTAATAGTATAAAACGCTTTGGGCTTCAAAAGATTAGAAGCTGTAGTAAGTTATTATTATTATTATTATTATTATTATTATTATTATTATTATTATTATTATTATTATTATTATCATCATCATCATCGTCATCATCATCATCATTATTATTGCGTTATAGGTCAAGTGGGTATTTGTAAATAAAGGGGACATGGTAAAAAAAAATATTTTTATTTATATCAGTATTTGTAAATTTATTGTTGTGTTCCAATATAATTTAAAAAGAATTATTTATTTCAATTATTTATTGGAATTACAAAGTGCTCATCTACTTTGTGAACTTAGTCACTATATATTGATTATTGAAAACTCATTCAAAGAAACATTTAGTATTATTTCTGATTTAATTCATAACACTGTAAGTTTCTTTTATATTTTCCCATTGTGACTTAAAGACAAATTATTTGTTAATTTTATGTACCTTGTTTCTTCGCTTCTATCTTTTAAATAGTTTAAGACCTAGAGCGGTAACAAAGCATCATTATCTTGATATCTGATGGAATTATGTCACTTTTGAGCGTTGATTTCTATCAATCTTAGATTTGTACAATATAAAAACTAATACAAACAATGAAGTTTTGTCACAAACAAAACCTGCACAACTATTATGAAAGTTAATTGTGTAATATATAATTCTAGAAAAACAAGACTTCTATCTCAAAAGCAATAAAATGTATATACATAGGCAATTATGTTTGATTGGACTGATGTTGTCTTCTTAAAAATTCTTTGTTGTTGGAAATCGCTTAGAAAATGGAACGCCAGTCAATAAGATCGACAACATACGTATCGCCAAGCCTCTAATTATAAGGAAAAGTCTGCAAGCAATGATCATTGTGATAAAAATAAATGTTGGATTAGTAAAATGTAGACGAGGGAAAAACTTTGAGCCTAAAAGCATTGAAGCAAATGATTGTAAGCCCTGTTATTAGCGTCAAATATACGATTTTGCTGGGGGGACCAAATAAACTTTGAGCCTAAAAACATTGAAGCAAATCATTGTAAGCCCTGTTATTAGTGCCAAATATACGATTTTGCTGGGAGGGGAACAAATAAACAAACAAGCAAGCAAACAAACAAACGAACGAATGAAGAAACAAACAAGCAAACAAAAAAGGTAAAAGGCGTTGAGTAGGATATAATGGACTACATAACTAGCTGGCGAGTCACATAAGCCACTCAAAAAATATCCCCTCAACGCTGTGTAACAGCTAATAAAATAGATCTGATAGGATCTGCTGATTTAGTTGATATGACAACACTTAGTAAATGGAATAAAGGGTATAAATATTTTCTAACCATTATTGATACGTCTAGTAAATACGTCTGAAGTATTGCAATTCATAATAACATAGAACGATATAATGAGTGGTTTTGGAAAAAAGGGCATGAATGTGAGAAGTCTGAGACATTATGGGTCGACAAGGGTAATAGATTTTGTAACTAAATATGGGGGAAAATGGCTGAATGAAAATAACATTTTAATTTTAATGTACAAAACTTGTGATGATTGTATAACTGTTATTGAAAGAATTTACAGAGAAAGAAAAGTTTTCATATGGAAATAGTTAAATCTAATACAGGAAAAAGTACTTATAAATAGTTTGATGTCCAGTTTAACAATTAAACTTTTTCAGTTAGTAATACATAACATGCCGTTTGTCAAAGTAACTTTACCACAGGCTCGAGCCGAACTGATGAAAAGGTATATTGAGCAACAACTCAAACAACATATGTTAGAAAAGGTTATTGGTGAACAAGGATTTATGTGTGATGGTGATGTGTTGCTGTTCACCCAGACGATCACAGTTGTTAAGGAATCGGCAACAGCGCATAATAAAATATAGGGTCAAGTTATTGGTTACAGAAAAGTGACTCACGACTATTTAAAGAAGCAACTAGAATTTTTAAAAAAATGCTCGATACGATTACCACAGCGGTCAGCAAAACTAAAGGAGAAGCTACTGAATAAAGTTTTGATTTAGTCACCGAAGCAAAGAAAAAAAAATTATTCCAGAGGGTGTGAGTTTAAAAGGTGAAAGGTTTCCTGACGGTTACGACTAGTTATCGAGAATCGATAGTCAACATGACGATTTTATCGACGTGTACAATGCACCGTCCATGTAAATAAAAAAAATTACACGACAAGTTGAGAATCCGCAAGGTTTTGAATTGCTATACGAGTACTACTAGAAACAAGAAGAACGAAAAAGAAGCAGAAGCAGAAGGAGCAAAAGCAGAAGAAACAGACGAACTACAGGGGAATAAAAAGAATTAAGAAAAAAAAAAACAGATCAGTGTATGAAAGAGATATTGACGCAACAGCAACTGGAACCGGAATTAAGTAGTTAATAAAATGTTTCACAATTAGTGGAACGATAAACATTGTGGATTCACTGGATTAGAAACCGAAAACGAAATAGTAGAATTCCGCATTATTTGTCGGCATCAGGAGTATTACCAATTAACTATTATGCAGTGCTTCATCGATACCTAATCGGTCCCAGTAGTTAGGTTTATTAATATGAATCGTAGTGTTGTTAACAGGGTGGATTTTTGTAAAACCTGAGCACATATACCACCATGCCAGTGACCAAACATATTCTGTTATTCGACTCAATTTCAGCACAGGACACCAACGACGATTTCATCGTGAGATATGCAAGTCAGCTTTCGAACGATGACGGGTCGACTTATGATATCCGTATTGGTTCCAACACCATTGTGGTATATTGGTGGCGTTCAAACGTTACACCAACCCCATCAATACAGTTCGTTGCTAGGAAATGACCTCTTGCCGTGTAATTTACCCAGTGTGGATGGATAGAAAGAATAATATAGGTCTCTGAGCTCGTATATTGAAGAAATAAAACAACGAGCCTCCTTTTAATGAACATCTATACAATTTGATCAATTTAACAACAGAATTTCAAATGAAAAAAATCAATTTCTTTGCTACAAAAAAAGAAGAAAATGTACTAACATATACTCAATGAAAGCATACAAATTTCGCTTTACTATTGTCAGTGACAGAATACAGTTTCATCTTAGCCTACGAGTCGTGACCTTGAGATCAACGATGAATGACATCATCGCCTATCTTATCCGGACATCGAATTTTCCGTTCCTTCCTGTACTTCCAACCTTTATTCAATTGGTCACCTTTATTCAATAGTCCTTGACCCGGACCCTACCCAGTCAACACTTGAAATGATTCGGCGATAGTATCTAGAGCTGAAATTCGGGTGCAAAATTCTTCTGACGAATTCTGTCGTAGAATTTGATCAGGAATTGCTTACGAATTTACATAGGTCACCTTTTCCAAGTATATATCTGTATTTGTACATTCCCAGTCCAGATAGTAAACTGCATAATTCTGTTTAAATGTCTTGCTGTCTCACTAGTTTTGTTTACAAATAGAGACAGCCATTACATGTATGCTGACCTTAAATCAGGTCACGAGCTAGCGGAGATTCATTAGATTCCGCTTTACAGCTAGCACGTATGTGCCGTATTTAACACTGCATGACTTTTTTTTACATTTAATACAGTCTGGTGTTAAATTATAAATGGCTTAGTCCATCAAATCTAACTACTCTAAAATAGTTTACGTGATCAGTTAAACATTACGAACTAGTATATGAATATACCCTCAATACATGGCATATTGCACACATGTTTAGTTCATAAATCCACGAAACATCACCGTCAACATTTGATCGAGTCCATTTTAATTGATGTACAAGTCAAACAATCAAGCAATGGAAGATTTCAACAAACTTTCCATGGTTAGCACCGTTTAAAATTTCATGATGCCCGGCAAGTACTGTAGCAGAAGCACAGCCGCCAACATGTGGTGGTTCAATGACAGAGCAGTCAGAGCTGACATGTTTAGTGTTCATCAAGGACAGAGCTGCCATGGCTCGAGAGCATGAAGAAGCTAGAAATGGTTTAGTGCCTGTTGGAGATCTTGCTTTTGCTACTGATGCCTGTTCTAATGAAGCTGCTACTCTTGTAAGCGTCAACGCAACGCGACTAGAGTAGCATTTTAATGTCACATTGGCTAATTACAACGACCGATTTTTCACGCGATGAACATTAATCTACAATGGAAATCAGATATGCCTTTTCTGCCGTTGAGCGTCATATTCGATTTTTGTTAGGACGTGTGTTCATGGTGTTTTCGATCTCTGGATGCCAAAGATAACAATGTAGTTGATAAAATTCATCGATGGGATCATCAAATGAGCTAAAGTAATAAAAAAAAAAGAAGTGTGGCAAAACAACGAGTTGCACATGATGATTACTTAACGGCGTTATCAGCTGTGTCACATAAAATTAGATCAATGAATAACACGATGTATACGTGTGCGTGCGATAAAATTGAACCTAGTTGTTCCGATGATAAACGTTATGTGTTTTAGGATGAATTATCTACTCTATCTCACAGACACTTTGATATCGCAAGAGAAAATGATACCGGCATCGATGATTTTATTCACTGAATTAAGATTATACTTACGATGAATTCATGGAGACATTTTCAGTATCGTAATAAAATTTTTACAACACTGGAGCAGCAGCTGCATAAACAAAAGTCGAACGATGCTAGACTTATCATTCTCGCGTCGCAGATTTAAACGATTTATGATTACTAGTACCCAATATCTGATTGGATAATGTTGCCATATTAAAAATCTTACACAACACACAAAAATAATTTGTTTGTTTCCAAAAATAGTATGCATAATTCGTTGTTTAAATAATCAGTGAATCCAGGATTGTGTAAAACTAATTTATTTCTATTTAGATAGACATTTTTGATGACACTACTACCTTGAGTATAATGTGGTAAAAATTTAGTAGGGGGCGCTCACCAGTTACTATGTACTTTTGAGAGAGTGGTGTACGTAAGATGAAGTTGTTTGCATTTAAAACATGCACAGTGGAGAATATGTTGGCATACCTCTATGCTACTATGTAATGTGGCTGACATTTCTTTGGATATTGTACTTTTGGAGATTTATAAATGATCTTAGCACACTGTTAACTCCTCCCTTGTGCTCCAAAAATCAGCCTGAATTTGTATATAATACACTCCTTAGCAGCTATTAAAATAAGAAAAATAAATTTTGCTAGACTAGACAACAGTCATCTTCTGAAAGTGCAATTAATGAATTACCAAATATATGAAATGTAAAAAAAAACAACGTTATCGGCTCTTTTTTAATACAGTTTACCTCTGAAGTTCAGGAAGTGAAAATGACCAAGTGGAGCCAGCACTTGTTTGAAAGATGCACATCAAGAATAATTCCAAGCTGTATACTCTATAACCCGTTTTATAATCATCAATGATACATCAAAGTAAAGCGAATTAAAGGTTCCTTGTACAATACTTACTACAAGGTCTCTTTTAAATAGCCAGTATAACTAGTGAGAAAACCCGGGAATATTCTCTCTTATTATAATTCTAACCTATGCTAAATACGAAACTGTAGAGCAGCACCTTAGAGGTCATGAGGGGAAGGACCTACTATCTATATGTAATAATATTTAAGTGAAGTTTTGATCTATATATGCCATTTGTTCATCCTGAAGGACATACTAGAGGTTGTTTTTTTATATCTTGAAATGTGGTCCTTTCAAGAAAATTGTAAATTCAAAACAAAAGCTGAACACTTTATCGTTTGGTTGTTGCAAAACGATTTGATGTTAAAACGCATATCTAGTGAAGCTGAAGACTTTATCGTATAATTGTTGTAAAATGAATTGATGATAGATAGCGTATCCAATAAACTAATAAAATTTTTTAAGTATAATGGATGGTTGAAGAAAATCGAAAGGGTCAATAAATGGATATTGAATGTATGCTCGTCGGTGAAGTATGGATTTTCCAAGAGAACTAATTGTATAATTTTATGAATGATCTTGTTTCACTCGAGTCAATGGTTATCGATAAAAATAAAACCAAAGAATTTCACTCATGTTATCAGTTGCTTGTTGTATAGTATTTGCGCATCGTTTGTCTGTACAACCCTTACTGATTTTAGAACAAAAAGCATCAAGGACAAAAAGATGAAAAGACTTAATGATTTCATTTTGAATTTATAAATCTAACACTATTGTCGTCAGGGGTCCCAGACCCTGTCAGCTTGTTGGTGTTTTTAATTAAATCTGTGTTTCTTTAACAACACGGTAGTAGTAGAGGGAAATGAGGGTTTCATCCCACTTTATTTTTTTTACCCTCCAAACAAGTATAAATTATAGTCCTAAATTATCCCCCACCCCTTTTTCCAAAATAGTGAAATGAGGGTTTTGGCCCACCCACCCCCTCCCACACCTCCTCCCCCACCCCGCCAAACCCCTCATTTCCCTATACTACTACTATGTAGACAGATATTTTGTAACCAGACAAAACAACAGGTGTTGGAATGCCATAAGCTCTGTCAACAGAAGTGACGAATTTGTTAGAACAGCGTATGTGTGGAATATGATTATTCTAAAGACGGCAAATAGATTTACCACAAATTTTTTATCAGATAACAAGATGAAAATTAAACTGTGCATTAGAGCCTTTCAGTTAACAAGGTGGAAATTAAACTAGCATTAGAATGAAAATGATATTATTTTAGTTATATTATATCTTAAGTTTAGATAAAATTTTATGTTACTCATATTTTTTGTGATATTTTTTTCATACTTGCTAACCCTCATTGGTAGAATGTCTGTTAACATATTGTCAATAATACGAAATTCACGTAATAAATCATCCATATTATATTTAACTCCTCGTAGGTAAGACCGGATCTGATGAAGTAGTTTCTTGTAAGTTTTAATTGATGTTAAACAACCGTGCTTCTTTATCAAAAGTCTTGGTTCTACTTTTTTACACGCCGCTGTAAGTGAAACACCAATAGCGGATATGATTAACAAAAAAGGATTTAATGATACCCCACTTGAAATTATACCAGAACTGGTCATTAACAAGGGTAGATAAGATATTACTCGAAGGATCTTGTTGTAGTATTTGTAACATTTTTTTCACACACCAAAGTTTTTTATGATAATATTTATAATATTGTATTAATGCGTCTACATCTTCTTTTGGAATATCTTTTGAAATATGATTGAAATCAACTATACTTCTTTTCATTATAATATTAGTTTACATAGTCCTATGTTTGGGTAATCAAAATAAAAGATTTTTGTTCAACTATAAATTCCAAACACCAGAGAAAATTCGCTAATTGTAAAGTTTTATCAACTGGTTCAAGTATAAATTCTTGTTCAGAATTTTGGTTTATTATTACAGATAATACTCCAGATGAGTCATTATTTAGAAGATGAGATGGATATTTGGGAGATATTCTAAACTTTGCACTGCTAAGCACTGACAATCTATACACACCGGTAACTTCTGCAATATATTTAATAGAATTATATTTTGGTGTCCACCTAGTAAAACCAGATGCAACAGTATACACAATATTTTTAATCTGTTTGTGAGGTATTTTAATCATATTTGTTTTCTCAACAATATTAGGAATTCCACTAATAATATCATTGAGTTTTGTGTTAATATCATTGAGATTTGTGTTAATATTAGCGAGTGTAATGCTAACATTTGATGGATTTCCAAAAAATTCATCTCTAATTTTGTTTATGTTTCTGCGAAAACTTAAAAATGTGTTCACGTGACTGGTAAAATCAGTTTTGAGCGCTGTGATTTCATTAGTAATTGAAGCGTCCCAATCATTGACATATTTTTTAGTGACAGCATCCCCATCCTCAGTTGGGTTTCCAAGATCTGTAATCTTGTTTTGTGTCATAACAATATTCCCACTTGGATTTCGTACAACTACATCTGACAGTTTTACGTTACTCGTCTTTAATCGTCCTTCTTTGTCCTGGAAAATGACGACTTCATCTGGATCTACGCTGGTAAGATTTAGTAAATTATTGATTTCATTTTTGAGTCGATCAAGAGTTGCATATTTGGATAAGTCACCTGTGGATAAATCTCCTAATAATGTTCCAAATTTTGTATAATAACTCATTATTTACTGTCCTAGATAAAATTATCAACACTAGTTTAATATTATATAAAATGGCAAAATCGTCGATATTAAACTTTGATACAGAGAGACTAGTGAAGCATAAACATAACAATGAACTTCCTGATTGTCATTATCTTATTGTTGGGCGAACTGGATCGGGGAAAACAAATTTACTTATGAACTTGCTTTTTGGTGATAATTTTAACTACGATAGAGTTTATATTTACACAATCAATCCACAGCAAGATAAATATGAGTTATTAAGTGAGTATAATGAAAAACTTCGTGATGATCTTAAAGCTGGCGAAGATTTTTTTATAATTAGGCAGCCAGAAGATCTTATTCCAGTCAATCAACTTGATGCAGATGAACATAAGATAGTAGTTTTTGATGATATTCCGCTAAATAACATGGAGATGAACAAAATAAGATCATATTTCTCACTGTCACGTAACAAACAGTGTAATTCTATTTATCTCGCTCAAGGATTTTATAATGTTGACAGGTTTATTAGGCGAAATACGGGTTGTTTTATTTTATTTCCAGGACTGGATAATGTTGACGTTAGAAATATTGCAAGTGAGCAATGCGGTGGCGTGACAAAAGATAAGTTTATTGAACTTTACCGTAATGCTACAAAAGATAAATTTAACTTTTTCTTGTTTGATAAACTTACAAATGATCCAACTAAAATGTTTCGCTGTTGTATTGACACTTACTTACAGTAAAGCGTTTCAATTTTATAAAATTTATAATTATAATAATGGACAAACGAGCAAGATACAGACAACACATAGAAGACCTAAAAAAACTTGCTCAATCTCAAGCATCACTTAAGCAAAAAGTACAAGAAGCGCGACGTGGGCAAGTAACTGCTACAGAAACAACAGCTACAATTTTCAAGCCGGTTACTGAAGCATTATTAGGTAAACAACCTGAAACTAAACCACTGTCAGAAGAAGAACTTAAACAACTACAGGAAAAAGGTTTGGTTGGAATTGTTAGAGAACAACAGGAAGCAGCTGCTGCAAAACTTGTTACTAGATCTGATGAAGAAAAAAGAAAACTGATTGAGGCACTTACAGCAAATATAGCTGATCCTGCGGTTAGACAAGCTGAAACAGATCGATTGATAAACAATCCACTGGAACTTGAGCGAAGATTAGCAGAGTTAACAACGCAAGGAATAACAAATATTATAACAAGTTTATCAAGAGATATAAAAGATATCAAAGAGGAGCAACAAAGAGTTGGTGAGCTTACTGTAAAGTTTATGGAAGTTGGAGATCAAAGACTTTATTTTATAAAAAAAAAGCAAATGATGAGATAAAAGGTAGTGAATATGATGATTTTTTAAACAAAGAAAATATAAGTGATATTAATAATATAAGCAGGTGGATTGATGCAGAATATCAAGTATTAATCGATAGATTAGATGTAATATTTAAAGACGGAGCTGCTGCTAAAGATGAAATAAACACGGTTACAGAAATTGATGATATGCTTCCACTTTATAATAGAATGAGAAACGGTGTCATTGCTCTCACGTTTAAAAAAAACAGCAGAAAATAGTAGAGCAAAACCTTTTGGTAGTGGTTGGAGTTTTAGAAGGAAATTTTTTACTTTTGATAAATCTCGTATACAAAAAAGTAGAGTAAGAGCAGGAACTGGTGTAAAAGTATTTACTTCAACTACTGAAATGATAGGTAGATTAAAGTTATTAATATCATCAAAGGAAGCTGGGAATGTTAGTGTTGAACTTGATAATGAAATCATTGACATACTTGATCATCTAAGATCGAGTGAATTATTAACATCTGACGAATATGAAACTTTACACCGCGACTTAATCGCGGCGACTTAATTTTGTAAAATGATATAATATTAAAGGAATGCAAACAACATTATTACTAAACTTTAGCGAGTCTACAGAAGATAGCGCAAATTTTTCAGTAAATTATATTCCACCTATCCAACTAGATCCTACAAAACAATATGAAATTGGATTAATTTCTTGTACTTGCTGGAATGCTATACCTAACGTGAAAAATGATGTTAACGATGAAATGTATTTTACTATGATTACAACATCTCCAATATCTACAACAAAAAAAATTAAAATTCCGCAAGGAGCTTATAATATTGAAGATCTAAACAAGACGATCAAAGAGCTCATAACAAAAGCTGACGGTGTGGCTGATAATTTTGAATTAGCAGCAAATTATAACACATTGCGAACTAGGATAACTTTGAAAATATAGCAATCAATCTTGAACCAAGAGAAAGAAGTATTGCACAACTGTTAGGATTTACTGAAAAAACTTACACTGCACTTGATCAGCCTATTACATATGACAGTGAACTGCCAGCAAATATAACAGAAGTAAATACAATATTAGTAAATTGCTCTATTGCTTCTGGCTCTTATACATCAAAAGGTAGCAAAGGTCAAACGATTTACAGTTTCTCACCAGAAGTCCCGCCAGGTTCTCTCATGCAAATAACTCCACGACATATTATATATTATCCTTTAAACGTTGAAGATCAAATATCAAGTATAAGGATGCAGTTGACAGATCAATCAGGAAAACAGTTACATGTTAGTAATGAAGTTGTAACTTATTATTTACATCTACGCGAGCAAAAGTAAAAATTATGCAACATCAAATATAATGAAACAAAGAAAAAAAGTTTATCGAAGAAAAATAGTAGGAGGATTTTTTGGAAATATATTCACTAAAGTTATTGAAAATATTCCGGGTATAGCACGTAAAGTTGCACCAATTGCTATTGACGCTGGTAAAGCTTTTGCAACTGGGGCTGCATCTGCCGCTGGGACTGCGGTGGGACAAAAAATAGCTAATAAAATAAAAGGAGATCCACCGACTGCATCTGAAATAAAACAAGTTATCTCAGAAATCGCTCCAACAAAAGAAACTCAAAAAGCTATGATAACAACAACAAAAAAATTATTATCACCAAAGGGCGAGCAGATCATACAAAAATTAATATCTAAAGTAACAGTGCCGCAATAAAATTTTGTATAATCTAATAAAATAAAATGTCTGTTAAAAATTATTTCGACTTAATAGAAACTTATGACATCGACAACGATGTGACAGAATTCGAGTTTGTTGAGTACCTTGATGAAAATTCTAACGAACCAAATAAAACTGGTATTAGAACCTTTAACACCAGAGACGAAGATGTATTTCTACTGCCACATAAGGCTATGTTAGAAGTTCGTGGTCAGATTATGACAGTAGCCAATCCACCTGCTGCATTTGCAGTTGGAACAGAAGTAGCTCTTATAAATAACGGCTGGTGTTTATTCAAAAGTGCTAGATATCAACTGGCCAATCAAACTATAGAAGATATTTCAAGTCATCTACAAGTTGCAAGTACAATTTTAAATATTATTTCATTTTCCGACGATTACTCAAGATCAACTGCAACTAACATGATGTGGTTTAAAGATACTGGACGGGGTATAGCTGAATCAACAGAATTTTTAAAAAGAGGCGCTATAGTACATGGAGCTGATGCTGATGCAAATGCTGTAATTGTGAGAAATTTTCTCATTGCTAATGCTGCTGCACTAGATATTGTCGCACCTGCTGCAGATGCTAATGCAAACGCTACAAGAGTTTCTCTTACAGCAGCTTTTAATAATCTAAATATAACGCCACCAGGAGCAGCTGCAGACGGTACTGCAATGTTAAATTTACTTCTTAACACACTTGACGTGAGAAATCCACGTTATAACGAAGGCTTTGCTAGGCGAAGAAAACTTGCAGCAGGATCACGTCAAATTACAATGATGCTTCCGCTAAGCACAATTTTCGGCTTTTGTCGCGATTATGATAAAGTATTTCGCGGAGTAAAACATACGCGTATTTTAGATCCAGCAGACCAAAACGATTGCTTGTTTAGATCTGGAGGGGCTGATGTACAGTTTATCATAAACAAACTCGCATTGTGGATGCCACGTATAACACCATCAATCACTAAAATGTCAGAATTAAATAGTACGCTTGATAAGCATACGAATAGAATTTACTTTAAGCAGCATAAAATATATCAGACAGCGGTTCCAAATACTACTGACTACACATGGAGGGACACAACAACATCAAGCGAACAACTGCCGAGAAATATCTTTGTCGTATTTCAACAGCACGCTCGACGAGGAAACCAACAACAAAATGATGCAATATTTGACCACGCTGATGTCAGACGAATATACGCTAGATTAAATTCAAAGCAATATCCAGAACGAGCTATCGAGTGCAATTTTGCTGATGACGTTAATAAAAATATTTCTCGACCGTACATGTACCTGCTTGACGCAATGCAAAAATATCAAGATGTTGAAGATGGAACTCAAATATCAGCAGAGGAATTTCGTACGCTTTATCCTATATTTCATTTTGATGTTAGTAAACATAACGAGCGAGCTGTAGACAGCACAGCGGATATTGAAATTACCTGGACACTTGGGGCGGTTCCAGTAGCGCCGTTGTACGTATACGCATTAGTTATTAGTGATAGATTTATCACGGTAGATTCTATTGGAGGTAAAATGACAGCTCAAGTTTAATCTACAGTTGTTATATAAAATGGCAAGGTATATTGTAAAAGAAGTATACTTGACTGATGGCCAGGTCAAAAAATTAGTAGCTGCTATTGCAAAGCGAGAACAGGTATCATTAAAAATCAATCCTAATATTTCTGATGGTGTTTTAACAAAATTAATGCTAACAAAAAATCAAGTAAAAAAGTATGATCGTAAAAAAACTTTTGTTTTAAATTTGAGTGCTGCACAAATGACAGCGATGGCAAAAGAAGGTGGTTTTCTTGGTCCGGCATTATCAGTATTAACTAGTACAATAATACCTAAACTTTTACCAGTCTTAGGCACATTAGGAATAGCAGCAGCGTCTGGAGCAATATCTGACGCAACGGAGAAAGCATTCAAAGGTAATGGTATAATTCGTGGAAGTGGAATAAAAAATTGTAAATTTTATGTAAATAATATATTATAATGCCAAAAAAGAAAAAGAAATCACCAACAACAAAAAAAGAAAACAACAAAAACAAAATCACCAACACCAAAGTGCAAATGCATATGCAATCAAACAAAACAAGGAGGAATTATTCCGTTCGCTCCACTTTTGGCGGGACTAGCGGGAAGTCTGCTGCCAAATCTTTTAGGAATCGGACGTGGTCTAACATTACCAGGAACTCGTCGACCCCGTTGAGTAATTTTGATATCATTGATAAGTTAAAAGCTGTTCCTGGATTTCACGGAGTTTATTCTAAAGATGAGCTCGCAGCAATAAAATCACCATCAGCTGTAAGTTCGTGTGTTATTAATATACAAGATTTCAATGACGGATCCGGCACACATTGGGTAGCAGTTTATAATAATAATTATTTTGACTCGTTTGGACTTCCTCCAAGTGATGTAATAAAAAAAGTATATGAACAAAAAATTTAACAAGATATATTATTCATCAAATCAACTCCAACCTGTTGGAACGTCTGCTTGTGGATATTATTGTATTATGTTTATCCAACAGATGAGCAGAAATGTTAATTTTTTAAAATTTATTTTACAGTTTGACAAGCAACCTTCTCACGCTAATGATGAGATCGCAATTAATTTTATCTAAACTTACAAGTATAATAATGTCAACATACTGTCTCAAGTGTAGAACTAAAACAGAAAATATTAATGAAACAACAGAAAAAAAAAACAACAGGATAATATTAAAAAGTTTTTGTGTAGTCTGTGGAAAAAGAAAAAATACATTTTTAAAGAAAACGTCCCCAGCGATAGTATCTCCAGCGACATCCCCAGCGATAGTGTCTCCAGCGACGTCGCTAGGATCTGGCTACCCTAATATTATTTTAGTCGACGATTAAAAATATAGAATGATATGCAACTGTGATTCTGACAGAGATTTGTGTCTTGAACAAAATAAAATTGTCGCATACTGTCAATGTTGTAACAACAGAGAAATAATAGGGTCAGGTATAGATATACATAAAATTATTGGAAAATTGCCAAAACCAAAAGGCGGTTGGACATTGCCAGGTCATCGGTATACTGGTCCGTGAAATCCGCTAGACCAACAACTAGATGAAAACGACAATCCGTTGCCAGGCCAAGAGCCTTATAATCAAGTGGATGCAATAGCAATGCGTCATGATATCTGTTATCGTGATCATGAAAACTCAAAATTAGATTGTGATAAAGTAATGTTAGACGAATTACGTGATATGAAGCCAACAAATCTACGAGAACGTTTTGATAGAAGATTTGTTCAGGGAATGATAGGAGCAAAATATAAACTCGGACTCGGAGAGTCTCGACTTGGAAAAAAAGTATACGATGATCTTGCAGTCGAGCTGCACAGACCTAAAAAAAAAGTTCCCACGACGTAAAGTTGTCGCTAATGGTGTAGATGATATCTGGGCAATAGATTTGGTGGATGTATCTAATCTAGCTCAGTTTAATGTTGGCGCTGATGGCGCTCCAAAAAGGTATTTGTTTAATGTTATAGATGTTTTTAGCAAATATGCTTTCAGTGTACCTGTTTCAGATAAGACAGGGACTTCAATGACTGATGCGCTAAAACAAATAATAACGAGTACAGAAAGAAAACCGAATAAAATCTGGACTGATCACGGATCCGAATTTTTTAACAAAAAGTTTGAACAGTCTCTAGAACAAAATAATATAAAAAAATATATTACAGGAAACGAAGGTAAAAGCGTTGTTGTTGAGAGATTTAATCGCACGCTAAACGAGAAATTACACAAACATATGACAGCTAAAAACACCAACAGGTACATCGATGACCTTTCTCAAATCGTAGGTGAATATAATAACACGAAACATCGAACCATCAAAATGACACCTAAAAAAGCTGTTAAAAATCCGATATTAGCAAATGAAAACATGTACCGCAGACATAAATTTAAGGTTGGTGATAAAGTTAGAATTTCTTTGATGAAAAAGGTATTTGCAAAAGGATTTACTCCAAACTGGAGCGAAGAAGTATTTGTAATTGATAAGGTACTTTTAACAGTACCTGTAACGTACGTTTTAAAAGATCTGGCAGGGGAACCGATCGTAGGTAGTTTTTATGAACAAGAACTACAGAAAACTGAGCAGGATGTTTTTGTTATCGAGAAAGTGATTAGAAAAAAAGGGGATAAAAGTTTAGTCAAATGGCGTGGGTATAGTGATAAATTTAACAGTTGGATCCCAACCAAGCAGATTATGATATAATGCTATTATAAATTAACTCATACTTTTGTTTGACAGATTTACATTTTACTGGTTTACATAATGATATTAGATTCTGCTTACGATCGTTAGAGATCGTCATTAGATTAAAAATTTTAACGAATATGAAATCGAATTTGATATTTTTCTGTCGGCCTGGAATCTTGATATTTAAGAAAGGTTTGATTAGCTGCCAAAACAGTTGTTGTTCGGCAACGGTAAAATTAAATTTTATTATTTGTTTAGCAATGTGATACTTGACATTATACCGTTTAGTTGTTGATCTGCTGTAATTCGATCTGTCAGCAACAGTGACTATTTCACCATCATCATCAGATTCATTGTTATACAAAATATCATCTTCACTATAACCAATAGATTTGTCTATAAAATCTTTGGAAAATGTGACCTTATCGCTGGTGACTTTGTCGCTGGTGACTTTGTCGCTAGTATCTTCTTCGTAGAGTTCAGCAAGTCGTTTCATCAAGTCCATTATTATAATATATTTTTATCTAATTTATTATTATAAGATGACTGATGAGATCAAATATCACCAAAAAGTTAATATAGTAAATTACAACGAACTAGCCGAAGCGGTAAGAAAATGTTTGTTGGGTTATAGTGTTGATGTTATTGTAATGCAAGGTGATTCTCATAAAATATTAATAACAGAAGCAGAAAAAAATAAAATTAATGAAAGTGCAGTAACGACGCTAAAATTTAATCACGATGATATCATAGCATTTGCTCATCATTGCTTGACTAAAACCGAATTACAAAATATTATTGATCATCATATCTAAAACCAATCCTAGCATCGTATTCGCTTGAAAAAGTTGATTTCAATACTCCATCAGCTATAAATTTTATTGTTCTGGAATTTATCTTATAATATTTCGCCGCAGCTGTAATCGATTTAAATTCAATCTCCTCATCCGTTTCGAGGTTTTTTGAAATAACAGGTTTTATTGGGTATCTAAAATTAATACAACCACCTCGTCCTTTTCTTACATTTTCCTGTTGGGTAACTAGTTCTAGATTTTCCAATCGATTATCAGTCTTTACGTTATTGATGTGATTAATAACAAGACCATTGGGTATAGATCCGTTGAACACCTCGTAAACAAACCTATGACCATAGTAATTAACTTGATTCGGCGATGTTCCTCTAACAGTTACTTTGATATATCCCATATTGTTCATAGTACCAAGAACTTTTTTAGTTTTTCTGTTTCTAATAATACCGCGATCGTTAGCCTCGTATAAATCAAAGACAGGATGTGGCTGAAACTCATCTTGTAAGGATAAGTTTTCAATGTTGTCATCAGTGACTTTACCATTATAATGATATACACGCTGTCCCTCTGGAATATCATCGCAGAACAACGTGTAAATAAAATCTTTTCTAAACATTGCAAGCCTCTCAGCATTATCTCCCTTTACACTAATCGTAAAACCCGCTGACGTTAATTTGCCAACAGATATTCTAGTTTTGATGTTAATAACCGAACCTAATACATTTCCAACGTATAAGTTATACTTGGGTAAATTTGATATTCTTCTTGCTCACGTGCACTTGTCAGATTTACTGTCATTATATTATAGGCGATTTTTTTATCTTCAATTGATTTTTAGCGCATGCGCAGTGTGAGGTAAAGTTATACTTTGGGTGAACTTGATATGTTTCTTGCTCACATGTGTTTGTTAGATTTGCTGTCATTATATTATAGGAGATTTTTTTATCTTCAATTAATTTTTAGCGCATGCGCAGTGTGAGAAAATTATCAATTAGATATTACATTATAGTATAATAATGTTAAAATTGCGTGATATAGCTAAGAGAAGTCTTATGGGAGAACCTAATAAAATAGCGACTGCTTTTGCAGGTTTTGATAATAGTTATCAGTTTGATAATCAAATTGTTTTAGTAAATTTTACTACAACAAATCTTTACCACCTACTACAGACAACTGTAAAACGTGAGCTTGAAAAACACAAAAGTATTAGATTATTTGTGCAATATCATGTTATATTTTCAAAGTTAGTTATAACGGAAGAATCAACTAACAAGGAAATTGCAGAACCTTATATGAACGCAAAATCAAGACGTGTTTTGCTTGGGACTGATCTGTTATCACTATCTGATGAAATACACCAAGAAATCTGGAAAAAAATAGAGGAATTCACTCAATTAGGTTCGGGTTGGAAGTTTGAAATGATCAAAGAAATATTGTTTCACACGATGAAATATAACGCATTACGAGGTAGTTCATACATCGACCTGCCACCAAAAATAAAAAGTAAAAGATGTTGTATAAACATCAAAAACGTAGATAACAAATGTTTCCAATGGGCTGTTCTTTCCGCACTATTTCCAGCAGAAAAACACGCTGATCGCGTTGAAAAATATATCAGTCACATGTCTAGATTAAATTTTAAAGATATTAACTTTCCTGTGGCAGAAAATCAAATACCAAAATTTGAAAAGCAAAATAATGTTTCAATTAACGTTTTCGGACTAGATGAAAAAGAGGATGTATACCCGAGATATATTTCAGAAAAAGCTTCACAATCGACTATAAATTTACTGTACTACAAAAATCATTACGTTTGGATTAAAAACTTTAACGGACTAGTTGGTAAACAGTACAATAAAAATAGGAACAAAAAGTTCTTTTGTTACCGCTGCTTGCATGGTTGTACTAACAATGAAACATTACAAAAGCATTTGCAGTACTGTAGTGATGTGCAAAGAATAACAATGCCATCTAAGGGAGATAGTGTGTTACAGTTTGTCCATCATAATCACAAACTAAAAATTCCTTTCGTTATATACGCTGATTTTGAGTGTTTACTTCAACCTGTACTTGGCGTAGAAAATAATCCTAATCAATCGAGTACAAGAAAAGTTCAAAATCATGTTCCGTGTGGAGTAGCGTACAAGGTAGTTTGTTGTACTGATTCGAGATTATCTAAACCGATCAAATTATATCGAGGTAAAAATCCAGCTGTTTGGCTTCTCAAGCAGTTGATTAACGAAGTTGATAATATTACTTATCGTTTGAAAAAAGTAACGCCAATGTTAAAATTAACACCTCAACAAGAATCCGATCACGAGCAAGCAGAAATTTGTCATATTTGTGAAAAAGCTTTTGATGATGACAAAAAAGTACATGACCATTGTCATTTGACTGGACAGTATCGTGGAGCGGCTCATAATCAGTGTAATTTAAAATTTCATGCTCCAGATTTTATTCCAGTTATTCTTCACAATTTTCGAGGATATGATAGCCATATTATAGTAGAAGCTTTTGGTGATCTTGATATAAAATCTCATCTAAAACTCGATAACATCATCAAATGCATCCCAAATAATTTTGAAAAGTACATGTCAGTTACGCTAGGTAAATTGCGTTTTATTGACAGCCTGCAGTTTATGGCAGCCTCGTTAGATGAGTTAGTGAAAGGTTGTAGTAAATTTGATAACCTAAGAGACTGTTTTGGAGATAAATTTAATCTACTAGCTAAAAAAGGAGTTTTTCCATACGAATACCTCGACGATTGGAGTAAATTTGATGAAACATCTTTACCTGACAAAGACAAATTTTACTCACAACTTAAAAATGAAAATATAACTGATGATGAGTACAGGTATGCACAAGATATCTGGAAAGAGTTTGATTGTGAGACTTTTGGTGATTATCATGATTTATACCTGAAAACTGACGTGTTATTATTAGCAGATGTTTTTGAAAGTTTTCGTGAAGTGAGTTATAATAATTATGGACTAGATCCTTGCTGGTATTATTCTGCCCCTGGGTTGTCATGGGATGCTTTGCTAAAGTTTAGTAAGGTAAGGTTAGAATTACTGACTGATGTTGATATGTTCAATTTTATCGAAAAAGGTATCCGAGGTGGTATTAGCGTGATAACAAAAAAAGTATGCTGAAGCAAACAACAAATACCTGAAACAGTATAACCCTGACCTTCCTTCGAAGTATATAATTTATCTAGATTGTAATAATCTTTACGGTGGTTCGATGGCAGAACCAATGCCTTTTAGCGGATTTCATTGGATCACGGTTGATCGATTTCTATCAGAGACAGAAAAAAAGATACCCGACGATGTTTCCTATTTCGTTGAAGTTGATCTTGATTATCCAAATTCGCTACACAAATTACATAACGATTACCCTTTCTGTGCGGAATCGATGGTCATAGATTATAGTTTGTTATCAAAAGAACAACAAGCGTTAGCATCACCAAGGCAACATTCCATGGTCAAGAAACTAGTACCAAATTTACTTGATAAGAAAAATTACGTTTTGCATTACAAAGTTTTAAAACAAGCAGTCGATGCTGGTCTTGTGTTGAGAAAAGTTCATCGTGTACTAAAATTTAATCAGTCGCCGTGGATGAGAGGTTATATTAACTCAAACACTTCAAGAAGAGCTGCAGCGAAAACAGAGTTTGAGAAAAACTTTTTTAAACTGATGAACAATTCCGTTTTTGGTAAGACGATGGAGAATATTAGGAAACGTGTAAATATTGAAATAGTTAATGATGTCAATCGCAGAAACAAACTTGTGTCAGACGATGATTTTGTGAGCATGAAAATATTTAATGAAAATCTTGTTGCGATACAAAGAAGAAAAACAAATCTAAAACTAAACAAGCCGATCTATGTTGGAGCTGCTGTGTTAGATTTATCAAAGTGGCTGATGTACGATTTTCATTATAATTTTGTTAAAAATCAGTGGCCGGCTAGTAGATTATTGTTTACTGATACTGATTCGCTCGTATATGAAATCGAATGCGAGGACATCTATCAGGACATGTACAATAATCGACATCTGTTTGATCTTTCCGATTATCCACGTGACAGTAAATTTCATGACGACATAAATAAAAAGGTTATTGGTAAGTTTAAAGATGAAATGAACTCGAGCGCTATCAAATATTTTATCGGATTACGCAGCAAAATGTATGCCGTATTGTTAGACAATAATAAAATAACGAAAAAAGCAAAAGGTCTGCCTCGTAATTTTGTTAAAAAGTTTATGAAATTTGATGACTACAAGTACGCGCTTGATGGTGGTGTTAGTTTTATGAGAGCTATGGCAATTCGAACTAATCATCATAAACTCGAAACAGATGTCATTATCAAACGTGGATTGTACAATTTTGATGACAAACGCTATTGTAAAAATGGGGTAGATACATTTGCCTTTGGGTATTTTCATTGTGACTAAAATTTTATCTAAACTTATAAAATAATGTTTGAAAATTTGACAATGACAAATAGCTACAATAGTAACATCAAATATCTAATGATGGACGGTAAACAATTGACAGTTGAATTTAATAATGAAACATCAGGTATATGTTTTAATGGAACACGTGACAAGTTAAAACTTTCGCTCATCAGATCTGATAACAGCGAGTATTTCAATTATCTCGAACAATTGTATCAAAAGTTGCTAGCGGAATTTAAAAACTTTCACAGCCCCATTAGCCAACAAAACTATACTAAACTCACAATTGATCTCGATCGGTCAAGGGTATATTTTATCAACAAAAAATATCCTCTGAACAAACCAGAAATGAAAGATTTGTTTGAGTCCCATCGCTGTGTGAGCGGTAAAGTAAAATTTAGTATCTATAGTCGTGATAGTGAAGTATTTTTAATATCAACAGTTGAAACATTAATCATTGGTAATGAGATATAAAATAATATCATTTTCATTCTAATGCTAGTTTAATTTCCGCCTTGTTAACTGAAACGTTCTAATGCACAGTTTAATTTTCATCCTATTATCTGATAAAAAATTTGTGGTAAAATCTATTTGCCGTCTTTAGAATAATCATATTCCACACATACGCTGTTCTAACAAATTCGTCACTTCTGTTGACAGAGCTTATGGCATTCCAACACCTGTTGTTTTGTCTGGTTACAAAATATCTGTCTACATAGTAGTAGTAAAGGGAAATGAGGGGTTTGGCGGGGGTGGGGGAGGAGGTGTGGGAGGGTGGTGGTGGGCCAAAACCCTCATTTCACTATTTTGGAAAAAGGGGTGGGGGATAATTAGGACTATAATTTATACTTGTTTGGAGGGTAAAAAAATAAAGTGGGATGAAACCCTCATTTCCCTCTACTACTACGGTCGCCAGATTTGCATGGGTGAGTCTATGTTTTCATGCGATATGTGTAATGTTTTCCCCCGTCTGAGATAAATTCATCAATTCCATAAAATTTGTAGTTTCGTCTCTATGAACAAGTGTATACAGATTTTCGCATTTTATTTGCTCAAAAATTTTAAATATTAAAGCTGCAATTTGCAAATATTAGAACAGACGACAACAGTTTTAAATGAAATAGACTGTTTTTAGAAACCAGAAAAAAGTAAACTGTCTGTTTATTACATCGAGGACTTCCGTTTGCTTCCAAACACCAACAGATTGACAGTGTAAAGATCTCCTGGGAACAACAAGGTTAGAAGTCATACATTGACGAAGGAAATTACTAAATTTTCTGTATTATTTTTACATCCTTAATGCTTTGATTTATTTTTGTGGGGGTGGGGGTTGATGCGGTTTAAAAAAACCAACAAATTGGACGGTATGCGAATGCTATTGTGATAAGCTAGACTAACATGTTCTCCGTTTTTTTTTTATTCTGGCATTGCTTGTGGCTGACCACCAGTAATGCCGGAATAAGATGGAAAACAACTTCTTAGTTAAATGGTAGATATGGCGACTGATCATGCAGAAATTACAGGTTCGAGTATTTGATTATTTGAAGTGCCTTTTACATTGAATTAAGCAAGAGAATGATGTTGTTAATCATATTTTAGTGCGAGTACACAAAACTTAACATAGACACTAGACCTAAAAAATATATGCTATTGTCGATGGGATCTTCGCAGTGATCGGCTACTTCCATATGTTATTAACTTCAGCTTGCCAATATGTGTGAGTAGAAATTTAAAAAAAAAAAAACAACAAAGCTTTACTTGTTCAAAGTGAATATTTAATCTCTGTTTTAAAAAACTCAATCACTCGTGGCTTCGAAAATAGTAAAATACTGAGTCATTCACCTATACTATAAAATATATCCGCTGTTTACTCGATACAAGCATTAATGTAGCCTATGTTCGCTGCGAGTTTCAAACAAACGCTACCAAGAAAATTGCTGAAGAAATTTCTATTACGATGTAGTCATTATGATGTTATTTAACTCATTCATTATTCTTTATTATACCATTTAAAATTTGACGTTATGACGTCATAGAACGAAAGAGCGTCATATGGGACGTCACAGTAATCAATACGACACTTATGAAGCGTTGGATCCAATACAACAATTACGAATTTGAAACGTTTGTTAAAATGTACACTTATTTCTTCAATTCTAATGAAATGTGTTTTGTTTATTGTATACCTGAAACCTATTAATCTTTTGCTGGCTTTTAAATTTTGCAAATAGATTCTCCAGTTAATGTATATGAACTTTATTTTGGAACCAGTCAGTCGTCCATGTGTTAGAAACGCATGAAACCGACTCCCACGTGATATTGATTTGAAACTTTTAGTGCAATATTTTAATAATTTGCAACAATAAATAGGTGTTGCGGTCGTACAGATAGCTATGACAGCTAAAGTATCACCAAAAACAGGTAAAGAATAGAACAAAATGGGTTGTTTCATTTAAATGACCATCACCCACGATCCCATACTGCAACGTGATCCGCCATCTTGTTTATTTTCATTTGTCGGCTAAAGGGAATATTATTTTCTGCTAGCAATCTATATCTTTAATATTTCAAACGTGTCGCCGATTCCCCTATCAAGGGGTTTAGTCAGCAGACATTGGGCGAATCGCAAGTAAACACGTAAAAGTGGCCGTCACCGATAAGGGTCAGTCAAGTCCTGGGCGAGATCGCCAGCGCACGGTCACTTCAAACCCCTGGAGCAGCATGAATCATGTGAATGGCAAGAGAGAAGATGAGGAAATGGACACTTCTACAAAAGAGGGTTTGCTGTCCTATTATCACACTTGTAATGCATAAGAAAAAGTTTGTGATGTTAGATATAATGATATTTACAGAATGGTCTGCAACACATTATTTTGTCGTGCAAAATTGTTCACTGCACCCCCACCCCTGGTTAAGTTATTTATGAAAAATGAACAAGAATAGCTTCACGGCTAAAGTAATGCACAAGTCGATACCGGTAAATGGGGCATGGTACTCTGAGTGTGATGAAGTGGCCAAAAATTATTGCAAAAGGGATGCCCCGTTTCTTTCAATTAAGTATCCTGAAACCACATTGATTTAAATTAGGAAAACACTACTGATAACATCTCCCCCAATTAAGTTACACAATGTACATCAGAGTACTTTGGTGTGATGGGTCTTAAAAACTTGCAAATCGTTGGGTATGGAAATAAAAACAAACCTTCAAGGTGCTATATATGTGTCCTTTGTTCTATATTAAAATGCATTTAATTTCCAGTTTAACTGTTTGAAATGAATGATAAACAGACATCATCTAGATTCAAGGTTTTGCAAGCGGGATCATTGATATGGTATTACTCAATATGGCATATGCTTCTCCAAATGTTTGGAACTTTGCATATGTTGCACAAAGTGTAAATCAACTTGAAAAATGGATGCAGCTTCCATAGCACTCACTGTGCCATCGAGCAGAAACTTATGAGAGGGAAGGGGGAGTTATCAGAGGGAAGGGGAGTTTGGAGGGGTGGGATTGTTGCTGAGAATAGACCGCCAACATAAGCATGGAAATACATGTTGAGCTCAGACTGATAGATAACTCAGGGTGTTCCAATTGTGTACAGCACCAGTCAATTGTTCAAACCACCAGAAAACAACAACTGTCCATACTTCACATTTTGACCATATTTGCTACCATAGATTCACTCTCATGAAAAAATCATATGATCTTGCTCTTGCATGACATGATTGGTCATTATCAGATGACAAACTGGTTAACTGGTTTGTTACAGTGATAGTTATCTGACCGTATGGGGTAGGGCCATTATTTTTAAAACTGGTATTTATGGGTGTGTGTTTAAAATAGTATACTTAACAGCAATCCTGAAATTTTCGTGAAAAAAATTGGTTTTGCAGAACTAGTTACTTACGATAAAGTAGTATGTATAAAAAGAAGCACACTGCAAAAAAAGGCAGAAAAATCTGAATACCATGATACCATAGAATGCACTATATCATAGGGACCTAAAATAAATGACTTGCAACACACAATCTGACCCTTCAATCATTCCAAACTAATTTTTCAATACTATCTATGCATTTTTTTATAACTTAAACCACTGTAAAGAAGACATTACAGACCTTTCACACATGCACCATTTAAGTACATTATTGATTTTGAATGACCACTTTTAATCAAAACTATCCTTTGCTTCTGGTTTTATACACTTTGGCAGACTGTCCATCATAAAACTTAGGGTCTTCATTAAAATGAATGTGATTAGATCATTATTGGTTCAATGGTTGGTTATTTCATTGAGTATTTTCAAACTTTGATAACGATTTCTACATTTTGGCATAACTTGGAAAATATGCAATCAGGACAGCCTCAGTCTCTGATTGTTTTTTTTTTTTGTTTGAAATGTTAAAGGGTCATGAGCTCTTAAATGTGTGTACAATATAGCAAATGAACAGATTAGTTGAAAAAATGTACAGAATTTTATATTCCAAATGATTTTGAAAAAAAAAACTTTATTTCAATTATGAATTTTAATTGCTGTCTTTGTTTTTGGTATTGATTTTTCATATAGGTAATGCTCAGTAGTCCCATCAAATTCCTTGGGTATGCATCTACCGAGATACCTTTCTAATTTTGGCTTTTGTACTCATTTAAAAATAGGACATTAATACCTATTCAGAGAATGAGAATAAATTTTCTAAAGTTATAAGTAATTTAAAGCATCAGTTTACACTACTAACGAAGAGTCCCATATATGAACTCATGACTAAAGAGCAGATGACTCTTGAGATTTAAGATTTGACTCAAGGTTTTCATTTTGACTCATTAGATTTTAGCATCACTGGTGAAATGACTCTTTAGTTTTAAATCAATTGAGAACCCTGTGTTTGTGTGTGTGTATATATTATCATTCAGTTGAGTGATTTTTTAATCTTGTCTCCTACTGAGATTATAACCCAGGTCCAAAGAATGGGGAATATAATGAGTAATGCACAGTGGTCATATATTTTCATGCACTAATTTAATAGAATTTTGTCAGAGCTGTTCCTGACCAAACTAAGACCAGCAAATTTGTACTGAAACTTCATGCCACAAACATTGGTGTATCAGTAAAACTTCTTGCTGGTTACTATCAGGAAAGTTAACCAAAAGAGATGCATTCTTTTCTCTTTATTTTATTTATTGATTTGTTTATTGTGTCACCTAAGACCACATAGGTCTGCAGATTTTTACAACTAGATTAAGTCAACCAATATTTAAAATCAGAAGTTAATCTAGACTTAAAATTTAGGGAAAAGCAGAAGCTAAATAGGGAGAAGTGAGAACAAATCAAGAAACATGAGATATATATCTGCATTATCTTATTTATGTGCTCTATTTCTTGGTATGCTTTTAGCTGTTGTAAGTAATGCCTTATTTTCAAGTTGAAAAATGAGTTATATGTTTATTATCCAAACATTTTGAATGTGTATGAAAATTATTATATTCATACCCATTCTATTCATAGTTGTAGTATATATGTTTGAATTGAGGTAAATGCTGTGTTTTGGCCATATGACTTAAAAAGCATTGGAGAAGCTATACATTGTAATTAATTTTAACTGATACCAGTAACAAGATTAGAGCCTTTTAATTGAAAGTTGGTAAAAATGCTTAATAAACTACAACTTATTTTATTTTCTACAAGTTGTGTGTAAAATTGCTGTCAGAAATATTTCTAGCATTCTTTAAAACAACCCTTAATACATGTACATAGGAATAAATGTACAAGAGACTTCAAACCATATTCTTCATCCTGATTTCCTTGTTCCCAATAAAACATTACTGTAACTATTCATGCACAATACACTAAAGCACTAAAGTTGATATACTACTAAACTGGACCCTTCCCCATCTCCCATGGAAATATCTAAAAACACGTATTGCACAATGCGATTGCATCTAGTTTTAGAAACGGGGCTTTTCCTTATATAAATAAACCCTTTCTTGCTTTGTTACAAAAATTCATTAATATGACTGCATATTTATGGTTGTATTATTTGTCTACCTACTATTAATAATGATATGCATTGGTTAAATAGTATTTGCTTCACTACTAAGCAGACCTGCCAACTCTTATGATTTTGCTGTAAGTCTTAAGAAAATTACCCTTAAAATAACAGACTTAACAGCATATAGGCAAAAACTGGAAAAATGATCATTGACAGAAATATCCGGATACTAGGTTCCTCTTTTATTTCGAGTCTGGTTTCATATTAGAAACAGTAAAATTAGGTAGGGAACCAGACTAAATTTACAGCAGTACCCATATGCTTTAAACTGCTCCAATTTGTTCATGCGAAGCGTCTGCATGATCAAACTGTTGATTATGTAATGTTTTAAAGGTGGTGTCCAGAAAGTGATGTATATTTGAGACAAAACCGAAAATAATCCTCTAGAAAAGTGATAATAGTCAGCATAGAAGAATAAAAAGGAATATTCATTTTTTTTTTAAAAGATGGAAAGGACACAATTAGATTTATTGGATCACATGCCAATTTGAGTACACCTTGTGATGATAGATATGATTGCCGTCATCATATGAAATTGAAAAAGAATTTCTAAGAATTACGTCGAGTTGAGAGGTAGTAACAAGCCAGCGAGTTCCATATGGTTTGGAACTAAAGTTTGTGCAACAGTACTATTGGTAAATAAGGTCTACACATACTTTACAAACTTTTCTATTGAACATAATGTTTTTGCTTCATTGAACTTTTAACTATGTTTTCCAGCTTTACAATAGCAGTTATTGATAATTTGTTACACCTTATTGAAAAATTGTCAATGTTATAGAAAACAAATCAGCAGCCTTACTGAGACAGACTTGTCAGGGTTGGCAGGTCCTCAGCTATATATATTTTTTAGAATTTTCACGAAAATTACCATGTGTCAGAAAACATATTTGACCTTGCAACATTGTTGTGAATTCCACAACAGAGATTGTCACATGTTTCTCACTTATATTACTAAATATTTAGGTTAAATCTCTTGTCACATAATGTTTTCATTATATTAGATATTTTCCTGAATCTATTTGCCTAATTATTTATGAATACAGACTTTTTAATGAAGTGGTATATCAAATATGTAGCAATGTCTGCCATTACAAGTTCATTTATGGTTTCAAACTGATTTTATAAAGAAAATATGCAAATATGGCTGTTAAAATCTCCATTTTTTAGAAAAAGTTTTAAACAAATCATAGTTTTTAAAAGCAAATTACCATTTGCATATTGATGCTTAAATTTCAAAACAGAATTTGGTATATTTTCATTATAGTACAGTAGGCCCAACTTCGTGTAATCAAGCAGCAATATCTTGTTTCGGAAAGAAGTAATGTGAATGAGCAAGAATTTCTTTGATGCTGTAAGCTGATTGGTATTAACACCATGTAAATACATTTCAACTTGGGATACAACAGTACCAGAACTACAGTTAGGTGGCCTTTCAAAAGTAAAATAATAAATAATATAAATAAAATAAAAGTAAAATAATCTACATCCATTTTACATCCAAAAATCAGAGGGTGAAGTTTTTTTTGTTTTCCTAACAGAAGAAGGTGAAGTTTACATTTCTCAGGCAACATTTTCATCTACTTCTGGTAGCATGACCACTGTAAGATAACATACACTTTAGTCAGTTGATCGTCAGCCCAGATCTTGTTTTACAAAATTCTAACCTATATTACTATCATTACACTTATCTGTTCTTTGGTATTGATCAGTTTTATTTGAATCTCAGTAAACAAAACCATTCTTCATCAGGAAATGCATCTGATTATATGGAAAGTAATTTGTGATGCATTGACACAGACTGAAAGTTAGTTTGTCACTGTGCACTGAGGATAAGACAGACTACATAACTGATCCCAAAGAGGCACACAAAAAATGGTGGGGCATAAATCTTGCCGTGACATTGTGCAGGATGGTCCATTCATCTACAAAAAGGAATTATAAGAAAATTCATGCATACAGAAATACAAGAATACAAGGCTCATTTAACTTTAATTAGGGTCGGTATAAGTTTTTATGATTATAATTCCTGTGAATCAGTGAAAAGAAAGATCAAACTCTGTTCCTCTGATGCCTAACACTTGTGATTTGATCATACTTTAAAGGTATATTTTTTATGAAAAGTTAGATACAGCAATGCTGATCTAGACTAATGAGGAATAGTAAAGGTGAATAATTGTTTACTTGTGGAGTAATTATTAGTACTTTGAAAGAAAAAAGCATTTGATAATAACTTATTTGAAGGAGAATATTATAATTATTTTGTAAAATTTTATGTTGCTAATGAGACTTGGCAAAACTGGCATTATCAGCTTCTTGTGAATTGTTTTAGACCATATATCAATGCTTTAGGATTAGAATCTGCAGTATACTGAACTGTAAATTAGAATAAACAAATATGAAAATATATACATATAATTATGGTGCTTACCTTTGCCATAATTTATGCATCAGATACCCCCAAATGTTTCATTTGACCCTCTGTTCTGATACCAAGACCTTTTTTATATTCAAACTGAGACCCAATTCTGACAGTAAGGGGAATTTTACTCTAGATCTAGCAACACCAGGGGAAGTATAATATCATTTAAACATTAGGAACTGGATAGCAGGAGCTTCATTGGCTAGTGCATTATATTTGCATCCATTTTTCTTTTATCTTTTGATTTTTGAAGCACTCACATGATTCCAAATGTTATTCCTAGTTTTTGTAGTTTGGATAGAAACCTTTGTGATGAAAACTAAATGTAATAAAAATAATAGTATTATAATTTGTATGTATAGGTTGAAAGTTTTAAACCTGTATCTTGCTATTAATATTAAAAGTTTTCATTTTATTTTGATTTGAATTTCAGATGACGACGGGCAAGATGGTGGGGGCGATATCACTATGCCAATAAATGGCGAGTTAACGGATATGGGAGGAGCAAATCAGAATGATGAGGAGATGGAAGAAGGTAGTTTGAATGAACACAGTGTAATAGGAAGATATGTGTAGCATATTTGTGCCTGTTGAAACAAATCTCTAGTGTTTAAGAGCACTGTCCAAAACTAGTTTTTACCCATTTTCTTTTCATAACTTGGATATTGATTATTCTAACTCTGTTTCATGTAGTCTAAATGTTTAGACTTCTTTATTGCGCTTAAATCAAAATATTGCTTATACACTTTTACCTTTAAAGAAAAGGTATTTTTTTTAGTAACATTTATTGTCTTTCCTTTTTAATGGTCACAGTGTTAAATGTTATATAAATTTTTGATTTAAAAGGCAGCAGTATCAGATGTTTTTGAAAATTGTCATGTTAGTGCTGTTTTGTACACCATTATACAAATACATGCAAAATTGAACGACCACCCCTAATACAGTTGAAAATCACACTAATGATTTTCCATTTGCCTAACAGCATGTGTAATTTTTCATTGTATCACAAAATTGAATATTATCATTGTAGCTTTTGATTTCTAGATTAACTACCAAAATCAGAGTTTACTAAGTGAAGTTTTGCAATCAATTAATGTAACACTTTCATATGTTGCATGGTTATTATAGCATTTAGCTATCAGCACTTTAGTTGTATGATAGCAAACCTATTTTTTGTATTTGGTCAGTAGTCTGTGATAGCATTGCTGTTATTATGTGCTGTGCTTATGTATATTATATTAGTTCTATTGTCATAATACATGACACTGTGCTGATAATGAAGATAAAGATATAAGTTTTATGTTTGTTAATTAAAAGTTATTTATTATTCACACTGCATTTCTGTTTATTGATAACATTTTGCAAATGAAGAAATAAAACCCAACTCAACTAATAATAGAACCACATTCTGCCTCCCAGCCCTTAGTTAATATCAGAGTAGAAAGTTCTCTTCTGAGTGCAGTGTCTTGTAGAACTCACTTTGTTAGGTACAGTAATTGCTTAAATGCTATATCTCTTCACAGCACTTGACAGAAAGGTCACAGTCTAGCCACATCATTGCTTTCTCTTTACCTGCATCAGAGACACACACAACCCAATTTACAATTTGACCCCCAGTTTTGACAGCAGGGTTTGTTTTATTACTTAATCTGACACCAACACCAAAAGGTGTTTTTGGCTCCCAGTCTTGCATCTCAGGTGGATACACCGCACATTAGCATGCAGCACTTATTCTAGCTTTTGCTTTGCACTATCAAGTGACACATCATGACCTTTCATTATATCATGTAGTAATAACATTAGTTGTTTGGTTAGGGGTATTACTTGTACTGAAAATGGGATAGGAATTCAGTTTAACCCTTTCATCACGGCAGACCGCATATGCGGTCCATGGGGAAGTAAATCCGTCAACACTATGGACTGAATTTTCGGTCTAGGGCAGTGTTCTTTTTTAACGTTATAGTACCCGACTAAATATCTTTCGGGGTACCTCTAATAACTTCCATCTGGTAATGTAGATGTTATATTTGGATTATCTTGTGAGTTTAGCTTGTATATAACTAGAAATAACGAACAAAAAAGAAACTTTTAACGTGTTTTCCGAATGCTGAAATTTGTATCCAAAATGGCGGCGTTTGAAGGATTTTTAGAGGAGAGTTTTTCGGAGGATTTAAATAATTTTGACCAAATAAAATTGTTTGACAATGAGAGAAGATGTATGGAGAGACAATGGAATGACTTGTGGGTGACAGTGATGACGATGAAGATGACTTTGAAGCTTTTGAACCAGAGGAATTGTACGCTCCACATGGGGTTTTTTTGGACGAAGCCCGAAAACCAAAGAGATTTGTTTCAGTTTTCTAACAGAGTTAGGCACACCCAAGAGTTATATGGCTCCAGGAAAGCTTCAGATTATTTTCAAATATTCTATTCAGATGAAGTTTTTGGAAAAATTGTCCGTTTAACAAACTTCATTGTGACGATCAAACGTGGCAGAGGCGATATAGGTCACTTAGGTGTGTGGACAGATCTCACCTTGAAGATCATTTTGGTTCATTTTATAGAATTTTATATATTATGGACACCATGAAAGAAAGACTTGTGTTGTTACTGTGATTATTCACTAGTACATCTAGGGTCAATTGAACAAGTTTTGAGAACATTCAAAGTTTTCTAAGAGGTAATAAAATAATTATTTGTATTTTACTTGTTGTTACCTGTTTGTACCTGCATTTTAACAGTTGTAATAGATATGCACATTTTATTGAATTAGTCATAAAATTTGATTTTTAACCTTTATTTTGACACCTAATCCAGCCAGATATCTTTAACATTGGCAAAGTTATGTTGTTTCAAAGTCCACAAGTCATTTCGCTTTACAACTCCAAAGTTACTTAGTGTTGAGGACTCTATGCCTACAAAGTTACTTAGTGATGAAAGGGTTAAGAGTAAATCTAACAAAGTAGCAGTCAGTATGACCAAATGGGTCTCAATGTTGAGACATAGTCTAGTAGTGGTGCATTTGTTTTCCATGGATGTGACCCATGCATGGATGGGATTTTGTGTTGCAATCTCTATCCATGCAGGAAAGCAAATCCATGCAATGTCTATGCAAAGTTGGTACTAGAGCCCACATAACTTTACAGACTTATGATAATGCATGTTCTCATAGATACCGCTGTGAATAAGGCACTCCCATTAATGGTCCCCGTCAGCTTATGTGCAGCCTTCAGTTATATTTGAAAAGTTTAAACAGATAGCTTACAGGCAAGTATTAATGAATAATTCATATAATCAAACAAGTGATCAATGCTTAGTTCACCTTGCAAAAGGCCAGCAGAGCTCATTGTATGGCCTACCATCTGTTGTCCATTGTGTGTCTGCCAACACTTGTTTGTCAGCACTCTGGAGGCTTCATTTCTGATCCAATTTGGTATGGAAGCTTTTATTGTCAAGACCTTGAACACACTAGCAGCAATAGTTCTGGTCAGATTGGTGTTGTAGCAAATACCATCAATAGATGGATTACATTTGGTTCTGAGTGATATCCACATGTATTATTGAGATGATTTTGGATCTATTGGCTGAGTTTGTGAACATTATCGAGTCCATATTTATAATAAAATTTGATGTGTTAACTTATATTATTGAAAGTTTGTTAATGAGATGATTATTTCTGATCAGGTATTTAGAGGTATTGGCAATTTTGTTCTGTTAGGAGCCATTTTCAGTGCCAAAATTTTAAAATTCTTGAGTACCCACAAAATTTGAGTGCCACAAGTTGCCATGTCAGAGATCTGGTATATAAATATATATCAGCAACTCATATGAGTACAGTTATGAGTAAAATCCATGCATATTAATGAGATTTAGCAATAATTGGTTGTGCTTGTGAACACTTAAGAGACTTGTTTCTGATCAGATGTGGTAAGTTGGTATTATCACGAGCTCAGATGCAATTGATTAAGAGTGAAATCCAGACATATTCAGGAGATGATTTTGCATCTAGTTAGCAATGCTTGTGAACATTCTAGAAGTCATTGTTTTGATTAGACTTTGATTTACTTGCTATGTAACATTCAGAGATCATTCTAGAGTGTACAGCTACATGCATTTCGCAAACTTTATATGAATTTATGCACTTGGAGACTAGTGATGCATGAGAACTCTTACAAATTTAAAGTCATGCAGAAGGAAACATACTTGGTACACTATAACCTTAAAGTACTTGTTGTGACTTAAGTCATGCATGTAGAGATATTATAGTGCTGGTCGTGAAATGTTTTTTCATTACTGTTTAAGCATTTTGTCATAGTTTGAAACTTGCATGAAGGAACTTTTGAAAATGTGTGTTTTTGATATGGGCTACTTTTAACCCAAAATGGCTAATTCCCAGTGGTGTTCATCTTTTAGATAATGATTAAGTTTGGCAGATAACTGGCTCATCAATGTGATGAAGGCATTTTATTGTTAAAATTAAGAATGTATCAGATAATTGGAGCTGGGAACGTGTTAATGGAGATAAAACAGCATGATAACGCTAATAAATGTCGGCTTGCTGCTTCATTATCAACAACTTGGCCAGAACTTAATGGTGTTGATAAATACCAGAGAATACCTTGATGTAAGTCAATCAAAGTTTGATTTACAAAAAAATTTTTTGTGGAAATAAACCTACATCTTTAAGTTACTAGTGTTGATGGTATTTTATTTCACATTCTTTTCCCAGAGAGCAGAATCACAAAGAATTACTTGTGTGCTAGAATGAAAATAGTTCAGGCAGAAAAGTTGTACAGAATTCAGATCTTCAAGTGAAAATAAGGCATGGAAAAGACTCCAATAAACAGCCTGTATCTGTGTGTGTTACACTCTTGCATCTTCCGAATGACACCCATTTGAAACAGGGTGCCCGTTCAGAAGGTGCAGAAGCGTGACATGCATCTTTGATATTAAATAATTAGGTTACTGTCCTACTTTACTGATGGATGTAGAGGTAGATAGTTAACATATGGATAAAAGTTTTAAAAATCAGTATTTGTTACTGAAAATCATTATTTTTGTCATAAGTAGTCAGTTTTTGTACTCTGAGGTTGGCAGCTATATTTTTGTGAACAAATTGCCCACCATTTCTGTAGATACCTTTGGGAGAGCTTAATTTGAGAGATAGTGTAAAAACTCCAAAATATTATGATTGGGTAAGTATTACAATTAAAAGAAAATCATATTGTATTTCCAAAATTAGTATCCAATAAAATATATTTCTAAACAACAGTTTTTAGCAATAGCTAGATAGTACAGTGTCTTTGCTTTTGACTTGGTTTTAAAATATTTTTTAGGGGATATTTTATGAGCTTATTTCAATTACAATTGTACAAAAAGATTATACAAGATAGTTTTCTTCACATATGGAAGCATCTTGACTTAACATAAGCTAATATATACAGTGGTGTGAAAGTAATTGCTTCTAATTCATTCTCATATTTTCATTCTCATGATTACTGTTAAAACAAGTAAAAGGTTTTATATTTAAAGTCCTTGAAATGGCAGTGGAAGCTTCACTTTTCATAATCAACAGACATGGCTACAGTATGATACAAGTTTTGTTGTGTCATGCAGTAGGGGTATTCTGAAAAGCCTGTGACCCCACTGCTGCTTTAGGTGGACAGAAAATTATTAAAAAACCAGACAATTTCAGTACAAGCCTTAGAGTTGCTATTAGCATACTGAACATACATGTGAGCATAATTTGGACATTAAATGTATAAATTTCACTCTAACAGACGACTTACTTTCTTTTTCATATGTGATGTAATATGTTTAAATAACACATTAAACTTTTAAGTTTTACCCTGTGCTCATATATAATCAAATCCAGTTGTGCACTTGAAATAAATCAGATATCTAGGAAGAAGTGTGCATTATTTCCAATTTTAATTATTCTTTCATGATTCTGAGAAACAAATGTAAAAATCACTGGGAACAGCTTTAAATTTGATGTCCAATCAGGCTGTTTCCAACAGCCAAACATTTCTGTTCACTGGTCAACCACTGTTTCAGCATTATAGATGAATATTTGTTTGATTTCTGCTATAAAGCAAAGGAGTCAAAACATTAAAATCCATTTGCCATAAAGCAGAGTGTATGTCTGTTACCAATTTGGTTTCCATGCAGTAACTTCAGTTGTCCAACCAACAGACACTACTAAACTTTATTTATGTCATGAGGAAGAACTTAATGAAATTTGGGCTTAACAAGTCTGGCTGAAAGAATAAAAACAGTTTACACACAAGTTCTGCATCATCTGCCATTACCAAGAATTATAGATGGCTTGCAGTTGAGATGGAGAAGAACTCTATTGATTTTAGAATCAAATGGTCATGGTCATTGTTTTTTGAAAGAATAATATCCTCTGTACATTAGCATCACTTTTTTATTACATACCTCAACTAAACCTTGTAGATAGCTTATTCTTGGGATTGGGATGAAGCCCATTGAAAACGTTGAAGGTAAAGGTCACTGACTACAAAAAGGAAATAGTTTTGCAATAACATTAGTTTTTCGTCACGAACTGAACCAGATGGCCTGTGCTTCCACTTAGAAATCTGTTGATTTTGGGGTGAACAGGTCTTAGTTACTGGCGAAAAGAAGAAAAACTACTTTGGTGCAGAATTTTACTTATCTGCATAGAGATCTGTTTAAAAGGGTGAATGTATATTATGACATTTCACTGTACATTGTTCCTTATTTATTTCAGATGAGAGCCGAGCTGAAGCAACCTTTAGTTTTATAATTGAAAATATCAGCAAACTGAAGGATTCTACACTGAGCCCTGCCTGCATGGTCAGAAATCTTCCTTGGTGAGTATGACTGTTAATTGTTAATGCTTTGATTACAGCTTCTTTTGTGTTAATAAATTTTAATAGGACAACTAAGAAAATCTCCAGTTTTTATTTCGACTTAGCAGTTACATATTTTTGTCAGGTTGGTAAATATTTAACATTAAGCTGAAAAAGCTACAACAGTTTTAGTATATGATTTGCAGACTTCAATTTTCCAGGCTTTCATTGGGTGAAATAATGCTACTGAGTATTTTATTACATGGGTTTTTTTGCTTTAAAATGAATTTTTGCAAAGGATGCTCTGGGCATTTTCGCCATTGATACTTGTTTCTATCTAAATCATGTAAACTCGATGCCTTTTCTTTTCCACTTTATTGCATGACAGTTTGCAGTGCTTGTGTTTTTATGGAAATACACAAGATTTTTCAGATAGATTCTGCTAACCAGGCAACAGCTTTTAATGTAAACTGTTGCACGAATTCAGTTTGCTGAAGTGCAGTCTTGACCCTTGTTGCATTTGATTTACTTGCTTGGCCTGTTCATTAATGCTTTGTGTCTTTTGTATTTTGTATGCATAATGCAGATTTTATTTGTCAAAGAAGATTCAAATGTCATTTTCAAAATGTTTTTGACTATATTATGCCAAGGAAATAGTTGAATGCAATTCCCACTGATGCATTGAGGCAGGCGACCTGGACTGGCTGATGGTGAAAATTTAGATAAAGGGCAAATAAAAAAAATTTGAAACAGTAGCATTAAGTAGTTGTGTTCCATTTGAAGAAATAAATGGCAGGCAATGAAAGATGTGTGGAAGTGCACAAAACACTTAAGTTTGTGTAACCCAATTGTTTTACTGGCAGACTGTAATAGACTAGGTTCCATAGTTCTTTACTGATCTGGATTGTTCAATATGAAGATATTGGTCATATAATGATGTTGAATATTTTTATGTTTCTGAGGATGAAAGAGGGTATTAACTATATATTATTTGTTAGATGTGTACATCTGGTATGAAGTTTATGAAATTTTATGTTTCTGAGGATGAAAGAGGGTATTAACTATATATTATTTGTTAGATGTGTACATCTGGTATGAAGTTTATGAAATTAATAATATTATATGATTTCAGCTGCCTGCAGCAAGTAGTATATTGCATTATTAGGTCTACTTGTCACAGACCAAAAGAGCTTACAGGATGATTTGTTGTTTTTGTGGTATTTTGGTTTTGGTTTTAACAGCACTTTATACTTTTTATTAGCTATGTCATGCAGAAGAGATGGAGTCTTCCCAAGAACACATGGCCAGTCAACACATGCTGAAAGATTGTGACTCCAGAAATTTCAGGCATAGCAAGCGTTTTGCCCCCTGGACCCCAAACTGGGCGTGCAGTCCCTCTAAACCCCATTGGAGGAAGATCCCAAAATCCCCCTTTAAAAATTTTCAGCTTTTTTTGGGAAGACCAAAATCGGCTAAAGAAATCATTACCAAAGCCACAAAAAGAGTTCAACTGGCATATCAATGGGTTGAGTTTAGTGGAGAAAAAGACAAAAGAATTTATGGGATTATTTGTATATAGTTGATATAGTTGGGTATTTATTTTACAGATTTGTTATGAACAGAGAGAAGTATAATACATTTGTTGCAAAAATTGACAGTTTAGTGTTACTTAATTACGATGTGAATACTGACATGCACATGAAATAACTTTGGCATCAATAGTATTGGAGAACAAATTCATGTGACAATAAATAATGAAGTTTTTTGGTTTTTCAAATGATTTTTTTTGTTTATTTTATGATAATTAGTTGCACCAGGAGCAGTTTTTATGGGTGTAAAAAAATGCGTTTATGGCCGTGGACCCCAAATTGGGTATGTGGTCCCTCTAAACCCTATTGGGGAAAGACCACCAAATACCCCTTAAAAATTTTTCAGCTTTTTTTTTTGGGAAGACCAAAATCATATCTGTATATGGCTATCACAATGAATATAAGAATTTATTGCTCAATAACATATAAAATGGTTTCAACATTAAGCAACTAAACAAAATGATTTTATTTTGAATTCTTGTAAGTTCTTTCACAGATAGTAATGTAGCAGTTCCTTTAAAAATCTTGTATTCAGTGATAAAAATAAGTGATTTGTCAATGAGTATATTTAATAATTGTTTGAACACTGTCCTTTGACTAGTCTTTGGGTGATAGATAAGACCATCAAGGTCAGAGGTCATCCGAAACTGTTTGAGGTCTTATAAATGTTATGCCATAATTAGTCATTTGGAAAAGGTTTCACATAAAGTTGCCATGTCTTCTTTGCATTTATACATGAAAATTTGAGTAATTATGTAGTTGGACAAGACAAACTGTATCTTTTTATAGGAAAATCATGGCCATGCAGAGGATAAACCAGAATGCTGACAAGTACAACCAGAAGAGTCTGGGATTTTTCTTACAGTGCAATGCAGAGTCTGAATCCACGTAAGTGATCACAACCATCTTGTTTTGTCTCACCATGACAGTAGTAGCGAGTTCAGTTCCATATTTATCTATTTGTAAATTAATCCATTACACCTTCATTAAGGTTTGCATTTAGATCATTTTAGGCACAGAGCTGTTATTTGAACACATAACTAGCTGACTAACCATTTATATGTTCATTATACTTGAATGGAGAAATGTTACCAAGAAATTTTGTAAAGAAATAAAATTAAATATTTCTCAAATTGCTTGCAAAAGCTCCATTATAATATATTCCGGGTTTTTTTGCAATAGAAATGTTGCTTACATAGTTGCAAAAAATAGTTGAGGGATTTGATATCGAGGACTGGAGTATTTTACAATATTCTCTTTTCTTATTTGTTTGCATTCTCAGTATTTAAAGCGAAATAATTAAATGAAACAGAAATATGTATTTCATATGTAAGTTTGATTGCAAACACTTTGTAATACATGAAATTTTTATCTTTCCAATCCCTTGATGTAACAAACGACTCTAGATACTAAGGTACAGTGAACTTTGGTATGTGTTAGAACTTGGCTGTCTGATTTTAAATGAACAGGGTATTGTTGATCAAGTTGAATGGACATGAAGTGATGCTTGTAGGCTGGGGATAGTAGTGTACATATTACATCATCTATCTAATGTGCTTTTAACAAGATATTTTTACTTTTGACAACACTCTTGTTTTATCCAGAAAGATGTACTGTTACAAAATCTTGATTCAGTGAAAAAAAATGTTTTGACAAAACTTGAAATAAAATGAGAAGGTAACAATGGACATGATTGAAAACAACTTATGACAGTTGATCTGTTTCCACAGGAATTTGAGGCAAAATATTATGTACCGTATTTACTGCATGTTTTTAGACACAGTTTTCTTGGTGAAAATATAATATTTAAATGCCTTGTAATTTTTCAGATGTTGCTCCACTGTAATTTTTTCTACAATTTATATTTTCTGACACAATCTAAGATCTTCTGCTTCATTTTAAAGTAAAATTCCAGTGTGTTTGCCATTAATTTAATTGATACAAAGTTCGCTTCATTTGGTTGGCAATTTTTTAATGTGATCAGGAAATTCCACATGCATTGGTTGTCACTGTTGACATTGTTACACACAAAACCACGTCACGCAGGTGTGACAGTTATGGGTTTGATTAGAAACCATGATCCCTGCATTATATCATTAAACAACACATCAGAGTCAGTATGGATTAATAAATTCATTGGCATCGTGCAACAAAACAAACCCCTTATCCCGGAGGCATTATGTACCACGGAGTTAAATGTAGTTATTGTTTTACAGGTAATAAATCTCGTTTTAGACAATAAATATTGATTGTGGGTTTAACATGTTCCGTACATCCTGTGCTCTTTTAACAAAATCCAGATGGCTGCCCTTTATTTCTGAACACACCTGTCAAATAAATCTCGCAAATTATCATAGGAACAATTATCACCAAGACAATCTGAAATCTCCAACATGCATCAAAACAGTCTTTGAACAGTTGATTGTTTCGAGTCGGCAGGCTCTATTCATTTTGAAGCTACCCATGGCTAGGTGGAAAACAAAAAGAAGAAAGAATCACATCAAATAGATCACCTTTATTTTACCAAAACTACTGACATCTTAGCGACTATTATATTGCAACTTGCTTTTTATTTTTGCCCTTCCTAGGCGTGCTACAACTCTCACCCCATATGGAGCCTCTCATCCTTGGAACTCTAAGAATAGTACTCATACATGTACTGGTATTTTTACTCTCAGTAATAAAATGTTTCTGTCATAAATATCTTCAGAATTATAATTTCCAATTTTTTAAAATTCAGTTTATATTATTATCTTAATTACACAGACATAATGCTTGCATGCGTATGGTAGATTTATTGATCACTGATTAGGTTAGTAAAGGGTTAAACTGGATTGCACGATTACTAATATGGCGGTTATTTTTGGAAAATACGCAAAGTTATGGCTCAAATACATGTATGGCTGCGTTTTCTGGTGGATGGATATGTATCAAATAAACAAAATAGGCAAGTAATGTCTGTTTTTCTTTCATTATCCTTTCCATGGTGTTAGACAAAATACTTGTTTTACTTCACAGCAGCAAATCGTCATGTGAGCTAATAGTAACTTCTGGAGTACAACAATTTGTTTTCCTGTTTGTTTTCAGACACCTAATTAAAGAATTTAATATGAATTTGTACAACAAAAAAGTATTTATTTTTTGCTTTCCAAACACATGTAGTAAATACGGTAGACTGTTATTGTTCATGAATTTATAACTGTTTATACCATTTTCCATCCTTGCTGTGCAAAAATTCCATGTAGAAGTGGTTGTTCATATGTACAGACCCGTGGTGAAAATATAAACATACATCCCTTTCTTTTGGCAAGTGACAAAAACCATCTGCTTTTTTTGTCAGGTTGTTGTAATTGGATATTGTGTAGATATTTAAAAATATGTTATGTTACCAGTGTCAGCAATGTTTCCAGTTTCTGCCAGTATTTCAAATGACTTTAAGATTCAACATTTTTACAGCAGACCAGTGTATGAAATTTGGAAAACTGTGTTGGAAATTCTGCTTCTGCTTTCATTCTATGACCTGATAATGAACTAGATCATGCAGGTGATTATTTCAATGACTTGATTAGGTCAGCAAATGTACTTTCTTCACAACATTATACACCTTCAGGAACCTTTGAGATTGGCATAAAATTGTCCTGTTTTTTTATATAACACCTTTGACAATTATATGTTACAGAATGGTGAAAAAAATTTGATTCTTGATTTATTTCATGATTTTTTTATCAGTATAGTTATGCTTTCTCAGTAACTTGAACACCAGTAACTCATGAAAATCTGAGCATTGTGACTGCAATTAATTATGACACTCATTACAGACACTATAATATATAAAAACATCCTTCATGTTTTGCTTGAAAATTTCAGTTTATAAATATATTTTACTTGTGATATAGTAAAATATTAGTAGTATTTGTTTTGTGAACTTTATATGACATATGGACAGGTTTAGGTTTTGCTAATTATCTTGAAATACTAACATTTTTAGAGACTGTTTCGTGGCCTCAAGATTCTGTACCATATGCAAATGAATTTTGACCAGACATTATGCTTATTTGCATTCCAATGAACAAGTTGATAATCTGTTCTCAGACAATGAATTTTAAGGTTGACAGTCTTGTTTAAGATTTGTTTGCTTTTGAGAATGATAACACAAATAAAAGTGAATGAAATGTTATTATGCCCAGTTTGTGGATATATTTTATGAATGCCTTGGATGGTGCCACTTATTTTACTACCAAAAAAAACAGATTTTTGTGAAAAAGTTTATTTCCGATATTTCAGGAAAAAAATTATTATTGAATTTGGTCTGCAGGAGTTATCTAGAATATCAGAATTGATTTTAAGACTTAGAATTTATATAGATTAAAATGGGAGAATATATGTACTTGGTATGCATTTCTGGAGTATAGTTTTTGTCTGTGGAATGTGGGTTCATTTGAGGGACTCTTGTCACCTACGGCCATTTTATTTGGATTCATTTGTTTGCCAGTAAAGAGAAATTGTATTACCAGTTTGCAATAAAGATTGGAGAGGAATCAGAGCATGCATGTATGTATGTGTATATAATCTCGTGTTTAAAAGCACATCAACACAATCTTATCAATAAAGATCTGAACCAAAAGTTTGGATAAAATATGTTGAGGTAAAAAGGTGAAGGCTGTCGGTTTTTGACAATACAGCACAAGAAGGCAATTGATGGATACTTTTAGACATTTAGCATGGATAGGCACATCCTGTTGGTCACTTATACCCTATATATTTTTGTCATATCTTTGGAAGTATGGGACGTGCTTTATATATCAGAAACACTTAATTACGCATATTTGGAAACAAATTTTTTATTTGGAATGCAGAAAATCACCCACACCAGTGTCCCATTCGAATGTTTTTGTTGCAAACAGGAAAGTTGAATGCGCTGCTAAAGACTCCTTTTGAAGAACCAAACAGAGCCCCATTTTTTATTGCTGTGGCAACATCACATAATTGTAGTACATTGAGACATTTTTTTAAAAAAAATTTCCTGGATTTATCGGTGTTTCAGAGGTAATCCGTGTTCATTGAAGTTGCAGGAAATCTTTATTTTTTATCTATTTTTTTTTAATTGCCGGTGTGTGGTCGACTGTAGTTATTTCACATTCCTACCCTCAGAGGTGGTCGATTGCAGGTAGTTGCATGGCTGGTTTGATTATATTACAGCATACAATATCAAGGTCAGATATCAGCATAAGCGGATTATGATATAACAATGCACTGTTATGGTGGTTTGTCAATATAAAATAAGGATTTGTTTATGTAACAATAGATTCCAGTGCATTTTTATATCCAAGTTTGTGGCTTCTTATCATGGTGACTTTGAATTTCTCCACTCGAAACCCAAGACTGTATATACTGTTTTTATCAGCCAAAAATATCGCCAGATGGTATATTTTGTTGCCAATAAGGAAAACAAAATCGCAATTTGCGACAATGGCGAAGCACAACATGAACACTGTTATTGATTTTATTTCCGATTGTTGTAGCATAAATATCTCCTGTGAACTTGAAATCAAGAGACTTGGACAAAATCCCGTTTGCAAATTAAACATGTATTTTGGGGGTTAAGTGGAAAATTGAAGATTTTAAAGAGATTCAAAACTGTGCTAAGGTTGCTAGAACTGATAATTTGGATGCAACAGTAGCCAATCAAGTATAAGAAGAAAGTATGTGATGCCTGGACTCCTAGATTTATAATCCTAGCGAGACCTCTGTGTGTGTGTGTGTATATATATATATATATATATATATATATATATATATATATATATATATATATATATATATATATATATATATATCTCATGCTACTTCACTATTGCCTAAGAAAAAGACAATATTTACTTATGCAGATCTTGGTCTTGTAATGCTGCAGCTGAATTGAAAGTCCTGAACTGGAAACCTGATGGGGAAGCTTTTGTGAGAAGTAAGTAACTGAATTACAGTTTTGTTGTATACTAGAGAAATATTATATTTATACAGTCAAACCTGGCATAAAAATCACTTTTATGTAGCTGTCACCTGGTCTCAATAGCCATTCCAATTGCCGACAATGAAATTACCTTAGGAAAAATATTGTATTCTTTTCTCACCTGCATTCTGCAGTCAGTGAACATGTTTTTTTTTTTAACCAAATCATGTTTGTTTTTCCCAATTAAAGTGGTCACAAGTGCAAGAAAAGGATCTTTTGTTGAAGACATGTCATGAATTTTATGCATAAACATGCCAATCATATAATATTCACCAGCCTCAAACCAGTCAATGTAATTTGAATTAGTTAATCTCTCAGTTGTCATGTTAAAGAATTTGAATAAAGTCACAAAAATGTACAGAAATTCAATCTTTGGATACTTGAGGTAAATCATCCTTCATGTAGCATGCTCCTAACTTTGTAAGAAGGGGTGGCACTGACTATTGTGCTAAATGTATTCATTTCCAGAAATTAATAGGGAACTAATTTTATCCAAAAGTTGCTTTAATTTATTGAAGTTGACATATTCAAGATTTGCTGTACATGTTTTCTGCATAATAATAATTTGGGAATTAGTAATTGTGAGATACTTTATCACTACATATTGTTTATAATGCAAATAAAATCAAATTGAGTTTTCAAAGATTGCTCATTTCTGTCTGAAAATTGGGATGTAAAAGTAGTAAGTAAAATACAGCAAATATTGGCAAATTTTTATTATTGTATATAATTGTCTACATAAATACATATGTGCAAAGTGCAGTATAGTTTAAGAAAAATGGTTAGAAACCAGCAATTTTCTGCAAATATTTTTAACGTCTTTAGATGCTTCTTAAATCCTCAAAATGTACAGCATGTTCTGTAAAGTTAAGAAATTAATTAATTTACTTTTAAATATGTTTTTGTCAAGTCTTGACCCATTTTTATAAAATATTTTCCAAATACTAAGGGACAAAAGTTTAGCTGCATTTAGTGCAAAGCTTTAGAAACAAATGGAAAATTCTTTCTGATGAAACATTTCAGATATATGGTTTTATTGATGCAAATGAAACTTGGGTAAATCCATTCATAGTAGAATATGAAGATTTAGGATTGGTACTATGTATCTTTTTTTAAAATTTATCATCTGACATTTTTTTCCCAGAAATTCAGCATCTTTTCTATAGCAAGGAGAATGATTGGGGATACAGTCACTTCTTACCTTGGAATGTAAGTACTAATTTTTTCAGACTGTAAATCTGCATTAAATATATTCTTTTCTATCTGGAGATAGAAATTGAATAAATTTCCTAATGTGGAAAGTGCTTGTATTTCAATTTTATCTCACTTGGCAGTAAGGTGAAGTGAGTTTGTGATATGGCCCTTTGTCCATTTTCCAACTGATTTTAATCTGTCCATATGTTGCGTATTTTCAAGCAATTACTTCTTGCCATTCTGGAGGTGCTGTGTATTACCTCAATTTGATGAAACTTGAAATATAAGCTATTATTATTCAAATGATGGTAATGAGTGATCTCTATGCATATTGACAAGATGATTTTAGCTGGGTTTACTCTCAATAGGCCATATTGCTTATTGGATTTTGATCCAACTTGCAACATTGGCTTATGTCATGAAGGTCACTGATAAGTTGCATAATGAATGAGATGCATGAATATCATGAATATCTTTGAAAAAACTGCATCTAATTGGTTAAGCTTCTTGCCAATGAAAGAGGCCATATTTTTGGTTTTATTCTATCAGGCTTTGAATACAGCTTATTTTATCCAATCTTTGACTTGTTTAATAATGGGCAAAGTCCATTATGAATGTGATGTTGCATATAATTGGTTGAGCTCTTTATCCTTTTGCAGGTTATATTCTTGATCTGATTTGAAATTTGGAATTTGTGCCGATATCATCTCATAAGTGAAATTTTCATGTATAGAGACAGAATTCAGTATTGGAGAAGTTGCCCAAGACCCTTTTTTACATTTGTGCAAGTCTATAAATTTGTGGGGATGTGGTTGAGTGGGGGAGATACTAGTATCTTTGCACAACGTGTGTATATGCACACAATGCCAATAATCAGTTTTGTGGTTGTCATAAATATTCATTTATTACAAAGCAGTCTACAGCTTCCGGTTGGTAGTCATGTAGTTTTTATAGGTCTGAATAATACAGAAGGTTGAGGATACGGATAAAAAAAATTAACTGGAGGTAGGCATGGCTGGAGGGAAAAGATTGTGATGGAAGTTGATGGAAAAAGATACTGATGGGAAGAAAACCTTCAGCAGTTAGCTCAGTTAAGTAGCCTCATCTTTTTCTGCATTATCAATTACTTCCTGATATTCATTCATTAATCAATCATGTTATTATTAGGAAAATAAGCTTGCTACCTCCAGAATCCAGCCTTCCTATGAAGAGAAAAAAACCTAACATTTGCTACCACTTGGAGGTGACAGGTTTAAGCATACATCTTGTACTGTGTAGATGGTTCTAGAGGACCTCCTGAAATCCTTTGAAAAATCAAAGTGTTATTTTTTGTCTTGTAAGGATGTTTTTATATGTATTAAACAATTTTGAATGTACATGCAGTGTGGACATTATTCTGATCCAGCATGGTATTTTTGGTACATGTTAATTGTTATTTGCACACACTGCTTATATATTTCAGCTTAATACTGAGTTAATCAATGTAAATTTGGGTACACTTTGGACATAAGTTTTCAATTTGATCTCTCCTTTCATCATATGTCGTTTCAGTTTAACATGATAAAGTGAAGCAAATGCAAAGTTCAAAGCAAGTGAAGACATGCACAAAATATTCTTTAGCCTCTACCATGTGATGTAATATTTCCATTCTAATAAGACAATGCTTATGCATTTAAACAGCATAGTTTATTTTACTGACAAAATGTGTACGAAATCAGTAAACATGTAAATGAACAAGCATGTGGTTATCATTGATGCAGGTGCTACATTTCCACATCATTGTTTAAGATGATTAATACACTTGGGGTAAAGGTAAAGCCTATAGATTTTAGGATAGAAGTGTCAGATATCAAGGTCACTCAGTGAAAGAAGAAAAAATATTTCAGCATGCAAGTTTAAATTATCTACATTTAAACAGAATGTGCAGTTTAGTCCTCTTGTTGTACAAATGTGAGACATATTCAGCAGAATTATTGTCTTTCACTTTTGTTATTAACACAGGAGTTACTAGATCCTGACAAGGGTTATGTGGAGGATGACAAAGTGCATTTGGAGGTCTTTGTCAAGGCAGATGCTCCACATGGTGTTAGGTAAGTGAGGTAGCAATAGATATCTTGTCTGCAATATTTGGTTGGCATATCTCAATTTTTAGTATATCACAAGTTTGTCATCTAAGACATGTTCAGAAGGTTTTTGTAGAAATCTTTATGATTTATTTGTTAATAGATGAAACGTAATCATTGCCAGATTCATAAAACCTAGCCAGTTTTGAAGATTAACTAGATTTAAAAGGTAAATATAGCATTATACCCCTGCTACATGGTTTTCTTATTAAAAGATAAATAAAATTCATCAGTCTAAGTGAAAGTTGTATAGAGGATAAGATTTTAATGAGAACAGTAATTAGAATTTGCATTGTGTGTGTGTGTGTGTGTGTGTGTGTGTGAGAGAGAGAGAGAGAGAGAGAGAGAGAGAGAGAAAGAAATAATATTATTTCCTTCCTTTTTTAGTTGGGACTCAAAGAAGCACACAGGATATGTTGGCCTTAAGAACCAGGGTGCTACTTGCTACATGAATTCCCTCTTACAGACTCTTTTCTTCACCAATAAACTCAGAAAGGTGAGAAATATCCTTACAGCTGAATGCAGTTTTTCAGTAACACCAACTGTGAAGAATTCGATTCTTTCTTGAGATCACTGGTCATAATATTCTAGCAGAAGATAAACTTAGTGATATTAAGAATGTATTTTTTAAAAACTGTTTTTGGCTTAACAACAATAATTTTTCAATTAGGTTCAGTTAATATGTCAGTTCTATTATGCATCTGTAGATGGTGGAATTTTAATTTCTTACCTGATTAAGGTTACTGCATGATAGATTTTTTACACAACCTTATCAAATTATTGTATTTTATGCTTCTCTAGTTTAATTCAAAACTTAAGTTAATGTGTGAGATGTTTTTATTTTGCTGTTAAACTTATGGTATCTTTTTCCAAGACAACTTGCACTTGGCAGAATTATTATGCAGGGGAATAATTTGTAATCCTCTTTTCATGTATCATTTCATTTTTATACTTGTAAGACCTTGAATGTGTGTTTACCCCTGCATTCCAAGTGTTCCTCCATTTTTTTTTTCCTGTCTGATTTTGTTTTTTATAGTATTACTTTACTAAAGATGGTTGGAATACAACCAAATTCAGCATGCAGAATTACATTGTTGAGATATTGAATGAGTTCAGTTTCAGGCATTTCATGGCATCATTTAAAGGCTACATAGCCTCTGATTTGCTGTTCTCTTAAGGATTCCTGCAGCATAACTTTACTAAGGAATGTTGGATTTCAAACATATGTATCATGCATCTTTATAGTTGCATAGTCCCTGAATGGGTTCTATTCCAACTTTCCATATGATCATTTGGAGTAGTTATGGCCCCTACAGCTGCCATTGTTTTACCGACACAACTGGGCTTCCATTAACACACATTTAAGCATCCCTGATGCAATAAAATAAAAAAGAATGTATTATCCTAATAGTCCCATCGGACAGATTAGAAACTGCTTTGTTGATCAAAAGGGTTCAAATTAGAAGGGATGTAAATGAACAAGCTGTTCAGCTATGAACTAGAGTAATTTGCCTAGGATTTGATCTCATTTTTCTGTGAATTCCATGATGAAAGAAACCAAGAGTGCTCAGACACTTTCTGTCAGAACTATTTGATAGTTTAAGTTGAAGATGCAGCTGATGTTCAGCTTATGGAAAATGCTGAAGTTACTCTTGAAACTAATCAATTAATGGGGATTCTGGGTAAATAGTCACTATTCTTTTCTCTCACTCTTTCAAGCATCTTAGATTCCCCATGACCAAATAGGGTTTTAAGCATCCCCTTCTAACTGCCAGTAGTACTCAACTTGAGAAAAGGGGGTCAGCATTGAGTGAAGTTGCTGATTTAAAAGGTAATCCACTATTATGGAGATGGAATTCCATAATGTTAATAACATCTTTTTCTATCCTATTTCAGAGACATGCTGCTGCCTGAGCTTTTTTGTATACTTGTTCAAAGTAGTGCTTAATATTTTATGGAAATTTTTCATAATAGATTATATGTAAAGTACAAACACTTACATAGGTATTATTTATGATAATGGCAAAAAATTAAAGCAAAATCAACCTTTTACTTGGAAATAACACATTTAGTCTTGATTCTCTGACAGTTACCCTCTCTGCAACATATGCATCTTGTAATTGAAACTTGAAAGTGGAACCCTTTAATATCATGAAGATACCCTTCAGATATGGGGGTTCATCTTTTTTAGCCAGGTTTCGATGTGATAACCCTATCCACACTTTGGCATATCGAGCAGATATTTCTGTGCTTTGTGTCTGTAAATTTCTTTGGGGTGGCAGCCACATTCAGTCCAAATTAAGTTGTTAAAATTTGAACATTGTTCCTACATGATCAAGACAAGGTGAGCACACAACTTGAATGGACTGATAAATAAGCAAATTTCCAGTGCCAGTCCATGTTTGCATAGATACCTTTCACTCAAATACACTTGTAATGGTGTCCCTCTGGTACACAGTAATACTTTAATATTAAACTTACAAAGTAACCTTTATAGATCAATTGCTTCCACCATTTTTAGCCTTTGTAGAAAGCACAATGCTGTTGGTTAGTTGGGAGGCAACTCATGAAATCCAATAGATGTTGCTAGGACAGAGCACTGTTGGATCCACCAAGGTGTAGTTAGGATTATCATTTCAGAACCTTGTTTAGTGTACATGGAGGTTCTCATGAATCCTTATGTTACCACACTTTGGGAAGCACTGTACAAGTTCCTATGTTTAAAGCCCAGTTAAGCAATATTATTATTATCCAACCATTACTAATAGTTTTTTTTTTTTATGAATTAACCCTCTTGATTTCTGACTAATTTAATTTTTTTGCTTTAAGTTATTTATTTTGTTTGTTTTCCTTACAGGCAGTGTACTTGATGCCAACCGAGAGTGATGATCCAGCTAAGAGTGTCCCTCTAGCCCTACAGAGAGTTTTCTTTGAATTACAATTCAGTGACAAACCTGTGGGGACAAAGAAGCTCACTAAATCATTTGGGTAAATACAGGATATTATAAATAGATGCTTTTCATTATGCATTTATTTTATGAGTAACATAATCCAAGTCAATAATAACAATGTAGATGCTGAAGTTCTGCTGATCTCATTGCACTTGTTTTGTTATTCATTGCAAAAAGAGTTCATGTACAATCAGAGGAACCTCTGCCTTTTTTAAAGATGTCCAAGATGAGTCACAGAGGTAGTTGTAATGAAATCAAGCTTACTTTGTGACAGATTACATGACGAAATATAATGCCACTGAGTATCTGAATACTAAAACATTGATGCACACAAAAAAAGATGATTCAAAAGCTACTTTTATTTAATAACAGTACATTTCTTTGAATATGTTTAATTGACCTCTTGTTTAGTTCATATATGTTAAGGAAATATATTGCAGGCTGTGACCTACTTTACTTCCCCAAGAACATTGCTTTTTTCCCCACTGTCATTCCAGAGATGCTGCCAGGTTAGATAATTGCACAAATTAAGCAAAATTTCTACAGGTTTGCAGTGATCTGCAAGAACTCCCATAAATTAGTTCAGAGATGCACATATGAAAATGTTATTGGTGCTGCATAAAGTTTTATTTAACTGATCACCTTAAAGTGCTTGTTGGGATATAAGTCATGCAAGTAGATGTAGTGCTTGATGCTACTTCTTTTTTTGAGGTTTTATGTATCTAGTTTCTTCTGCTCAACATGATTAGCATGTAGTGCACTGAAACAATCATTGTGTTGCAGTTTGATCCTTGCATTAAGTAAGTTTTGCATATGCTTGTTTAGAATAAAGGCTGCCTAGTAAACCCCAAATGGCTGATTCCCAATATGGGTCATTTTCCAGATGATAATTCATATAGAAAAAAATGGTTGATGATAGTAATTTTTAAAGTTGTGAAACAGACCAGATTATTGGAGCTCTTAAAGTGTTCTTGGAGATACCAATTAGTGATTTGAAGCCCCAAAATGGTGATAAATACAAGTCTAATGTACATGCTGGTTGGACAAAAATAGATGGCATGTTAGTTAAGCCTTCTTTCAGTAATATTTCGAAAATAACTGTAGCAAATGCAGAATACTGGGCCTAATTGAGATACAGACAATTTAAATAATATAATGCAGTTTTCAGTTCTTTTCTAAAACAATTTACCACTGCTGGATCATGTTTTACAAAAACTATATTTCTTTATCAGGGTTAAGATAAACTGAATAAATATGAATAAAATTAAGAAGTAAAGATATTTATTTGATCAAATTAATAGTCAGAAAAAAAGACTAGGGCATTTTGATGGACTTAATACCCAAATATAACAATATGGAATAAATAAGAAATTTCACATATTCTGTAAAGCGCTGATTCAAGAAAGCGAAACTAACAGAGTTTATGTCTGTAAAAATTTTATGTAACATCAATAATTAACAGTTTTTCAACTTATTCAAGCTAAGTTTGCTATGTATATACCCTTTCAGACAGGAGCACAGAAATATGTTCATACACAGTTAAGGAACAGAGAGCTTAGAAACATTGGACAGATTAATGTTTATACAACTTAGAGTGACAGCATTAAAGATTTTAATTTCAATTAAGTTCCAACAGAATGAAGTAGGAAGAAAGAGAGATGGACATTGAAGTGTTAGGTTAATGTTGAACTGTCATTGTTTCCTCTTTTCCCTCCTTTTTTATACTCCTGCTACAATTTGGTGATGGGTGAGCTCCCCATCTCCCTTTAAATAAAATCCTGGCAGCATCTCTGGTATTAGGAAATTCATTTTCATACATCCAAGGACATTTCTCGCTTGACATAAAAGGCAGAGGTTGTTCCATTTGAATTAATTTATTGGGATTTGATTAGAAAAATACATGTATTTAAATGTCTACCTGTAAGACTATTTAAATTTATGGGCATTTTAGTTATTATCAAAAAATTAACAGTGATCAATCAAAGGAAAGAGTTGGGATTACTGTTACTAAGGGAAATTTCTTGACAATTAAGAAAAGCGTTGGGATGTGCTACTGTGCTAGCATTGTTGGAATTAAATTTATTGACGAACGTTTTTGATAGGTCTTAGACTGTGCATAATCAGTTTGTTTTTCACAGTAACATTCATTTCATAATAAAAGTTATGAGAACAAGGTCAAAAATAGCTTTATAAAGAAGCAAGTTCAAGAAATACACCATATCTCTCACTATTCCAGTAGCTATGGTTGTGGTGTCAATTGTGAAGTTAAAATTTAAGATTTTCAGAAACATATATCTTTTACATCTGTTGCTGTACTTGACTAAAATTTGGACAGATGCATGTTAATTGTTAGGGTCAGAGATCAATAGTCAGCATTGTTAATTAAAAAGAAGAATGATTTCTGCATAGTACCTTTATTCGGCTGAAGCTTGTGGATGAGTTACACTTGGAGTCTTCAAGAAGTCTATATTTTAGGTCATTGTCATTGTTGCAGAAAAGATAGTTTCTGTATAAAATCTTAGTTGTGTACCATATAGCATACAGGTCAAAGTTACTATAATAGTAGGAAGAAAAGCTGTTTTAGTACAGTAAGATAACTTCTAGGCCACCCACCAGCACTAAACTTTGAAGATGACTTGCACTTGGATTTAGACAGAAGCCTGTTGATATTTTGTTTAAAGGTCAAGGTCACTGTAACTTAATGAAAATGAACCGTTTTTGCACAGTAACATAATATCAACGTCTGAACTTCATGGATTATTTCAACATCTGAACATCATGGATTGTTTACATTTGGAGTAAGGAAGAAGCTTATTTATTTTGGGTCCAACAATCAAAGTCATTGTGGCAAAATAATGGTTTCTGCACAAAATCTTCTGTTCTGTACTATATACCTTCACCCAAGTTTGGGTTGGAAACTTGTATGCTGATTTAATGGTTAAATTTAAAGGTGAAGATCATTTATTGAAAATGAAGAAGAAAACAAAATATCTTTAATTATCTTTAGTTTTATCTTTTAAGTTTGGACCGAAGTTAGTGAAAGGCTCACAATGTCGGCAAGAAAGCTGCATATTAATTTTGTTTTCAGAAGGTCAAATAATGTGATTTTTAAAAAATGGGTTTTTGCATAGTAACTTTCTCTTTAGGTCAATCATCAATGCCATTTTAAGTCTAATAATATTATGATTTCTACACAGTATGTTTAGGTCAATGCCAGTTACCTTGACCAAAGGTCAAGGTCATTGATACCTCATTGCTTAGTGATTTCCAGTCAGCCATGCTAACAGTCCTCTTGTTTAAAAAAATATATATTAATTTACAGATGGGAGACCCTGGATACCTTTATGCAACATGATGTTCAGGAGCTTTGTAGGGTGGTAAGTAAATTGTGCTCTTGACTGTTGTATTCTTTGAAATATTGCATGTTGAATTCATAACTGAAACACAAAGGTGTGCTCTTAGTGCATCCAGAATATAAATCCATAATTTTAATCAAAGTTTGCTTGTAAATTTCTCCCGTCTTTTGGTAATAGGTTTCATATTCAAATGCATCATGTTCTGCAAAGTTTTATGGGAGAATAGTCAGTTGGTCTTTTTTTCTTATTGTGTGAAATACCACTTGCATTGAGCTTGATTGGTACCTAATAAAATTTGTTTGTACTATGCAAGATCAAGGGATTAAGATCATTGCACATTTTATGAAAAAATGTGCTATGCAATTATTGTTAGGTAAACAGGAAGTGTCTCTGGATACTATGGTTTGTACAGGTCTTTAGAAACCCTTGGATTCACTGTTATGGATCACTGGAATCTTACCTCTTTCTGCATGGGTTTGAGTCTCTGGCTCGGTAAATGTGGGTATGTGAGAAAGCTTGACAGTAGTTTCTCATGGGTCAGTGGTTCTTTCCTGGCTTTTTCCATGTTCTTCCTCTACAGTTTATATTGTCTGCCATGTATATCCTATCTTGTGCTGAAAATTGGTGTTAAATCCAGCATCTTAACAACTCTGTTTTATTACTAATACAGCAAAAGAGGTTTCAGGATTTGACTGAACAAGTTGGTATGCTTATTTAAGCAAGTCCTTGGTTACTGTTGCATCTGAACTCAGTTCTAGCAACTTTAGCACATTTCGGAATCTCATTGAAATCTTCATCATTTTTCCGTTTAACCTGAAAATACTTGTTTAAATTTGCAAACAGCATTTTGTCCAAGTCTCTTGATTTCGAGTTCACAGACAATATTTATATGGCAACAATCGGAAATGTAATCAATAACAGTGATTGTGCTGGGTACTTTGCCAGTGTCACAAATTGCGATTTTGTTTTCCTTATTGGTAACAACAGTTTTGGCTGATAAAAACACTTTTTGTCACAAATTGCGATTTTGTTTTCCTTATTGGTAACAACAGTTTTGGCTGATAAAAACACTATATAGTCTTGGGTTTGGAGTGGAGAAATTCAAAGTCACCATGACAGGAAGCCGCAGACTTGTATATAAAACCGCACTGGAATCGATTGTTACATAAACAAATCCTTATTTCATATTGACAAACCACCCTAACAGTTTATAATTATATCATAATCCAGTTATGCTGATATCTGACCTTGATACTGTATGCTGTAATATAATCAAAATAACCAGTCAGTCTTACATATTGCTAGAGAGTACATTTGAGGATAAAAATATAAAGAAAATCTGCTTGTTCAGAGTGTATATTGGATAAATAAAACAAATCTTTAAAATGGTTGACTAGAATATTTACATTAAATTGTTACATATTTTTTTTTAGATTGTTTAAAATTTCACTTCATTCTAACATAATTGCTTACTGTAATGATTTATTTAGTAAGTCTGAAAATCATTAAATTTACCCATCCACCATGGAGTAAATATAAATAGTCTTTTTTGACCAAGTTATTTGAGGAGTGGGTGTATGTTAGTGGTGACCAGAGAGGAATAATGGGAAGTTATAAAATCATTCTGCCTCATTTTCATGAGTGCAAGTCACAATTTTAGGTTTATATAAAAGCATTAGGAGATCAGGTCCAATTATTCACAACTCCTTACCTATTGTCCTACTTCAGTGAAAAGAGAAATAAACTTGAGGGGAGTTGACAGGCAGCAACACTGAATTAGGGGTACTGTTCGAATGATTTTTTGAGAATCATGTTTATAGATGATAATACATTAGTAAAAATATTTATTGAAAGAGATACAGAGGGGATAATTGCTTAAAATGAGCAAATAACATTTCATTGTGTGGGCAAAAACAGTATTTTCATAATCAGCAATCAAGCAATGACCACATTACTATGATCATAGTACATGTTTAAATTCTTTTTTTTTCTCTGTGAGATAGAGACAAGAAAGTGTTTATGGCTTCGAACATATTTATCTAGTATTTTACTCCATTGAATTGTGAAAATTGTTTCTAAGAAATATCAGTGATTTAACATATCAGCAGTTTAGAGTTTTATAATCTGCCATGTTTTGTGTATATTTGCATAGAATTTATTAGCATATGTGAAAGTTCCATCATCTGACAGTAAAATAATACAATAAATTAGAGACAAACAGTCATACAAATAATTATATTGTTATAAAGAATATACAATTTTTAAATTTTTTTAAATAAATTTCATGTAGTGCATTGGTATTAAGGCCATTAGAATACAAAGTATCTAATTTATGAATCCAATAAGTTTCATTTATGAGTCTCTTTATGTCTCCATGCACAATATCTATTGTCATGAAAGAAAAATAGAGTAGACAGTGATTATTAGTAATTAAAATCTGTTGAAATATTAGAGGAAAACTGAGGATCTCTTGAATTTTTTATATGAAAGCAATGATTATTCATTCCCTTAGAAACTTGTTGAGGTGTTTGTCTGACATTGCATATTACATTTTTTACAGGTCATCAGAAAAATCACATCAGTTGATATGCAGTTAGTGTTAAATTGTAGAGTAAATACCTCTTTTGTATTAGTGCTACTGAAAGAAGCACATTCTCTTAATGTTTGCACATTGAGAGCACTGGTGTCTATTACATTTAGATGATGATAATTATCTTTTTTATTTTCTGTTTCATTCTAATTAGACAATTTTACTAATTCTTGGGTCTTCTATAAGCAAGAATTGGTTTATTGTCGTAAAGTGATTTTACACTGGTTTTTGGGGGGATACATTTAGGAGACTTCAATATTTATTAATTATAATGCCTATATTAGGTAATGAAGGATTATATTGTATTGCTAAAGGAAATATATTTTCTCAGTTGTACAATTTGCTGTGTTTAAAGGCTTGTGTTGATAAGATTATGGACTGTGTTCAGCACAGACTCAATGGCATGTTTAGGAGAATGTCTGTTTTGGAAATGTGTTTTTAAATATGAAAATTTTCCTCTTCAGAATGTCACTACAGGTCAGTCTTCCGAATCATGCAAATCCATTGAGGTGGTATTGGTGGGATGGGGGACAGTGGGTTAAAGTGGTTGGAAAGCCTTTAATAGGAGAATAGATTATGGTTTATTGCTATTCAATTTTAAAGTTTTAATTTACTGTTGAGCAAGCAAAAGGAAATTTCATGCAGTATTCGGTTCACTTGAGGCTCCATGGATGTGTTTTGCAGAATTATGTAGTTCTTTCTTCGTAACTTAATGCCCTGTATGAAAACCCAAATAACTCGGTCATTATTTACTACTGATATTCAATTCCTACATTTGCCTAATACAAATGATAGCAGATAGAGGGCATTGAACTATTTGAGTGAGACTATATCATTCCACCCTTTTTTTCTCTTTTCCTTTCTCCTTTACCTCCCCCCACCCTTTCATCGAAAAACTTTTTTAAAAAAATGATTTGTATTATAATGGCTTGGAAGTCATTGGTCAGGATGATTGAAATGCTAAATTCGCAGACAACAACTACATTTTTTTTTTCTTCTCTCCAATTCAGAACCTTACAATATGCATAAATGGCTAAAAGAACAGTGTAGTCCTTTTTTTTAGTTAAAACTTTAAAGTATAACCATCTACATCTCCCAAGTGCTGTTCATATATGTAGAAAAATGTGTTGTCTGTTTCAGCAGCTTTATACAGTGTACATATGCTGACTTAATTTCATGGTGAGAAATAACCATCTACATCTCCCAAGTGCTGTTCATATATGTAGAAAAATGTGTTGTCTGTTTCAGCAGCTTTATACAGTGTACATATGCTGACTTAATTTCATGGTGAGAACAGGAGATTTACTTGGAGACAAACAAGGGAGTCAACATACAAAAGCAGTGCATGCTAACAGATTTAAGACTGAGAAAATATTATTTACTAAGTGAATGAAAATGAATTGTTTATTATCATCCTTTTAGAATAAGCAATTGTGGTTGTTTGTTAGCTGAAAGAGACTTAAGAATGTATGCAAGAAACTAAAGTTTTCATAGAACTTTTGTCAAGTTTGAGTGTTACATTCAGTTTTGGTTCGTGTGTATGTATGTGATTGAAGTAAATTCTGTTTTATGCAATAAACACAATCCATTTGAATTTTATGTTTAGCTACTGAATTTTCACATTTACAGAAAAATTGAGCTGAGATAAAGGAAGCACATTTTTTATTTTTCAAAATTTACAATGAGAAATTTATGTATTAATAAATCAATAGATATATGCATCATACTGAAGAATCAGAATACAGATTGTTCAATTAATATTTTCATGCCCCATGCCCCCCAACCTACTTTTTAGAATTGTGGTTTTACTCAATTTGTTACCCTTATATCAGTAGGAACATAATTCTCCACCCTATTTCAGTGTAAAACAGTACATTACCAAAACATTTGAAGATAAAATATATGCATATTATTGGATCTGAACTTGGTTCATCAGTATGCTGGGCAGCCATACTTAACACTATGTGGGGGTCAACAAATAGCTCAGATTTCTTGGTAATAATGTTATTGATGCATCAGTGAATATACTTATCATATTTCACTCTAGTGAATTATTCCAAATATTTTGCTTGGAAAATCCAGTAATTTATGGCCAAGCATAAAATAATATAATGTTTTTCAGCTTCTAGAGAATGTGGAGAGCAAGATGAAAGGAACATGTGTAGAGGGAACAATACCAAAGCTTTTTGAAGGAAAGATGCTGGTAGGTATTAAAAGAGAGAATTTATACAACAATGAAAAGATTGAAAAATGCAACTTTACAAGAAGCAGAGTGTGATAACTTTGTTTTGTTATCCTTGTACTATAACAGATATGTATTCTTTCATGTGATACTTTTATATATCTTTTCAGCTTTAAAACATTTTCACAATAATTTTTAACATCAGAATAAACATGGGTTGTGTTGTACAGTGGATACAATTATGGGAATAGAGAAAATGTCAGTAAACATAACGAGTTCAGATCCCAAATACACTTTTTTTTATCCATACTTAATAGAAGAGAATTAGTCATTTTTGCCAGTGATCCTGCATATCATTACAAGTAGCTTGGATTAAATAAAGATCTTTGTGATCCATTGCATGTTATCAGATTGGAGAAAATTGCATTTCATGCTCTAGCGGTAACTTGCACACTCAGTTTTCATCTTGCAATTTTCATAACTAAGATGGATTGGGTTTAAAGTTTTAGCAGTGTTTTTATTATTAGGTAATCTGACTGTAAGGTTGTAGTATGGCCCCTCACCTATTATGGGCTGTGTCCATCAGCAGTTGCTTGTTTTAAGCTTGTTTTCAGTCAAAATCCTTTAACAACCTGTTTTCAGAAACTAAACAGAACTTGTTTAAATTTGACAGAAAGGTTCATGGCAGGACACCCTTTCAAAAGAGAAAAATTTAAGCAGCTTCTCCAGAACTGCTGACTAGAATTTCACCAGAAATCACCCTAGCATGAAGATCTTGCAAGTTTGTACAAAATGATGCTAATCCACCCTCAGTTATGGCCTGATTGAAAATGGAAAACCTTTAAACAATTTTTTTAAAACAGCTGGACAGAATTTGATCCAGTTTTACAGAAAATCATGCTGGTATGGAGGGTTTTTATGTTCATCAAATAAAAAAAAAGCAAAATCCTTTCAACAACTTCTTCAGAACTGTTGAATGAAATTTTGATTATTTAACAGAAAGAATCTGGTATGAGACATGAACTTCAGATTTGTACAAAAGATACTGAATCTCATCACCACTGTTGCTGAAAGCAAAAACCTTAAAATTTTCTCGGAAAACGTGGAACATAATTTTGACCAGATCTAGCAGAAAGCTTTCTGCAAAAGATTTTTGAAGTTTGTACAGCTTATGCTAATCTGCCATCAAACGTTACAATTACGAATACTAAAAATAGCAAACCCTTAATGGTTTTTTTCCCCAAATCTACTGAACAGATTTTGATCATATTTCACAGCAAACAAACAAGCATGAAGACCCTTTAAAGTTATACAAATGCTGCTGATCTGAAGTCAAATCTGCCCACTGTTGCTAAAAATAGAATACCCTTGAAAACTCTTGATTAGAATTTGACCAAACACTTTGAACTTGACAGAAAGCATCCTTGCTTGAAGACCTTACCATTTTCACATCTGTAGGAATTATATATACCAGTAAAATATAGCCACACAAAAAATAGATAAGCATTAAAATGATTTTTCTTCTCCAGAACTACTGTATAAATTTTCTCCAATCTTGACAGAAATCATTTGGCTTGAAGACTTCTCAAATTTATGCAGATGATGCCAGTCTATAATCAAATGTGGCCACTATTACTTTAAAATAGACAAATGTTTGAACATCTGAATTGGACACATTTGTCAAGATACTGGCAGAGGGCTTTCAGTTTGTACAGCTGACTCAGATCTGCTATTAAATATGGCCATTATTAAGAAAAAAGTACTATTTTCTGTGTGAATACACAAAATTTACTACTAAAAAATAGAAAAATACTTGACAGAATTTGATGCCAAACCACCACTAATGATGCCAAACCACCATCTCACCTCAGTCTGCGTGGGTTTGAGTCTAAGATTCGGTGAATGTAGATGTGAGAAAGCTTGCCAGTAGCTTCTCGTGGGTCGGAGGTTCTTATCGCGGATTTCTCGGTTTCTTCCTCGACTATTTATGCTGACCGCCATGTATAGCCTATCATATGCTGAAAAATGGTGTTAAGCCCCAGAACAACAACAACAAAAATGTTGATACTGTTTTATGTTTATAAAAAAATGATGTGCAAATGATTCTGATGGGCCATGAAATATAGATGAAGATATAAAAGAAAAGAGAAACTTTGCAACAGTTATGTTCATTACATGTTGTGCTCAACAGCATTGGGAGAAATTTCCACAGAAAGAATCAAACTCAAATTTCATGGTCTGCAGTTCTTGCATTTGGCTGTTAGGTATATGTCAGGTGTGAGTGGTATGGTGTACATTTGGTCCTCTTATTTGCTATCTACTATAAAATTCCATGCTTTGAGCATGGACTTAAATATCCAAAGTACTTCCATAAATATTGATTTTTTGGCCAGTACAGATTGCCTTTGCACAAATGGTCGTCTTGTATGTAATTTGTTCTGTTATTATGTAGAGCAAGGAAGCTTGAGAGATGGAGCATTTGGCATTTTCAGTTTATAAAATGCTATAACTTAATGCGGTCTTGTACCCTGACATAATTTTGTTTCATCTCTCTCACACATACACTCGTGTGTGCACTCACATGCATGAACTAAAACATGATTTCAAGGTTCTTAATTTTTGATTGCAATTTAATAATGAGATTATTGTTGCTGTAAAAATACAAGTTGGACTTAATTTCTTGACAATGTGGACTTATATCATTGTGTACAATTTACCAATAAATAATACCCATAACTAATACATGTTCAGACCATCATAATCATTTTGTCAACATTGCACAACATAACAGCTTCATATTCTCTCTCTCTCTCTCTCTCTCTCTCTCTCTCTCTCTCTCTCTCTCTCTCTCTCTCTCTCTCGTTCACAAATAACAAAAATCTTTTTGAGTAGTTTCAATATTTATTGTAATTAGATGCTTGAGTTGAGAGCAGAATGAGACAGAAAATATGTTTGCTTTGTGTGTTTGTACTGTTAGGTTATTGAGTAGCGTGTGGAGTAGCATGTGTTCCATAGAACTTGTTCAGCTATGATCCATTTTTTTTTTCATACATGATCAGTACCACCAAATGATAATTATTTATTTTACATATAATTTTTCGTACACTGAAATTATTTTTCAAAAAGTTACATGAAATATGGTATTGGTTAATACACAAACGCATTTTCTCTATCCAGTTTTGAATAAACATTTTAAATTTTTTAAAAAATATTTGCTTCCAAGGTGCTTTTGTAGGCTTAAATTTGTATTGGATCTTTTTATGATATTTTAGTGTAATTGTTTTGTGTATTTTTATTGTAGTCCTATATTAAATGCAAACATGTGGACTATGGATCTAAGAAAGAAGAAGCTTTCTATGATATCCAGTTAAATGTGAAGGGCAAGAAAAATGGTAAGTAAATGTCTGAAACTTCAGGGAGAAAGTTTGTTCTTATTTATTTGTTAAATTAATGAAATTTGGGTTTTGATATAATCAATAAGCAGGAAAATTGAGCTCTGATCTTCCTATGATTAGTTGTGAAATTGTTCATAAAGATGGATTAGGAGTACTAAATGAATTGTAAAAAGGTACCACATGACAAGATCAGAATTTTGCCATGTTACACCATTTGCTCCATTTATATCTAAGTATTAATGGTAACATTACAGACATAATTTACTTTTTTTGCTCATTTTTAAGGAGGTTCAATTAGTTAGAACTTGTGTAGAACAAGACTGTATTGTTGCTGTACAGTGACTCGAGCATAACATTATAGGCCTAATTAAAAGCTGTTGAGTTCTACATTTTACACAGCCGAAGATAATGAAATTGGTATGTGACTCCCAGGTTTTGGCACTAACAGCATATTTAAAAATTCTATTGTTGTGAAAATCACCAAAACAAAAACCTTATATTACCCATTTGAGTCTTAGTCATCAAGATATTTGTGTGCCTTTTAGAAACATGTAAAACAGCTTTATGACCAAGACTGCAGGGTGGATTCAGTTATATGGCTTTATTTTAGTGACTGTTTTCAAGTACATCTAATACTGTTATATCATTGTGCATGAATATTTAAAACTTGTTCTATTGCATTTTTTTATATTGATCAAAAGTGCCATTCAATAACATTATGTTTCTGCAGGAGCAATATGCTGACAGTTTAGATTGAAAGCTTAGAATTAAATTATTTTGCATAATTTGAATGCATTTAAACAATTTCTGTGGGGAATTTTTGTTACATTTTAGTAAAATATACAAATAGTCTGCTTATTTAGTGTGCTAACACTTTCCAAAAAGCACAGTGGTTGATATTCAGAAAGATTTATTTTCTTAATCTTTGATGCCACATACTATTGAATACAAGTTAATTTCTTAAGTGGTTAACATGTCTCTAGGAAAAATGAGAAAAGGATTTACACCACTTCTTTGACAATTTGTTGACAATGGGATCCAAAAACAAAAACTGCGGCAATAGGTCTAGTTGGTCCCAAATAGTGCTGCTCAGATATCCAATATGGCTGTCAAAGCACCCCTATTGAAAATCTTGTTATTGCTACTCATTCTGAATGGATAAACATATAAACATTGGGTTTTCACCAGAAAACTTTTTATGATGTTTAGTTGGTACTAAATTAAAATGGTGCTGATATGACATCCAGTAAGTCCACCATGGCAGCCATCATGGGAATTGTGATATTTGCTGCTCTTACTAAATGTAAAGTCATCGCATTGACTTCAGGTTTTTGCCAGAGGACTAATCATATATTGTTCACTCTCAGTGGAAATAATGCTGATCTGACCTTTAATATGAACATAATGAAAATCTTTTCTCAAATTCTTCTGAATAGATGGTAATATCAACATGTTTTCACCAAAAGTCTTCTAAAGGTGTCTAGTTTGTCCTAATGAAAGTGGTACTGATCTTACATCTAAGATTTGTGTCACAGTGGCAGTTTGAAAAATCTTGTTCATGAATATCAGAGATGGTTTTAATACAGCAGTCAGTAAGAAGAAATTGTCCTATCATGAATTCCTGGAAATTCTTTTAAATAGTAGAGTATTCTTTCTATCTTAATCAGCTCATTCGCAAGTAAGAAGTTTGTTTGATCACATGGATGTTCAGTTGTGATGCTGATGTTTGTTAAGTATGACATTATTTTTTTTTAAGTCAAGCATATCTGGTATGCATCTTAAAGATTAAGTACAACCTTAATTTGTTTATTTTGTTATTAATTTTTCCTGTTCTTTATATGTCTGCCTGTATATAAGGTCAGTGTTTCCTCTCTGTTTCAGTCACAGAATCTTTTAAAGATTACATCAAAGTAGAGTCTCTTGATGGGGACAATAAATATGATGCTGGAAGTTATTCATTGCAGGTAAAAGATAACAACATACTGTATGTTTGGCTGAGAAGAGTAAAAGCAGCTCTTTACATTGTACATCTAATCAGTGTTTTATAACATGAATGCTCAATTGTAATCACATTGATGACTGGTAAGCCTTTCATCACATGAACATGCTAATATAGAGAAGGCTTTAGTGGTCTATTCACTTTTTTTAAATCCTCACATATTCCTGTGACTATGCCGTGCAACAGGGTTTTTTTATTTATTTATTTTTTTTATTTAGAGTTTGGAATACAATGTCCTTAATCAAAGCCACATAAAAATCTGACAGTCCTCAAGTTTTTTTTGTTTGCAGTTCTTTATCTTTTCATTTTTCAATCTTTACTTTTAATCAGCAAAGTAGTCATTATTTTGCTGATATGCTCTTAAACCCTACACATACATACTGTCTGGGACCTTGTTTATTGTATTCCAGTAAAGAAGATTGTATAAATTGAATCCTGCCTAGGATTTTGTGTGTGTGTGTGTGTGTGTGTACCAGTGAAGAAGTTGGTTGAAATGGAATATAAAACATAACAAAATGGCAGAGAGCAAAAGTCACTATACATGTCTTTTAATATGTCCAATATTGGAATCTTTGTAATGCCATATCATTCTTTATCTAACATACCTTTTTGGTATATAAAAGAACCAAATATTTTAGGGACATAATGTTGCAGAACCATATCAGAAGCTCAGGGATTCTATCCTTCACTAGATGCAATCTCAAGAGAACAAGGTTCCTAAACCTTTGCAGAACTCTAAATTAGGAGTATCTAGGGGACCTCTTGTCCCCGAGATAGAATTAGACTGGTTAGTAAATGTGTAAAGTGATCATAGAATCTAAGGTCAGGTTTATGATTATGGAGCTGTTAAACTTGGGATTGAAGGAAGGAATAAACTTGGAAAAAATTTGGAAATGATGCATCTTTACTTTGTAGTTTAGTTTAATCATGTTGGGATTTATCTTAATATTCATTTTTAAAGCTTCATCATTTTAGATGTCTGTAAATAGATGCATCCTTAATATTCAAGGGATTCAAGGTTGTGAAAGTATAATCTGGCAAATTGAATGTGGAATAGGATGTTACAAAGTAAAACCAAATTAAAATATAAAATATTGTCACAATTATTAAAACATTCTACACACACAAGATATTTTACTAGAATGAATCTATCAGTCCTGTTCTTGATTAGTAAGAATCTCTGTTATTTGTCTTTTCAGGAAGCGGAGAAAGGGGTGATATTTTTGAGCTTCCCACCTGTATTACATTTACATCTTTTGCGATTCATGTATGACCCAGCAGCTGATGCCAATGTGAAAGTGAATGACAGGTGAGAGGAACTTCAAGAAAAATTAAGGAAAGGGCTGTATCTTAAAACATAAGAGTTGTCCGTTACGAATCACTGCCATCTCACCTCTGTCTGCGTGGGTTCGAATCTAGGATTCGGCGAACGTGGATATGTGAGAAAGCTTGCCAGTAGCTTCTCGTGGGTCGGTGGTTCTTTCCGGTGATTTCCCGGTTTCTTCTTCCACCATTAATACTGGCCGCCATGAATAGCCTATCGTGTGCTGAAAAATGGCGTTAAGCCAAACAACAACAACAACAATCATCAAAGTGAAGCCCTTTACTCTCTCGCAACATTGTTGAGCCTAATTCCTGTAAGGATCGCCTCTTAAAGATAATGGTATAATATTAACCTTAGTGGTACATGTTTTTTAGCCAACATTTATTTTAGCATGCATGCCAATCATTACCCTTTTGATGTAATCATTATGCTTTTTTACTAAATTATGCATAAACGAATCTGGATTATGCTTTTTCGGTATATCCCGCTCACAAAAATTTTAATAATTTGTTTTCTAATTTTTATTAACATCCCAATTTTCCCACAGACCGTATTCTTTAAAAAATGGCTGCTACCTAACTACGAGATAAGAGTACACTTATCTATAAATTGGCATGAACTTTCCTAGCAGAGGTATGTTCTATTTTTAGCAGCTCCCCTATTTCCAAGAAACGCTGGATTCTACTTTCAAACTGTGACATAAGTTTCTGTTTATAGCAGCTCAGCTGTATGGCTTAGTTAGGAGAGGACAGATTGGTTTTTTAATTTGTGATGATTGTTTGCAGATTCTTTGTTCTATTTCATATCTGGTACAGAACCAGTCTGTAAATATTTGGCACTAAAAGTCAATTCAGATTTATTCTAGTTGATGCAAGCGTTAGGAGTAAAAATGTTTTTCAAATAATTTCACAGATGGATTTAAGATAAAAAACAAATTTAGAGATGAATACATGAATTATTGAATACAGCGTTCCAATTTAGGGCAGCTTCACACACATTGCAGGCTGTATGGAAAGGATTTTAATATTGGTAGTAAAACAAAGAAACCTTGAATTAGCTGGTTTTACTAACTCCAATACTAAGATAACTTCTTTTTTACAGCAGAGCTCAATTATGGATACAAATTTTACAATGCAGAGGTGTTACTTACCGAGTTCTTAATAGAACACGTACTACCTCTAGCTTTAGAAAACTACATCGGTACTGATTCCAAAATTGCCAAAATTATATGCATACATATGAAAAAAGAAAATCATCTAATATTTTTAGGTATTTAGAAGAATATATTGAATTACTCAGAATTGCAGAGGCCATGAAAATTAAGTCATTTGGTATTGCCACAGAGAGAAGTAGTGATTAAAGAAGTTGCATTCTATATTTTGAAAAATGTCTCCATCAGTATACATATCAGGTTGTCCCTGTTATATGATGCACCTAGCTGCAGAAAGACTACCAATAAATTAGAAGGAGAACTTTTGTAGTATCAAGTTGGCATCATACCTGACAATGTAGTACTTCCTGTGGACAGAGTTGATCTGCAATGGCACCTATTTTCCAGCTAAAAGACTCAATAACTGGAAGATATAAATTTTCTCTTCTTTGTCAGGTTATGAAAGGAATATTGGTTCTTTACCAGTCTAATGCTGACTGAGAGATTTTTCAGTATTGTTAGCAAAAGTAAAACTGAATTCAGATCCAGGCTCCGAAACCCAGCACTTAGTGCTCTACTTTGAGCAAAACATTTATAGTTTCAGCTGGTACAAAGTGTTTTCAATTGCAACATGACAGTCTTGTTTTTTGAAGCTAAAAGTGCTACATATGAAAACTTGAAGTAGTTATTGATGTTAAAAGACTAAAGGCTAAAGTGGTAAATAAATCATTTTGGACATATGCTTATTGTTTATGCTATATGTGGATTACTCTTTTGCTGCTCAGATTACTCTTTTTGTCCACATGGGTTACACTTTTTCCTTGCCAGGGGTAGGCATGTATGTTTTAGTACTAAAAACATGACATTGGAAACTGGGTATCAGTACAGATTTAATGAATTACTCAAATTACCCTATAATTTAAATATTGGTTCTGTACACATTAAAATGTTATATGTGAGGGGAATATTTTACATTTTTGTACCAATATGCTCACTGCTGATCATGATAGAGGTATGGCAGTTCTTGTGGGGTACTTTTGAGTTCAGACTCATCAGGGCCAAGGGTTTCTGGCTATAAAAAGATTACTGCCAGGGGGGGGGCATTCAAGAGGGGAATCGCTGTATCCCTGATGTGTACCAATATGTTGTAGTTAAAGGTTTTTGTCAAATGTAAAGACACAAAATTATTGTGATATATGGTAAGACATTAAACATGTGATTTTACAATGAAATTCCAGTCAGTAACCAGCATCTTTATCAATTGCCCACCCTAAGGCCCATGTAATAGTAGAATGCTCAATTGCAGACAGATCTTTTGCAGTTGTTGAGTAAGTATATAAAAATAACATTCCTCTTTATTTCCCTGTTATGTTTAATATTTATGTGATATGTGATAAACATTATCAGGAGAGTAATTTGATATGGATTTTTTTATTACATCTTTGACAGCATCCAGACCCACATCTGTTAAAGGGTCTCATTAAATCCTTGTAACTTTCAACTGATATAGCAATCCATATGAGGGTATGCTAATGTATATATCTATAGACGAAAGTACAGCTTATAGACCTGATGAACAATTGCATCAGTATTATAAATTGCTCATTATAATATTACTGACAGATTACTTTTCTTAAATTTGTGCTCATTTTAATGAGTATATGTGTTTGTTTGTTTTTTTCAGATTTGAATTCCCTGAGAGGTTGAACCTTGATCAATTTCTTAATAAGAAGGAAAAGACTCCGGCAGTATATATTCTTCATGCTGTGTTAGTCCACAGTGGTGATAACCATGGAGGGCATTATGTTGTGTATATCAATCCAAAGGGAGATGGAAAGGTAATAACAAAGACATCGATTCTATTTCATAATTATTATATTCAGTTCTGCTTTATTTACAAGTCATTATTTATAAACTGATTGGTTGGCCTTTTAATCACTGGTCATTATTATAAGATATCAACAGAAACAGATTGTAAAAATAGCCTCACAAAACATCAGTAGTATTCTATTGCATGTACTAGGAAATATTTTTTGCAGTTTTGCTATCTTTAATCACTCCCTCAGTTAATTTAAAAAATAGGAAAATATTCTAATCAAAATAGGACCTCCTGCAAAAGGAACTAATCCAGTGTCACAATTTGGGTGACAAGTGTATATTGTAAAGGTTGTTTGACTTGTTTATCCAGTTGGCATACATAAAACAGAAAAATATGTATCCTCAACTTCCTCAATATTTTCTAAATCAAACCTGAGAAACTCTTAATTTTCACTCTCACAATCATCAAATATCACTATGAGGTCCACCATTGTTTATTTATCTTGAATAAAACATGTTCAGAAAAAATGTTTTTGTTTTGTAACCATGGCTTAGGAATAGTTCAAATTTATAGATCGTGAATGACATCATCAGTTGCCATATTTATGGTCAGCAGGCAGATTTATTGTTAACTTCATATGGTGTTTGGAAGTTGAAAATATTGAATCTCAAGATACTTTTACAACAATTACATATATAAACAGAATTCCTATATTTGTGTTTTTAAGTTGACTTTTCTTCAGTGTACCTTGTTAAAAGTAGTATATTTTGGTGATTGCATATAGGAGAAACTACCAAATGCATAAATTCATCATGACTATAGGCAGGATCAAGGCTAAATGAGTAAGATGGCTCATATTTTTCATGCAGAATATGTGCATGATCAAGCTGTTGCTTTAGTTTTTTTTAGAAATTATGACCAACAAATAAATATGTCATTTAAGGCAAAATTGAGAATTAGCATTTTAAAATATTTAAAAACTTCATCACAAATACAAAAAGGAAAATTCATATTCTTAGATCACATTTATGAACTTTTTAAATGCATGTTTTTTAAGTTTACAGTAGCAGTACATGATATTTCATTATACCCTACTGAAAATTGATTGCTATACTGAGGTCTTGTTAAGGTTGGTAGGCTGCCAAAGGGCTCACTTTGACCTTGTGGACCTATATTAGAGATGTAACAGTCAGCCTTCCTATGTTGTTCATACCATAACAAGATGGGTTCCTCAGCTTAGCAGGATTTGCAAGAGTGATAACTTTTTCTCCATCTGTGTCTATTTATAAACTGTGTTTATCCTAGCTAATATCTCACATTACTCTAAGCATCAGGATAATGGAGACAGGGCCAACTTCGGGATAATAGGATTTTGCTGTCTCTTCTTAACATATTGTTTGGGCATATTTTGATTGGGTAATGTATTTGAAGGAGAAGCAAAGTTTTGAAATAACATGTTTCTTTAATAATATTTGCATGATCATAGTACAAGTACACCCTTGAAAACCTTCCCTTTTTGTTATGTTCTGAAAGAGCAGCACATTTCTGCTTCTGTAGTGAGTAACATTTGATGGGATTTGGATGCCAGTCCATCTATTCAAGGTGGGACCACTCTTGACTGACTTCTGCCTAGGCAAGCAGATGGCTTTTTAAGATTTGGTAGCAGAAATGTTTCTTATGTATTATGACTGGATAAGTATTATCACAGAAATATATTTTATTCTATATTAGTAACTAACTAAATATATTCTTCAAAAGGCTATAGTGGAATATTCAAAATTTCTTTAGTCAAGATTTAAATTTTCATGCTTGTTATCTATTGAAGGAATATGAAACTTTTTTTGTTTGCTGTACAGTGGTGCAAGTTTGATGATGATGTGGTGTCCCGATGTTCCAGGCAGGAGGCAATTGACCATAACTTTGGTGGTCATGATGAGGACATATCGGTCAAGCACTGTACAAATGCCTATATGTTGGTCTATATCAGGGAAAGCTGTATGGGTAAATTGCATTTTTCATTTCTGTCACAGTAGTAGCTAAAATATCTTCCAGAATTATGATTGATAAAAAAAAGTTCTCCCATCATTGATGATGTTATTATAGGAATGATATTGGAGAATTCCTAATATTTTGTAAATAAATATTGAGTAAATAAATTTTGATGTATCATTTGAGGGGTTTTATCTGTTGGTATTCCATTTTCCTTTGTTCTTGGGAATGGGGGTAAGGGGTTTGGGTGTTAATCCTTATGTATTCAAACATTTTGAATATATTTTGGAACAAACTGAAACAGTCATAGCTCAAGATTTGTGATGCTAGTACAATGTGTAAATGTCTGTAAATGGTTGGGGATAAAGGTGAATAAAAATAAACAGCATAGTGATTATGCAGTGGTCTGTGATTAAAGTTACTGTGTATAACTTTGGCCCCAGTGTGAAACTGCTTTCTGATTAAGTATTAATATTCCAGATACATGCCATGTGCAAGCAATAATTGCTATAAATATCAATAGATAATTGGCACCTGTGAAGAACATGGCAAGTCATTTCATACTGTAAATCTTAGAAGATAAACTTTATATCGATTATTGACAAAATCATACAAGACTGAGTGTTAACTGTTCTTACATTCACTATAATATTACCTGTTTCCCTCCATCCTTTTAGCTACATATTTGTGCAAGTTGTGCACATGCACAAGGAGCCATTTTCAGAGGGGCTCCAAACGTGAGAATAAAAGGGGCACACAAATGAGACAATGGAACTAACATTATACGTTTTCTTTGTATGAAAATCTTTTTATTTGGTTAAAACATGCATCAGTTTCATACATGCTTTCTTATCAGTAAATATTTTAATGAAGGAGGGTGCCAAATGTTTGTTTCACACAGGGTGCTGTACTGCTTTATGACAACCCTGATTTGATGGTTAAGTTTTACATTTAGGTCACTTTAAAGGCACAGTGAGAAGGAATTAATAATGTCCATTGATCTTTGAGCTGGTTATTGCATGTTTACAGTTTAGTCTATATTATTATGAAACTATTGAAAATTGGGTATTTTTATGTTTGGTATTGAGTGGTTCTTGAGACCTTTTAGCTGATTCTTAGCATGTACAAAGTCGCAGGGTTTGAAGTTATCATTTAATAGATGTATTTGTTTCATTATCACAGCGGATGTTTTACAGCCTGTTGCTGAGGCAGATATAGCACAGACACTAAAAGAGAGATTAGCAGAAGAAAGGTAGAAATTCTTTTTATTGACTTAATTCTCAGCATGTTTTAGATTTATCCACTTTTTAAACTTACCTGTATTGCTGTACTCAGCAATAGTAGGTGCATCTAAACAGATAAAAGCATACTATATATATCCACACTACATTTTAACCATTCTATCAGCCAAGTTCCTAGGTAAGAGTTTGAAGTTGGTTCACAGCGCTTACCCCAAAAGAGAGGATACTTAGGGGGCTTACTCTATATGTGTATGTTGTATATTCTTGGCTAACCATTTGCATTTAGCTGAGGTTTTTTGTTATTGTACTCTGTTATACCTAGAATGATTAAACTTTGTGAGTGGATGCATCTTGATAAGTGCTGCAACCTCATCACTAATGTTGGTTTGACTGACAGTTTGTTCTTCACTGACTGGATTTATCTTTCTGGTTTATTTAGCGCATGACAGTGGATTTTTTTATACCCTGTATACTGTTATACCAAGATTAATATAGGTGAGATGCTACATCATTATTTACCAAGCTCTTAATAAAATACTGACTACAACTAGTGGTATAATACAGCTTTTGTCCTTTGTTCAAACGGATGCTTCCTGACGCCAAATTGCGGAAAATATGAATGTGTTTTATTATGTTATATGTGGATTACGCTTTTTCTGCTCAGATTACTCCTTTTTTCCTCTTGGATTTCGCTTTTTCGTTGCCAGGGGTTGGCATGCATGTTGATCTGTAATGGAGAAGTTTGATATTGCTTTTCCTACTAAATTACTGGGACACTTGCCATGAAATTTTACATGCTCAAAACTTTTCATCAGCAAATGGGTTTTCACCAGAATAATTCTTGTCTGGTTTTATATGAAAATGGTTCAGCTCAGACATCCAATATGCCATCTTGAAAATCTTATTGCTGCTCCTCCTAAATGGATGGTCATATCAAGATGGTGTTCTCAAAGAAAACCTTTCCATGACATCTGGTTGTTCTGAAATAAAAATGGTGCCAGGTTGACATCCCACATGGCCAACACAGCAGCTAATTTAACAATGTTGTTATCACTGAAGAATATCAAAGATGGTTTCCTTTTAAAGAAGAATTATGTTGAATTCCAGAAAAAAAAAATTCCATCGATGAGCATCAGCATGATTTGTTGGCCCTGTGCTGACATATTCTTTATCCTTTGAATACATTCCCCAATCACATCATCAGGGATATGTCTGCTGCCTCTCAAATCCAGCCCTACTAAAAGATGAACATTCATCTTCTTGATCTGTTGCATAGAAAAAGGGCATTAACACTTTGCCCATTGCCTACTCTTGCCTCTACTATTTGTTGCCAGTTTTTAAGCCTTGCTTCCATCTTATGAGACTAGTCCTTTCAATCCATGTTTGTTTTAAATTTGAACCATTCATACAGAATTTTGGATATATATGTTTTGAATTTTGCAAATATGTTTTGAAATTTTTCACTTTCATTGACTTCTTATAGCAGGTCTTAGTCTTTACTGCTCATAATTGTTGAGAAAATATGCCTCTATAGTCCATATCCTCATAATTATTCATGTTGTTTTGCCTGACAGGCGCATGGAAGCCCAGAAGAGACGTGAGAGGAGTGAAGCTCATCTTTACATGAATGTTCAGATTTTAACAGAGGATCATTTCTATGGTCATCAGGGAACAGATTTAATTGACCTAGAAAAGGTCAATTTTAGGTATGAGGAAATTGTTACTACCATAGCGTAGTTACATATTGAACTTAAAGTAGCTTAAAATGTCCCTGCTTCATGATCTTGGCATTATTGCTAACTTGTATTCCAATGTATTATTTCTTAAAGTCAGCAGGAATGTATAATATCTTAAAGGCGGGAATGTATCATATCTTAAAGGCTGCAGGCAAAAAATAACAATTTAGATGAACTCAGTATTGATTTGATTGCAAGTATTATATAGTTTGCTGCACCAAGATCTGCCACAAAATTAAAATTGCACACAAATAACAGGACAGATTTAAAAATTTAAATCACATTTATGTATAGTATTAAGTATAAATGGGAAATTATATAATTATCCCAATGTTTTTCATAAAATATTAAGGATATTGTGATGCCCTTTATCTCTATTTTTATATTTCCTCAGAAACCTTTGGGCAGATTTTTACAAAACTTTGTCATTATGTTACCCTTTGGGGTGTTATTCATGGTTTTCACCCATAGGATATCTTGGAGTGGGTCAAAGATCTAATTAGCAAAAATTGCAGTTACAATCTCATTTTCAGAAATTGACCATATGAATGAAATCATTGTAAAAAGACTTCATATTTGTGACAGCTTGCATTAAAACGCCTAGGTCACTGTCAGGAGAATGGCAATGGTTTGGAATCTACAATAAAAGCATGGAGATTTTTGATAATGAGTCACTTTAGTTGGTGTAGTTTAGATTATATAACTTTTTTTCCATGTCATTTTTTTAGTCTTTAATCTGGTTATCAGCACTGAGGAAACAGCCAATATGGGAGTACTTAACTCTAAAAATAGTAACCATGTTTACACTGTACAAGAATTCATGTAATGGTCAAGGCCAGCACAATAAGTAATGTAGAATCATAAGGATATTTTAGGTAGCATTGATTGACATTTTTACTTTATGCTATTTTGTCTACTGCAAAATACCTATATGGTAATTCATCAGAGGTTTTTATGAACAATGACAGCTTAAACAAAAAAACAAAAATTAAACCTTTACAGGATTCTGGAAATATTATACTCATGTTTATTCAAACATAATTTTAAAAAAAACTTAACTGGCTTTCAAGAGGCTGCAGACTAAAACTTGAAGAAGACAACTGTTTTATTGGTCAAAAAACAGTTATCATACTGTAATTCAAGGTAACTATAATTGCACTCTGTCTTAAGGGTTTGATCTGTAAAATATAACATTTATTGCCCAAAGTTTGTTTGATGTTTGTATGCAAGAAACAGCAATGTGTTACAAAAAAAGTTCACATTCTGTTGCATAATTTAAGGAAGTAGTGTTATTAATATGTTTTGTTGTATCTTTTTGTTCAGGAATTTCAAGGTAAAGAAGACAATGATCTTGTTAGATTTTCTGGATGTGTTAGCTGAGAACTTGGTAAGTAGCTATTATAATTAAAAATTTTATCCTGATTTAAACATGAAATTGTAGTATGAACATGCAGGTTTTGATTTGTATTCAGAATCTTTCTTTATGCTTCCCAGTTTAGTTTATCATATTGCCTCTGTAACCTACATCATATTCATGTCATTGACAGATTTAGATTTTTAATTTCCCCAATGATCCTGACATCCAGCATTTGGTTTGTCTATTGTATGTGGGTTATGTTCATGTTGTTATATGTTCAGCTTTGTTTAAAAAAATTTTCCTGCATTTTTTGCTCAAAGACCCACTACTTCATCCAGTTTACATTTGGAATATATCGTATCATATCATGTACTCCCTTTCTCTCAGCACCACTTCTGGCCCTGGTACTTTCTCATTTGGGGGCCATGAGGTGAAGAATTATTATGGAAACACATACAAGTTAAATTTATTTCAGTACTTATATTTCTATAACACCCTACCCAGTTAAATATCACTTACTCCCTTTCTCTCAAAACCATTCCTGGCCCAATGTTCTGCCCCAAGTGGGGACATGTCAGGAATTATAATGGGGACACATTTTGTCAAAAATACAATTGAATTCCATTTCCTAATCCTGTTCCTAGATGGGGCATTGAAGTCATTATTTAGGACATCTCTTGTTACTAGTTTGTCATTTTGCCCAATTCACATCAAATTGACTTTTATCCCAAAGTCTGCTTTTTCCCTTTACTCTGTTATCATTGGGTTACATCTCTGGATGTGGCCATTTGGTCAAGATGTAGGATACTTCCCTTTGTCCTTACACCATTGTTGTTTTAGGTTATGTCCCTGGGTGGGGCTATGGTGTCAAAAGTAGGACTTATTGTTATTATTATTATTATTATTATTATTATTATTATTATTATTATTATTATTATTATTATTATTTTACTATTATTATTATTAAGTTATTTTCTTGTTTTTTTTTTGTTTTTTTTTTTTTTGATCTTTCAATTAACCTGTGAAATTTGGGAAGTGAAAAGAACAGTATGAAGTTTATAATCATTTGATAGGTGCACATCAACATAAGGCCTAGCTGTATTTTTAAAGAAAATTTTTTTCCAGATTATCCTCACTGGTAATCCTGGACATTTATAAAAAAAAAAAAAAAACCTTATATATCGTAGGTACTGTTAAAAGAACTTTTTAATTCCCTTTATTGCAGTTTTCTATTGATGGGTGTAATTTATGTTGGAAATTTACACCAAATTACACCCATTAATTGTAAATTGCAATAAAGAGAATTAAAAAGTTCTTTTACCAGTACCTACAATATTAAAAGTCTTTTTTAAATGGCCAGAAATTACCAGTGAGGAAAATCTGCACAAAAAAATTCTTTAAAAAATAAAACTATGTAATGGATAAAACTGTTGAGTGTAATCATTCTCAGCTTTCATATTGTACCACTCTTGCTCTTACATTGTGTCATTAAATGAGGCCTTTGAGTTAAAAGTATGATACCTTTTTGGTTATAGTTTTTTCATCCAGTTTACATCCTATTTGGAATATATACCAATATTTCCTGTACTTTGACACTCATGCCCTTGGATTTGAACCTTTGATACATCATTTCAGGGCATATAATTGTTGCTTAGAACATTATTCTTGTTGTCTACTTATTTTACTCTTAGACTAATTGAGAAATCTGTGAAATCAGATTGTTTATTAGGTATTAAACTCACGAAAATACATGTCAGTACATCAACTGCACCAGTGGCCTAGTGGTTAGAGCATTCGCCTTGGATGCAGGAGGTTGTGGGTTCGATCCACAGTCAAGTCATACCAAATACTTACAAAAATGGTACTAACAGCTCCTCGCTTGATGCTCAGCATTAAGAGGTTAGTGTTAGGACTGGTTGGCCTAGTGTCAGGAAAATACTTGGTGGGACATCATGCTACATGTCTGCAGCATGATGCCCCAGTGCTAGACATCACTATAAACTGCCACACTACAGACATTGTAGTGATATGACTGAAAAATTGTTAAAGCTACGTAAAAAAAATCATCACATGTCAATAATCAAAAGTAGAGACTTGCCTATGTTATGCTAAAATAAGATGGGGATTAAGATGTTCCAGTTTTACAAATTTCTATTTATATTCAAAATTAAATCAAGAATCTAATTTTTAAGTGTAATCACATCATGTCTTTTTAAACGGCATACAAAGAATGAAAAGATAACCAACCAAAATATAAATATTTTATAAAATCTGGTAGTCATCAATGAAAGGCTCTATTTTGCCTAGCACTGATGACAACAAAGGCTAAAAATCATTATTTTGTTTTATAAGATTGTTTAAATCTAGTCTCTTTTTGAATTTGTTCTGTACATGATACACTACAGTAATAGTTCCCAACCTGTGGGCTGCAGACCCCTGGCCTGCAGGGTTATTCCATGAGGGCCACAGGGTTATTACAAGGGTTATATATTTTTTCAGTTAATTGAACCTAAAAAGTACAACTATTAAATTGTGTGGATCTGCAAAATGTTTAGAAGTTTAAAGGTTGGGAACCACTGCACCAGAGCTGTGTATTGCCACTTGTGTACTGTTGTTTTTTCTTTTCTTTTTGACAGAGATACCCACGTGAGCAAATTCGGCCATGGCCATTCCAAGTGCGACAGAATCAAACCTTCCGGCCAACTCTGATAGATCTTGATACAGATCTCAACAAGACAGTAAGCAAACACATATGTATTGATTTACAAAGCCAGATTTCTCAGGCAGTGAAATGTACTTTTAGCTCTGCTGGCCATAAGGTTTTGCATCAATTGTTTGTAGTTCATTGTATTATCATGTAACATTTGTGGTTTTAAGTTTCTGAATAATCACCAGACCAGTTTCAACCAATATTTGGCAGAGAGCATTCTGACATGAAGGGTACAAATGATGCAAAGCCATAATCAGATTTTTGGTGCCCATTGCAAAAACAATTTATTTTGAAAACTGCGCAACAGAATATGACTAAATTTGACATTTGAGATGAAGAACTTCCAATTTTATACAAATGTTGCTGAGCCACCATCAAATATGGATGTACCCATAAAAATAGAGAACATTTAAACTGCTAAAAAAAAAACTTCTTGATGGAGTTAACCAAATATGACAGAAACATGATTCATACATTTGCTTGAAAATCCTGAAAGAGCTCGAATTTTAAGATGGTAGTGTCAAGGCCTTCAGGGTGCTTCTTCAAAATTGATGTTGGAACTAATAGCTTTGTTGGTCATGGATCAGAGGAGTTTATGGGTTGGCCTCTTGTATATCATCTGTACATCATCCATTAGTACAAGTTTGTCTTCACTACTAATCCTAAACTACTTGGAAGATTGTTGTGATAATTGACAGACACGTTCATTTTAAGGTCAAGTTGGTCTTAAATTAAAAAAGTTGCTGTTAGAACAGCGAGTATGGCCACCACAGTAGACATATAGCTACTTCTGAATGGAAAGTCATATCAACATGGGTTTTCACTGGAAGACTTTTTATGATGTCTAATTGTCCTAAATGAAAATGGTTTCCTTTGGACAATCATGGTGACCACCACATTGGCCATCTTGAAAATCTTGTTATCAATACTCCTGAATGGATGATATAGGGGTTCACTAAAAGACTTTATGATGTGTAGTTGGTCCTAAAAGAAAATTTTGCTGATCATACATCCAAAATGGCCACCATCTTGTTATCACTTCTCCACCTGAATGAGTTGTCAAATCACAGGGTTTTCACTGAAGTGGCCATATTGAAAATATTGTTGCTACTTCTCATAGATATAAAATCATATGAAACATTGCCAGACCTGTTTACCCGACCGTATTTGACCGTATTTGTACGGAATAAAGCCCATCATACGGTCATTGAACTGAAAATACGATTTGAGGTTGCATTTATTTATTACTTTTTAAAATTAATTTTTTAAGCCGTTTTTCTTTCCGTTTTGTTTTGTTGTATCGTCTCTTCGGTCCGCATCCGCATTTTGTGCCACGTCACTTATTTTGACATTCTCAACATCCGGTCGTTTAAACAAAGGAAAATGCCGCCAACAAGAAAGTTTCAGCACGAAACTGATGATGAAAATGGAAAGTCTAACACAGAAAGCAGCATTTTCTACCAATTTATTCTACTCTGTGGCTATGCCTTAAAACATTCGTCAAAAGGAGAACATTTTGTGCATTGCACTGTTTGCAACTTAGACTTTTCCTGTGCACATGGTGGAAGGAATGACTGTTCACGGCATGTGGAATCGGGAAATCATACAAAATTGAAATCATTAGTGAATGGAAATAGAAACATTTTGTCAATGATGAAAGGAAAGGAAGTCAGTGATCAAAACATACTTCAAAAACAAATAACACGTGCTGAGGCGATTCTATGTGAGTTGATCGCAAATATGAATTTGTCATTGAGTACAGCTGACAAGTTAACGGAAGCAATGAAAAATAATTTATTAACCTTATTTCCATTCTAGTAAATATTGACAAAGATGATACTAGATTTTATCAGATAAATAAGATTGCCTTCACCTATCTAGATAAACTTATTATTTTCTAAGTGGATGGGTGGTAACAATGTCATAATGTTTTATATCAGGTCGTCCTTAACCAAGTAAAATAGAGAATTGGCTTTAATTAAAATGTTATGGATATGTGTGAAGCTGAGAAAACAGAATTTTTAGAGAAAGTAACGGAGGCAAACAACAATAAATTTGGTTATGTTGTATTTTTTTTGTGGTTTTTATCACTATAATATGAACAGGATGTTTAAGTCAGTGGTGTTCAATTTCTGCATATTTGTGCCTTGAAACACAGAATTAACTGAATACCAGCGTCTTTGCAAACTAAGAGTTATTTACACAATATTGTATAGTCATTATGTTGTGTAATACTACATAATGATAATTATAGTATATTGATAGTATCTACTATTTGTGTGCTGAAAATACTGACTGCGGTCTGAAAATACTGACAGGCATTGCTTAAAATACTGACAGGAAAATTTATGGGTAAACAGGTCTGCATTGCGTATCTACCAGAAGGCTTCTTATAATATCTGTTTAATACTAAGTGAAAATGGTACCTATCTGACATCAGTATGGCCATGATGGCAGTCGCCTTGAAAATCTTGTTATTGCTACTGGCCTGAAAGGAATGTAATGTCAAATTGACATGAGGATTTCACCAGTAATTATGATATATAGATGGTCCACCTTGAAAATCTTGTTATTGCTACTGGCCTGAAAGGAATGTAATGTCAAATTGACGTGAGGACTTCACCAGTAGAGTAATTATGATATATAGATGGTTCACCTTGAAAATCTTGTTATTGCTACTGTCTGAAAGGAATGTAATGTCAAATTGACATGAGGATTTCACCAGTAGAGTAATTATGATATATAGATGGTCCACCTTGAAAATCTTGTTATTGCTACTGGCCTGAAAGGAATGTAATGTCAAATTGACATGAGGATTTCACCAGTAGAGTAATTATGATATATAGATGGTCCGCTTTGAAAATCTTGTTATTGCGACTGGCCTGAAAGGAATGTAATGTCAAATTGACGTGAGGACTTCACCAGTAGAGTAATTATGATATATAGATGGTCCACCTTGAAAATCTTGTTATTGCTACTGGCCTGAAAGGAATGTAATGTCAAATTGACGTGAGGACTTCACCAGTAGAGTAATTATGATATATAGATGGTCCACCTTGAAAATCTTGTGATTGCTACTGGCCTGAAAGGAATGTAATGTCAAATTGATGTGAGGACTTCACCAGTAGAGTAATTATGATATATAGATGGTCCCTAATGAAAATTGTGCCAGTTTGATCTCAACTATGGCTACCACAATGAACATAATGAAAATCCTGTCATTAATTCTCTTGCATGGTCATATCATGAAAACTCTTGTAAAAGTGTCTAGTTTGTCCAGAATGAAAATGTTGCTGATCCTGTATACAATAGAGCTATGACAGAGACTAATTTTACAGTCTTGTAGCTCAAGAATATCAGCACTCTGCATTTACAAAGAAGAAATGACATTATCTTGAAATCTTGGAAATTCTTTGCAGACACTAGAGTGTCAGTCCCTTTGAGAGACTTTTGCTTATCAGTTTATTACCTTTCCTTTATATGATAGAGAAGAATGTTATTTATTATTTTATTTCTGTAATAACCAGCACTTGTTATTGCTGTATGAATGCATTTATATACTCTATATATATAAACCACACAATTAGGTATGTTTGTTTTATTAATACATTATTGATGAATTTCCCACACAAGTCAATGTTAATATTTCCTCTGATTTTGTTTTGTTTCCTTCTTTGAATTATTGTTTGTATAGTGTACAGGTTTTAACAATTACCAAAAATTTGTATAGTCCAAGCATATGGTTGGCATATTTGATAATTTTTCCAGTATCTATTTTTATCTAATCATTTCTGTCTGCACAGTGCCTAATCAATGTGTATATATCAAACACTTTTGTTTTCATGTCATTGCATTTAATTTGTGATTTTTTTTTTCTTTATTTGACTTGCTTTGAATACATGTTGACTTTTCTTGCCATGTGGTCTACTTCACTTGGAGAGTACACAACTCAGTACATGATTGGAACTGTCACTATTAGCAACAATAGGAAACAGCATTTCTTGCAAAAGATTAAATTATTTTATTTTTCTGAGATATAATTTTAAGGTAGTAATGTGCAATATATCGATTTGTTAATATTTTTAGAATCTTTGTGGAAATATAGATTGTTATCACATTTGTTCCAAGAATGGATTTATATGGTAAATTTGAATGTTGTCCTTACTGATCAGTAATTTGATTTACTAATTTCTGTTTTGGCTGTATAAATCTATATACTGTTTTTAATGCTAAATTAGATCTTTATTTTTAATTCCAGATCTTTAAACTTTTATTATGCTGCAAATAGATAAATTATTTTCTTAAATTATAGGTTCATTGTTTTCCATTGTTTATGTAGTAACCTTTCCTCCATTTTAATTTAATCCTTGATAAACATAATTTTCATATTTTCATGAGCGAGAATATTTGGGTCATTATGAATGTTATCCTTGTTATTCTCATGGAGATTTAATTGAGGGCTTGATTGATCTAACACATTAATATAATTTGGTTTTTATAATTTACTGGCTTGTCCAAGTCATTGTGTTATCCTCACTGACTTGGCTTACTCAGTTTAATCCCACTTGATATCAGTTCAGTTTGGATAAGAGTGCATTTAAATATTAATGTGCATATCAGTCAGTTCAGTTGCAAAAGGTGCTTTGCTGTTGTTGAAGTGTAAAGTTAACCAAATCTTCTTGTGAATTTTATATGGAACACATTACAGTCAAGGCATAGTTTTCTTCTATAATCACCTTTATGGCTGCTGAATCTAAACATAGTACAATTTTCATCCTAAAAAAGTGGAATGAATATAATGAATTTATAATATGGTACTAACATTTGCTATGATGTGTGAAATTTTCAGATACAAACCTGAGGGTCCAAACAATGATAATATTCTGGACATTGTAATAGGACAAGAATGCATTTATGCTTATGATTAGCAAATTTATTGTTGACTTAATTTTTGAAAGAATAATTTTTTGTTAAAAAATTGTGTTCTGAGCATTTATTTCTTGTGTAGTACTCTGATGTAAAAATATTATGTCTGATCTTGGACATTAAAAATTTGTATGTCATGGTAAGTAGGTGAGTGATGGGTATGTATGTTGTTTTGCAATATTCAGGACAAAATCTGGCTATATAGTGCCAATTAGAAATTCAAATTTCGGATTTGAAAATGATTAAAATTCAAATTTGAAGGTAAAAGAATGAAAAAATGCACCTTTTCTTTGAAAAGGTGATATTAAAATCATTGTAGTCTCAATATATTTTTTTGCATGATGATGCTTACAGTTGCTTCTGGAGACTAGTGAGAGAAGAGGCAAGCTATGTAATTGTTCATTACTTACTGGTTTCTTCTTTGCGGTCTGCATTTTGAGGCATGCATGTTTTACAAATACAAATATTTTTTTTTCTTTTGTTGGCTGTTGACTAGAGTGATCTGGAAAAGAAACAGCAATGATAAAGCTGCTATAGGACCACATATTTGTGTGAAGTCAAAAGTAGTAGCTTGAAAATTTCATTCTTATGCACACAGTTATGCATCACACCCCTGTTCATATGGGCTTGTGTCTTTGGTTTGGCCAATATGGATATTTGAGAAAGCTTGCCAGTAGCATCCTATGGGCTGATGGTTATTACCAGTGTTTATACACACTTCTTCCTGTACCTTTTATACCAGCTGTCATATGGTCTATCATGCTTTGAAAAAAGATATTAAATTAAACCCAACATCAATGACAAAATTATGAACTACAGTGTAGCATCAATCTTTTGACCTGAAAAAGGATTTACTCGATCAAATCCCTGTACAGATTTTAGAGATTTCTTCATCTGTCTTGATTACAAATAACAGCCTTCATTCATGGTATTTCCTTCTCTGTTGAAATGCATGAATATCTGTTCAGTTTCACTATTACTTAGTTTGGCAGACTAAGATGATTAGACATAATGACTATATACATTCACCTTTGCTTGCTGAAGCATCTCAATTTCAACCCCATGTGACTAGTATTTGGTTTTAACTGCATGCAGAAGCTATGTTAACACCTGAGAAAATCTTGAATTTTATGAGGAATTGAAGTTTATTTTAAAAACTTGACTATGTTTTAATCCTGTATACATGTCCCTCATTTGTTATTTTATATACATTTTACAGAACTAACAGCTGTACATTTCATATTTATCTTGTAGATTGCTCTGGTGGCCTAGTGGTTAGAATATCCACATTGGATGTGGGAGGTCGTGGGTTTGAACCCCAGCTGAGTCTTACCAGAATCTCATAAAAAATGGTATTAACAGTTGCCTCGCTAGGTGCTCAGCGTTAAGAGGTGTTTGGACTGATTGGCCTGGTGTCCAGATAATGTGACTGTCTGCAGCATGATGCCCTTGTGGTAGACATCACTATAATCTGTCACACTGCAGACATTGTAGTGATATGACTGAAACATTGTTAAAGCTATGTTATAAATCCAAATCACACACATACACACACCTTGTTGTGTTTAATTTGAAAGGGTTTATCTAAAGCCTTTGTGTAATTTAATATTAATTTTTTTTTAGCTTTACTTTTAGCATATAACTTATTGTGATGAGATACAGTAAAATACAACATCCATCCATCTTTGCTTGCTTTGTAGATTCATGATCTGGCAGATGAAGGGACGTGGACAGTGTTCATAGAGACAGTTGATCCAGAGAGCAATTTTACTCGACTACCAGAGTTCAATAAAGACAGTAAGTATCTATACATATCAATATTAATAGCACTCAGTTTTCCTAGTCTTACGACTGTCAGAGCATGACTTACAAATCCTTAAAAATGCAGAGATTGACGTGTATTTTGAGATACTGACATTAAAGTAATCCCCAAATTTTCTTGAATCTGACCTCACTCAGAAATGGTTATAAATGATTTTAAATATTTAGATCTGAACAAGTTCAGTTTTTGTTGTTTGAGAGTTTCATGACTATGGAGCCAATCAGGATGTTTCTCTGAGAAACATTAGTACATAATATGAAAAACTGTTAAGTTTAGATTGGTTAATTACAACAACTTAATTTAGGACAGTGTGCAATTCCCATTTTGTCCATAGTACTGTATTATGGCAATGGTCATTACACTTGTTCCAGTGGACACAATGGTCATGTGCCAGTATCATATGGTGTCATTATGTTGTGTGATCTTCAAAATCTGTTTATGACTTCTCCCATGAGATTATTTCTCCTACATTTGTATATGATGGGTTATGGTGCCTATGGCTTAAGTTCAGGAATTATTCAACACCAGACAAGCATATCAACATTAAAATTTGTGTTTGTTTTTTTTTTTCTTTTTCAGGCGATGTACTTTTGTTCCTGAAAATGTATGATCCCAAGACAAAGAGCATATCCTACTGTGGACATATCTACTTTCCTATAGCTGGAAGAGCATGTAAATAACATACAGGCTGGTTTATTATTTCAACCTTACTCCTGCTTCTTCTTCCAGTACATTACCCACTCTTAACACCTTAGAAGACATGATCATTATTTCACAAATCCAGCCTTCCTGAGTTGGTATACTGCAATAAAACATCTGTCGTCTACCTAACTAGGTGGGAGACAGAATAATCTTCCCATTGATACAAATATTGATGCCAATTCAATTTTTTGCTTCATTTGCTACTTCTGCTTATGGTATGAATCATGTTCTTTTGGAGACCTCACAAAGTTGTTTTCAGTTTGTACCTTTTACATGTAACTATTGATTTTGTGGAGTTTTCTTACACAGGCATGTATACACCATCTACATGTCTAAGTTTTGCTCAGGTCTACACAAGATAAAGATTTTGTTAGTTGAATTTTATCTTGCGAGATGCATGTCATTGCTGTTTTGATTAATTGTCTTTTGGTTGGTAGTGTGTTTATTCAAATGATTTGTACTTGACCTAATATAAGACTTGTTGTCACCAGTTGCCTAGGTTTATGTACCAAAAGGTCATTCATGTAATTACTGTTGACATTTATGTTCATCACATGTATCTTCACTTTGTTCACAGGATGCTTCATTCATGTAATTCATGATATAGAATTAATAAATATTTTGATTGGTTTGGTATTTATGGCTCAAGAATACAATTAGGCTATTTAGTGCTGAGGCAGTAGGAGAAAAATATCTTGTCTAGACACATGTTGGTAGCTTACCCTGACTGATCTGATGGTATATTTTAAACTTGCATAGAAAGTAATTCTACAAACAGTATGTGCAGAAATAAATGCAGTCCAATCTGATTGCATGGTTACATTTGGAAACCTTCATTTTCTTTATCTGCTAAAGCATTTATAATTTTTAATTTAACAGAACAAGATTATTTCTTTAACATAATGTGACTGTTTACTTCATACCACCATGATTACTAGATCATGAATGCTAAAATGATACCAGTTTCTTATCCCAAAGATTCTGATTTTATCTTATTATTGAGGTTTTCTAGAGACTTATTTGTAGTCAGTCATGTTTATCTGTGTTTTATTTAGTTGAACCATATTTGGCATGTCTTCTAGAAACTCAATTTTGGTATAATCCAAGCTTTATCTTGCAAAACTACCATCTGGCTAATAATAACATGGGGGGGGACTCCCTTTTCCTTTTAAATATTGTTAAAATGAAGTTGTGCTGTATTGTCAGTATTTGATGACTAATGATTTATTGTTGTAATAATACAAGCTCTTGTCTTTTTCAGCTGAAATGTTGCCTGAACTGTGTAGAAGAGCTGGGTTTCCTGTTGATACTCCATTACTTCTATATGAAGTGAGTTCATTGGTGGCATGTTTTACTTTCGGGTATGGGGTGGGGTGCGTGTGCTGTTCTCCTGTCTTGTAAAGTGGTTGGACTGTTAAGAGGTTCTGTTGTAGCATTTTTGTCTATCAAGTTTATGTGTGTGGGATATAGCCATGCAGCTGTTTTTTGTTGCCAGTCTGTCTGTTGACATGAAAAAGTTAAACTTAAAGTTACACCAAGTAATCTGCTGTAACCTGGGATATAGCAATGTCATGTGTACACGCTCCATGATATTTATATACAGTGGTCACAGTAAAAGTTGCAATAGCACATCAAGTCTGTATGGTAAAATTCATGGTTAGTAGGCTGAACCATGGTAACAGTGTTGGGGTAAACTTTGTGTAGGGGTTAGGGTCTGGGGTAAACTCTTTTACTTCTTCCAGATTTTTAGTTAGATTTATCATCTTGAGTTCTTACCCTCACTATAGGAAGTGAAGCCAAGTCTGTTGGAGCTCCTGGAGAACCAGGATTTGCCACTGGAGAAGTTGTTAGATGAGCTGATGGATGGCGACATTATAATTTTCCAGCGCCATGATGCAGATGATCTTCTAGACCAGTATGAACTTCCCACTGCTAAGGAATACTTTAGGTAACTAAAAGAAATTTCTGCCATTGTGTTTAGCTTATTCTGCAATTCCCACTGGAAAAAGCAGTGATAAGTGTAGTACATATAACCCACATTTTTTTACTTTTAAAGATTTTTAGATCAATGAAATTTTCAAACATTTACTTACCAAACCATGTGACAAGACAGACTTAATACAATTATTTAAAATCAACATCATCAATAGGAGTAAAAATAATAATGACCCTGATGAAAATAGTATTGTTATGATAATTATCATTTATCATCACTATTATTATAGAATTTCAGATAACGAGCATATTTATGATTTTTTTATGCAGGCAAACAGACTAAAACATCAAGAATTTTAGATGCATTAATATTACGCAAAAAAAGTTTAATTTTAAACAGAGTCGTCAGCATATTGCTCCTGCCTTAAACACAGACCATGTTGTATGATGACACTTTTAATCAGTTTAAACTGTGCTGTTCCAGAAGTTCAGTACATATTTGAAATAGTACTGCCTGGTCTGTGATAACACTCACTCAATAATTGAACACACCCATATGTGGTGTGCAATTATTTTTTACCCACTTGTGTTTTGCTACAGAAAGGAAGGTAAGACTGACTGACAAGAAGCAATTGAAAAAATTGGACACAAAGTAGCAAGCCAGAAATGTAAAATCTGAGAACAGTGTGTGATATTTCTATGAATAAAGTTAAATTGTTCTATTTTAAATTGTTCTATTTGACCTGTATATTGTGCTGTATACATTTCTTCTCCAGAATACCAAAGCTAGTGTGAATGTGTAATTAGTGTTTGCTTTTATATCAGTTACTTGAAAATTTGAAATAGATATTTGTGAACAGAGGGACCTGTCGATGAAGTGAAGTAAAAAAAAAAAAGTAATTTTTCACAGTGCAGTATTCACTGACTTGCACACTTTCTGAGGTTTATTTTTAAGGTTTATCACATTTTGATACATGAAGAAGAAAAAGAAAACACCACTCTCACTGTTGTAGTTTTAGTGACTGACTTCCCCCTACTGAAGCCTTATCTCTGAATTTTAATAAAGGTCCTATAAAGTCCTGACAACTAGCTTATTTAAGCTTTTTCCATTCTTCCTGGCAGTAAATGAATTTGATTATCTATGGGGAGTTCAAAAACTGTTCATGCTATCATTTATGTGGTTAGCAAGATTTCACAAAACAAGTTCCAAAGAATAACAATTCTTTGTAGATGTTATTTCCCTTCATCTGCCTTGGGTGTCAACTCTTAGGCAGCACTGATGTAATTGTTTAAATTTACATATGCCTTAATTATAGTTTTGCTGCTGCTGGTACTGCTTTTCAATTAAAAAAGAGTTTTGTAAACTGGTGATATACAATAAATAATAAGTTTGACTGTAACAGTTGCTGTGTTTATTTATGACTATCCCAGACTGATAAGTCTTTCATGGGGTAGTGAGCAACAGAGGTAAATGATGGTATGTTTTAGGTTAATGTATATATAATCAAAAAGAATTACATTGAAACAAACGTTTTTTTTAAATAGACAAAATTGTTTAAATCTAATAGTTTTAGTACCATGCTTCATTGCTTAAGAATATGGAGCTGAACTTTAGATTTGATCACATTATGAAAATATTTAACAAGTCCTACCTTAGTTACCTGAGCAGACCAAAATTGTTTTCAACAATTGAAGGGTAGCTATCTGCAAAGAAACCTAATGTTTCATATGATTTCCATGCGAATGTTCAAAGATGGCATTGTATTTTTCAGAGATCTCTATTACCGGGTGGAAGTAGTTTTCTGTGATAAGAACGTCCCTAATGACACAGGGTTTACGTTAGAATTGTCTCTCCGTATGAATTATGACCAGATGGCTCACCAGGTTGCACGTTATCTCAACACAGATCCCTACCTTTTGCAGTTCTTTAAACCTCAGGGGTAAGTCTTTTGCCACACACACACACACACACACACATGGATAGAAATATTTTTAATAGGGTACCAAAAGACCTGACAAGCAGCAATGAAATTTTCTGTTGAACAACAGGAGCCATACCCTGAGCCAAAGATTGTAGTATCAGTCAGTGTGTCATTATAAAAATAAATCATGTTATTTTCAGGAGTGTCAATCTTTTGTAAAGCAAAATGTAATTTTGTCAGTAGTACTTAGTATATTATTGAATTTGGAAGATCCCTCATAGCAAATGTAATTGTTATATTTGCAACTCTTGCATATTTTGGTTTTGATCATACTTATCCAGATCATGCTAGATTTTAATCAAATCATATGTGAATTTTGCAAATAGATAATAAGTTTATCAGAGTGTGAAGTCTTGATGATAATTTTATTTTGAACTCCTATGTTTTGGATACAAGGAAAAAAAATTCCACAAACACCCAAAATTGAATAGCGGCACCCCTGACAGAGATGAGGTACTATTGTGCTTCTCATATAAGACAGATATTCATGACTAATGTATTACCTCCTGAGAAGTTTTTTTGAACAGAGTGCATACCCTGCAAGTGTCCACTGACTGTAGTATACGTCCTTCTTGAATGTATTGACTTCCACTCATTGAGACAGAAACAATTTTAATGTGAATTTGATGATATACATTCAAGGAATACTATGCAGGTTGCATAAAAAAAAATTTACTTTATTTTTGAAGGAATTTATATTTGTTAACTTTTTTTAATTGTATAAAGTAAACAGAATTTTAAAATCCCTACCTTTTACCTATTAGGCCTTTATCCTGTTTTCATGCAATTCTTAAGTTTTATGCTTTCAGAGTGTTATGTTCGATTGGCACCATACAGCCATTGTTATACAGAGGTGCCATTATATGCTAACATATAACTTCATTTGGACATTCTAAATAAGATTAGTTATGGTTATCTGGATTAAATAGAGATAGAATGATCACATAATTGATGCTGATGTTGTTGTTGGACTTTACACCATATTTCAGCACACGATAGGCTATTCATGGTGGCCAGTATTATCGTGGAGGAAGAAACTGGTAAATCACCGGAAAGAACCACCGACCCACAATAAACTACTGGCAAGCTTTCTCACATATCCACATTTGCCGAATCATAGACTCGAACACGCGCAGACAGAGGTGAGCTGGCAGTGATTCGTAACAAGATAGCGCTTTAGACCACTCGGCCACTCAGGGCCCCTAATTGATGCTGAATTATAACCATTATTTTCTTCAAATCTTAAAATTTAAATTGCACTGTTTAATTATTATAAATATCACGACTTCTAATTTGACCAAAAAAATTCAAGATGATGTCCACTGCCATTAAAGGATTGTCAACTGTTGATGTTTAAAGATCATTGACTATAGTTTTACATGCATATCTTTTGGAAAAAAAATGTGAATGTTAAGATTCCAGAAATTTAATATTTTTGTATTAATAGCAAGATAGCTTTGTCTGGAGGATGAAAGAGAAATTTATTGTTGTTACAGTAAGGAATGCCTTTTTTAAACCAATTTTTACTTGAAGAAACAACCGCTATGGTGGCTTAGTGGTTAGAGCGTCCGCCTCCGATTCAAGAGGTCATGGGTTCGAACCCCGGCCAAGTCATACTGAAGACTTACAAAAATGGTACTAACAGCTGCCTTGCTTGGCACTCAACATTGCGAGGTTAGTGTTAGGACTGGTTGGCCTGGTGTCAGGATAATGTGACTGGGTGGGATATCATACCACATGTCTGCGGTATGATGCCCCAGTGCTAGACATCACTATAGTTATTCAACTTGTATTTCCATAGTTAGCCTATATTATATTTTCTTTTTTCCCTCCTTTGATTCTCTATTCATTAGGATGAACAGATCTTAAAATCTGTCAGAATCATACATTTATGTAATCAGTGAGGAGGTTTCTTTAAAAAAATAACTGAAAATGAACTCCTAACATCAATAAGTAGGTTTCAGGTATTATTTAGAAATCGTTTTTCACATGAAATGTGCCAATTGTCTGTGACTGAACTTACATGACCGGTTTCTATTCAACATTTGGTGACACCTATTCTGTCATGTTACACTTGACAACAAATGGTACAAGTGTGCCAAGCAATTTGCATTGAATGCAGAAATAAAAATAAAAAAAGAAACATTTATAAGTAAAACTAACAATCATTAATATCTTTTTAAAATGCTACACTTTGAAGTCTATCAGACTGCTCCTGGATGATTCTATTTTCCCAATATCCCAACAGTATTCTTGGTATCATGGAACAAATGTATTAACAGAAATAATAAATCTCTTAATTTTTGTTTTAAAACAGTCACTAATTAAACATAGTACACAATATGAAGCATTTTATTGGGGCTGCATTTGTAAAAAGTTATTGTCCCAAATTATTGTAGAGTTTTGGAACTTTTTTAATTTAGTAATGCAGCTGTTTATTGCATTGGCACAGAATGAAAAACATCCATGCAAAATGATGGTAGAGTGGAACCTTTTTTGAAAGACCACCCCTTTTGCTAAAACATACAGGTGGTCTCTCATAACATGTCAAAACACTATACAATCAATAAATCTGTACATGAAGAACCTGGTCTCCCAAGACAGGTGGTCTCTCATTGAAGTTGTCTTTCAAGACAGGTTTTACTGTATTACCTTCACCCATATATTTTTTTTAAATTCTGCTTTGTGCTTTGTATTTTAGTAGATATTGGGCAACATTTCACATGTGAAAACATTTGTATTGTCACTGATTTTGCAACATCTGTCAACATGATGATTCTGTTTCACTTGTGAAATATTTCCTTACATCTGCTAAAATAATGTAGAGGTCCTCAATTTGCATGTATCTGTGAAGACCACTGCACACTATAGTGTCTTTATTGTTCCATTGTTTATGACAGGTATAGAGACGGTCCAGGCAATCCTATCAGATGTACATATGAGGGCACATTAAAAGAGTTGTTACTTTTCCCCAAACCTAGGCAACTGAAGAAACTTTATTTTCAACAGGTATGTCCGAAAGTGGTTATAATTATCCATTAATAAAGATGTTTTGGTGAGATTCAAAATTAATTATTCCCATGATTCTTGAAGAAAATGTTTTGATTGTGTGATCTGGACATCTGTGCTTTTGTAATTAATGTTGCACAGCATGTACACCATTCCCAAAAGTGACTTGAAACTTTTGTATATTATTTAGGATTATATGTAGATGTGGGCAACAATGATTGAATTTTGATCCGTTCCTTAAGTGTGGATTATGGGTGGGAACAATTTGTGCCTTTATTAATTGTATATAAAATGTTTAGTAATTTCCAGAGTTAAGATTTTTGAGCATATAACTTCAAATAAAGACTTCGAGCCATGGGATATGATTGCAGGCGGTCCATAAATGTTTACTTCGGTCTCAATATCTTGATCCACCCCTTGTAGATGGGTAAAGTTATTCCATGGTCATAAATCTGAAAATATTGCTGATCCTCATCCTGTTAATATTATACATACATTTACTGGGCATGAAGAGATGCAGTCACATATGCAAGTAACATTTGCCCATTTATTTATCAATTCCCATCAAAGGCACACATTTGGATGGGTAGGATAAAATGAGTGCTGTAATATATGTTTTAAGAACAATTTCTTGTTTATAAAATGAAATTTAGTTAGAAAGTTTTATCTCAATTTATTGCTTGTAACATGTAGCATGTGTTATTCACTTAGACATACTTATTCCTGAAGTATACTCTTGCCTTCATTAATAGTATAATAACAAAGTGGCAGGATAGTCTTATTTGGATTACTAAACAAGACAATATAAGAACTAAAGCAGGCAAGACAATATAAGAACTAAAGAGTTGTTTTTTTTGTTCCGAGAGAATATGTACTGTTAATCAGTTGGTTAGGACAAAATATTATACAGACAGTTTAATTATCAGAAATTACCAGTTGGATATCTGGTAATAGATTAGATGCCTTTTATTTCTAGGTACCTTTTGTTTAGATATTATGTTAATTCTCAGTAATTGATTCCATCATTTTAGTTTTAGTAGCAGTTTTCCACATTTTTTTTTGCTCTTGATAATTATTGTGCCAAAGTGCACAGCATTTTATGTCACTAGCAGGTTGTACTAAAATATTTTAAAATTGTCTATTTCAGTTGAATATTAGGATAAATGAACTGGAGAACAAGAGGCAATTCAAGTGTGTATTTGTAAATAGTAAATTGAAAGAAGAGGTAATCTTTGTGCCTGTCTCTCTGTGTATGTTTCTCTCTGCCCAATTTTCTTGTCATGCTCTGTGTTAAATGTACATGTAATATTTGTATAAATGTATCGTCATGTTCACCTAAGCATACCTAGTCTACAATGTTGAGTCAGTTTCTTTATGGCCTTGCTGCCTTGGGAGAATTGGCTAGATCAAACTGAATAGTCTGTACACCTCTTTGTATTAAAATGTATCTGTATCTTCATGGGTTCACCACTTGTGGATCTCTTGGTGATGAGCTACCCACCTTAATCTGTCCAGTCATAGATCAGTAGCAGGGACAATTTTTCCTTTGTTTCGTCTCGGGAGATATTTTATCCCAAAGTGCTTGATTGACCTGGTGAGCAGCAATATGGGCTACCATACCTGGATGTTCAGCATTTTCACAAGGATGTGGCCACTCAGCTTTACACTGGATATATGCTAGGAGTGGGGAGAATTTTCCTAGCAAGATATATCCATTTGTGTCTATTACCTAGCTCAAGCCCATATCTCACAAAATTTGAAACAACTTTATGTATTTTATCTCAAAGTGCTTGATTGACCTGGTGAGCAGCAATATGGGCTACCATACCTGGATGTTCAGCATTTTCACAAGGATGTGGCCACTCAGCTTTACACTGGATATATGCTAGGAGTGGGGAGAATTTTCCTAGCAAGATATATCCATTTGTATCTATTACCTAGCTCAAGCCCATATCTCACAAAATTTGAAACAACTTTATGTATTTTATCTCAAAGTGCTTGATTGACCTGGTGAGCAGCAATATGGGCTACCATACCTGGATGTTCAGCATTTTCACAAGGATGTGGCCACTCAGCTTTACACTGGATATATGCTAGGAGTGGGGAGAATTTTCCTAGCAAGATATATCCATTTGTATCTATTACCTAGCTCAAGCCCATATCTCACAAAATTTGAAACAACTTTATGTACATTAGAATCTTCTCTGGGGTAAGGGAATGTAACTCCCTCCACTTTTTCCCATTTCTCCTAATGCATTATGCATGAGAAATGTATTTGAAGAAGCAACCATCTTTTAGTAAAATGTTTCTTCTAAAATGCTTGTGCAGTCATAACATGGGCACACCCATCCAGCCTACTCACATTTACATTTTCAACTTGACATAAGTGTACATATCCATTCCATTAGTAACTGAAGTATGGACAGGATCTGGTATGGTCCTCCCATCCATGCTGAGATCACTATTTTCTGAAGCCCATCAGGATTTTAGATGTCTTTTTGGCACACTTGTTAAAAAGAAGCTTAGGATGGCTAGATTTTGTAAGGTACTTGATGTGATTTTGATTGGTTAATATTGGGTAGAGGTATTACAAAAGAAAATTTTTTAGCGTCAACACTGCATGTGTAAAAATCAAAATTTGTTTAACCATTGTCTGTTTTAGCTATAGTCAACCTTCTCATTAACTGGTGGCAGTCAGCTCAGATTTCTTCTACTTTTAAAAATTGTAACATTGTAGCCATCTACTTGAACAAGACTTTTAACATTTTATATTTTATATTGTTGCATTGACTTTAGCCTTGTACTTTTGAACCAGTTACTTTAAAATATATTGAGATGGCTGCCATTATTTGATGGCTGTAAGACTTGTATAGCAATGTTAGCCAGCGTTGGTTTGCATTTGGTCCATATTATTTGATGTTTGTCATTGTTTGCCACTATTTAGTTGGGTGAGCATGTTCATTAAGACTGTTATGGCTAGGAATTTGCCAGGTGAAAAGCCTGGATGAAGTTTTTAGCTGGTGTTGACTGGGTATTTGAAGAAATGGAGGTTCCCATCTAAGAAGCCCAATTGTTAATCATGCAGGCTATTTATAAACAAGAGAACAATAATTATTTGCAAGTAAATTGAAAAGATTATGATGTAAACGAAATAGGCAGATTCTTGCCTTGGAAAAATAGTTAAAAATAACTAATAGCACTTTCTGTGGGATTTAATTTTAAATTTGTAAATTGCTAATGCTTGTAATGTGTGGGCGTGAATATCAAGGCGGTTGTAATGTTTTGTTTTTCTTGTATTTTTTCCAATAGCCTTGCATTTTGGTCAGCCTGTCATTTTTGGTGTAGGTATGAGGTCATCTAAGGCTATGTCATCAACCAATGTGTTATTATTACACTTTTGTTGTTGCATTCACTCAATGTATTGTATCCAATAAAGCTAAGCTTATTGGGTTGGTACACCAGTAGCTACATGCATCCTCTGATGTATTGCAATCTTGCACTTTTTTAAACAGAAAATAGTTTGAAATCCATTCCAGACATATAAACAAACCACAGTCCCAATACAAATCTCCATTTTTAAAAAATCGCTATGACAGAAAAGATACAGGAACCTTAATAAATTTACTAAGCAATACCTTATAATATAACTAAAACCAAAGTTGAAATAGAAACATCTCTTATTTAAAATAGCATTTACCATCAATATTTATACATAATTAATTGGGTGTACTTTTCAATCTTCTTTATACATAATTAGATCTTATTGACTTTATACATAATTAGATCATAAGGGAACAAAACACAGAATAACTTGACTGATACATAGATACTCATGTGATACTTGTATATCAATGGAGTTTCATTTTTCCTTCATTTAAAGTGTCAGATTTTAAGTTCTACTGGTCATAGACCAGGAGAGCTGATGGGTTCTTCTGTTTTCTGTCATTTATCATCTACCTATTGATTGCCTGTTGACACTGGTTTGTTATTGTTTCTTCTCCGAAACTACCTGGAGTATTGCAATGAAACTTTACTTGTACATTCTTCCTGCTCTGTAGTTGGTCCTAAGTGAACATAGTGCAGTTCAGTCATCAAGTAAAGAAATCTTGCAATTGTTACTTATCCTGACTGGATGGTGATATCAACAATTTTTTTCATTAAGTGACTTTTTTGATATTTGGTTGGTGTTAAATGAAAATAGTGCTGAGTTGATGTTCGATATGGCCACCATAGCAGCCATCTTGAAAACCTTGTTATTGTTACCAAAATAAAGTTGAAAATATATCAACATAGGATTTCCACCACAAGACCTCGTTTTTGATCTTGTAGGTCCTTTTTTAGTCTTGTAGGTCTTTTGTGAAAATGTTGCCAAAAGGACTGACATCCAGTATGTCCACCATAACAGTCGATTTGGAAATATGAAAATATCAGAGATGGTTTCAGCACTCAGAAGTCAAAATGACGAAATGGTCTTATATTGGATTTCTGGAATTTTTTGTCAATAGAATATCAGTCCTTTTGAGGGACTCTTGCTTGTTTCTAGTCCAAGGAATGTTTTTTTGTTGCTTTGTTTTATATAAGTGGTGTATGACCTATAATTCACCAAAAATCTTGATATATCTACAGAAGGAGCTAGTGCTGTATCCCAACAAAAATGGAAGAGTGTCAGATCTGCTGGAAGAGGCTAAGAAACAAGTGACCTTGTCAGATGCAGGCTCAGGCAAGCTCAGGTACAATATCTGCTAATTTAATGAAGCATTTATCTGCAAAGAACCTGACTTTTGAGTAACACACCATTCATGTATTTTTCCTTAATGCCTTGACCATATGCCTAGTATTCATTTCACAGGTGAAGTATTGAGGGACAAACTCTGTGACTGAAGAACAAATTTAGTAGGGAGAGAAATGTATGACTAACTGTAATAAAATGGCATCTACTCACTCAGTCCACTTTGTTGATTTTGGAGGGAAGTCTGTTACATACATAATAGGTAATTAAATTGTCAAGTAAAAACCAGCTAAATAAACACCAGTAATTGTTTCCAAAATTTGAGATAAATCTTCAGACAAGGCATAATGAACTGGTCACATTTGATTGGCTTGGTTTGGATTGATATTTTATGGCACAGCAACACAAGTAGATTACTTGAACACAAGTAGATTACTTGAAATAAAGTGCATTACCCATATTGCCCATATAGCTAACCTCAACCTCAGCTGATCCAGTGTAGAAGTCTAACCCAGAACCTAGTGGTCATGTATTCAAACACTGACCACTGAGCCACCATGACTTCTGTCTGAATTAGTCACCTATTAACAGTATACAGATTGCGTGCATCAAGTCTACCCTACATCTGTACAAAGGAATATATCTCTGTAAAGTCTGGAATAAGTTCTCAGAGTATGTATTGTAAATTTTATGTCATGGACGAATCACGAAAATGAATGTTGTACAAACATAATGCACAGAATTTTTTTATAGAATAATTTGGGTTTCCCATTATGTATCATGCCCCAGTATATATGGTAAGTAAAGTAGAGATTGATGTGGCTATGAAATTTGATGTCCTAATTTCCAGGTTTCAGGTTAAGATGGCAGAATTTATTTTCGTGAAAGGAAGTCAAAATTGTGAAGGGAGCGAGCCTATGTTGACATGTCAGATTGATTATAATCAAAGAGAGTACAATTTACTGCCTAAAATATAATACAAGTAAATATTTAGTTATTTTATGCTGTTGTGGACTTGTAATATACTTTATTATTCACTTATAAATAAACCGCTCTGATGGCCTAGTGGTTAGAGCATCTGCCTCAGTTGCAGGAGGTCATGGGTTCGATCCCAGGTCGAGTCATACCAAAGACTTACAAAAATGGTACTAACAGCTGCCTTGCTTGGTGCTCAGCATTAAGAGGTTAGTGTTAGGACTGGTCGGCCTGGTGTCAGTAATGTGACTGGGTGGGACATCATGCTACATGTCTGCGGCATGATGCCCCAGTGCTAGACATAACTGTAAACTGCCACACTGCAGACATCATAGCGATATGACTGAAAAATTGTTAAAGCTACGTTAAAAATCATAATCACATCACATCACTTATAAATCAAGTCAAGCTGCAAACAACAATGATCCTGATTGCTAAAGCATAATACACATACAGATCAGGTCTATGCTTGTTCTTCTGATTACTCCAAACAAACTGCACAGAACAAGATCTGCCAGCATATTATATGATGGCAGATCTGGGTTTCTGCAGTTTACATTTAGACTAGTCTTATAAGTGAGTATATATGGTACTGTTCTTTACGCTTTTATTTGAATTGCTTCATTTATTGTCCTGCTACATATTGATGCATTTATAATTTCCTCCCTAGATTATTGGAAGTAATAGGCTGCAAGATCTATTCCATACAGAGAGAGGACATGTCCTTGGAATTACTGAACAACACTGGCACCACAAAGAGCTTGAGAATAGAAGAAATACCACCAGATGAGGTCAACTTGGCTGATGATGAAACCCTCATCCATGTAGCTCATTTTCAGAAGGTAGTAGATATGAAGAAAAGTACACAAGTACATCTTTTTTGTGTTTGCAGCAGATTAGTACATTTGCCTTTCAATTGTCAAGGTCATTGATTCATGTAGCTTATTTATAAGGTACATAACCTTATTGCATTATTAAATTGTATTCATGAAGAACTCATTAGATCACCTGGCTGTAAATTATAATGACATTATGGTTTGGCTCTTTTTCATTTTGTGACATGCATCGTCTTGTAATTGTCAACAACTACTGTTTTCATTTTGTTTTCTAAAGTTGTTAGCAAATTTCAACTAAACTTGGAACAGAGAATCCAGGCATAAAGGATTTTCACATTAATACAAACTATACATCTGCAATCAAATATTGCCTGTGTTACAAAAAAAAAAGAAAATCTTTATTGATTTGGTATTGGTCTGTTGTGTTGCATATGTCAAGCTTCTAACAGCAATTGTTTTTTAACATTTTTCACAAAACTGTCACACCTTTTTTAACCAAACTTGACACCGAGCATAAAGACATTTTTGTGATACTTATCTGCTATGAAATATGGCTACCAGTACTAAAAACAGATAAGCATTTAAATTTTTTTTCCATAACCACTGGATATAATTTTACATGGTTCCAGTCCACCAAGTATGTCCAATGTTATCCAAAATAGAACGCTTGTCCATTGATTCTCAGCAATTGCTGTTTCAGCTTCTCAAAAACCACCAGGACAGTTTCAAAGAAACTTGTTACAGAGCATCTTGGCATAAAGAATTTTCTAATTTTTACAAATAACACTGATTTGCTATCAGATATGGCTACCATTACTAACAATAGGAAAACGTTTTAATTTTTCTCCAAAACTTCTCAATAGAATTTGACCAAACTTGACATAAAGCATATTAGTCTGAAGATCTTTCAGATATTTACTAATGATACTACTCTGCTATCAAATATGGCTGCCTATTTTAAAAATAGAAATACCTTTAAACAACTTCTCTAGAACTGCTGAATAGAATTGACCAAAATTGACAGAAAGCATCCAGGCATAAAGACCTTGCATATTTTAATAACTGATGCCAACTTCACTATTTAATATGGACACTGTTACTAAAAAGAACAATAGTAATGTTAAATGATGGTGTAAACTCGACATTGTTGGTGTCTTTGTGCATGTCGTAATGTTCATCTGTACAGCCTTAAACATCCTAGATTGATTAAGAGCCTTATTGTTAAAGTTCTTTTATTTCCTTTCTGTATGCCTTTCCAGGATAAATAAAATATTACCTTGACCAAAAATAGGAAGATATCTTGTAATAAACTGTTTTTTTTTTCTTCTTCAGGAAATTTATGTTACCTTTGGAGTGCCATTCCTGTTGAAAATTAAAAATGTAAGTATCTGATGCAGCTGTAAGATCATGTGGTTTACGATACGTCATAGATGTCTCTGAATTCATCCCAGAAGGAATTTTTAAGTCACCTAGTAAGTCTTTTGCTGTAGATGATTGAGCAAGGCTTACTAGATAATGTTGAAACTTTAGGAATCTTATATTTAAGGAGGTACTTATTCCCATGTTAGAACAATACAGTAATCAGAAATTAATAGTTGTAGAAAATTTATTCATGTTTTGACTGCTTCAGTATAAGTGTATTTATTATTAATGAGTTGCAAAAGAGTGCAGTCTGAGCATAAAAAAAGAGTAATCTATATATTACATGTCATAATTACAAAAAACCCTATGAACAAAAAAAATTGTTTTTGCTACTTACCTAGATCTTCAGTTAAAATTCTTGTAGCACACTGGAACTATTAATACTATTGTCATATTGCATGAAATGTATGAATGAGTCCATTTCAGGAAATAAAGAGTAACAATGCTGCTCACTTAATGTCTCAAATTCATAAACGTATTTCTCATGCATCTGCCATGAGTGTATTACATTATATTGTGATCCTTCCATCTGTCTGTTACCAATTCTATTCATGTACAGTAACTCAAGTTGCCATCTTCTACAGGTACCAAACTTTATGGATATGAATGACTTTCACATTAGGAATATTAGCCTGGTGCCTTGTGAATCAATTGCTACTAAAAGATGAAAATCGGCTTGCCATCTATTTTTAGATAAACAAAGGCAGTAACTCTTGCCCATTACTTTTACTTGATACCTCCAGATGTCATCAGTTTTTAGCTTCACTGTATTCTGAGAAACATGCAGTGCAATAGCCTCTGACAATCCAGCCCGTTTTTGAGTTCCTATTGACCCATCCAATGTTCATTTTGCATTTATGATGCAAATTTATTGATCTGCTGCAGATTGTATACTTTATTTTAAAATTTCTGCAAATATTTGTCACTTGTTGGGACTTCGTCTTCTATAACCATCGTCTCACCATACTGTCATTGACCTTACACAAGGTCATTATGGATTAGCATACAATTGGCTTGATTTGCATACTCTGTCCACTGCAGAGCTCGTAATAATAAATTCTGAAGTGCTGCTTGATATTTATACTCCATTTATGTCGTGCAGTTTTGATAGAACTAAGATGATTTATGCTATTAGCTTGTTAGTCACATACTAATTTGCTAAGCTATGCTTTATTTTCTCTCATCCGGTGCCATTTCAGAAGGAATGTTTACTACACTCATATGCACGTGCACAAAGATAGCCGTGTTCAGCATTGAAGGGGAGGAGCTAATATGCAGTGTTTGGTTGGAAAACACATGTTCTGCTGTACTTTAGAAAGCAGCAAAGGGGAAAAAGAGATGGTTGAGGTCACGTCAGGATGCCTCTGACATCCTTAGTCTCCACCCCAAATGAGCCTCAGTCCCCATGGGCAAAAGTTCATCACATAGAACCAACACATACAATTAGGTCAGGGACAGAGAGGATAAAGCATGGGACCATTCGACGCTGGATAAGATGCATCAATCAGTACAGCAGTCAAAGCCACACTCTCTTCAATCTGAGCATAACATTACAGGAATATTCCCCACTGTTTGGCAACCCAGATGGGTTTAGCCTCCACATGTCAGCTTATCGTTTGGGCTGATAAGTCAGGATGCATGGGATTTATGATTGATCAGCTGGACCCAAATAATGATAATAATACTGCTGCACTGAAACCAGCCATCCAGCCGAAACCTGCAGTCACCCTGACATTACCAGTTTCCAGCCATCTGAACATGGAGACCTCATGGCCAGAATGGGCCAATTAAACAATGCTTAGTGATAGATCTGTCTGTCTAGCAGAGCAGTAGGCAACATATTATTTCACAAGTGATTTCGATGAGAAATCTGCCTGTTCAGCCACAGTTTTGGAGCAGCTGGCACAGGCACATGCCAAACCGACATATGCAGCGATAGCCAAAAGTGCGTGAAAGGCACAAGATACTGGCAGAGTGGTGATGCTGACAGTGCAGGAAAAGATGGCCATTCTAGAATGTGTGGCAATGCTGGCAGTGCTGTCTTTATAGGTGATGCTGGATATTAGATTACTAACGGCTTATACTCAATAGAGAGCTCGTGTCTTGCAGAGATATGACCGAGCCGAGTTGTCAAGGCCGCTTGCTTTACTTAAGCTGAGCCAAATGATAACAAAACACACAGTAAGGATGATGAGTTATCGTTAGTCGCATGTGCACCCACATCGACCCCTGTCATTTAGTAGTACAGGAGCGGTATGAAACTGATTTAAGCTCATTGGACCTCCCTGTTTCCTCAGAAGGGTGGTGCTGATCCAGGTTAGTCGGAGGGGCTTCTGGTTTCTTTCATCAAACAACCCCTTCGCCCCTACACACGATACATTGTCAGATTGGGAGATAAATGTCTTTCAATAACAGGATATGTTCGCTCATATAAAATGTGTGTGTGTTTTTGATTTGTTTTTTTTTATTTAACATAGTTGTAAAGATTTTTCAGTCATATTGCTACAATGTCTGCAGTGTGACAGTTTATAGTGATGTTGAGCACTGGAGCAACATATAAGAGGCATGAACTTGTGCTTATGTCACATTCCCCAACGAGTTCCTCAAGACTCACTTTGACATTCATATAGCAGGTGGAGACCCATCATTGACTGGAGTCTTCTCACCATATTCAAGATGGGGAAGCTAAAACTGGTGATGCCTTATGGTATCAAGAGGTGGTAATAGGTAAGAGTTGCCACCCTTTGTCTAAAAGTAGACAATAAGACGATTTTCTTATTTTTAGTATAGCTGGATTTGTGAGGTAGCAGGCAAATATTTCTAATGTAATGTGACTGGGTAAATATTCTCAGAGAATCATAATATGCTTTAAAAATTTGCAGTCATTTACATGCTGAAATTTTTTTTCACATGGACTGAACTTTATGGATGGCTTGCACTTGGGATGAAGAAGGGCCATATTGGTTTCATGATAAAGGATGCTAAGGTCAAGGTTATTTTAACAGATAGAAGAAGAAGAAAAAGTTTTTTGTACCACAGTACCATGAGCACTTGACAAGGGGTAAGAGATGAAGTATTTTGATTTTGAGGTAGAAAAGTGTAAGTTGAAAGTCACTCACTGAAAGAGTGAAAATGGTTGCCCTGAAATAATGTGTTTGTAATAGATCATGGTCATGATGACTTGGAGAAGAAAAATGGTTCCTGCACAATAACATTAGTTTTACATTGTTGACCAGGAACAACTTTATGAATGGCTTGGAATTAGGGTAGTGAGAACCCTATTGATTTTGGGGTTACAAGGTTATGGTCACTGTGACAGACAAGAAAAATTGGATCCTAGTTGGTCGTAAATGAAAATGGTGCCAGCAGACTTTTTAATATGGTCCTTTATGTTGTTGTCATCTTGAAAATTTTATTAATGCTACATCTCCATAACATCATTAGATCTACATGGGGTTTTTACACAAAGACTTGTTCTTGGTTCAAAATAAAAATGGTGTTGATCAGACCTCTAATATGATGGCTGTGGTAGCCATAAAAAAAAAATCATACTATAGCTACTTTTCTTCAATGGATATCCATATCAACATAGGTTCACTGAAAGCCTTTTCACTGTATTTATTTGGTCCTAAATGAAAATAATTTTAGTATGGCCTTCCAAAATTTTACCTATTGCATAACAGTGTAACATCTGTTTTTACAGAACAGATGATGATATCATCAATTTAGTGAAATCTTCCTTTCTTGCTGCTTGTATGTATTTGTATGTCTATGTATGTAGTAGTTCTCACAATGTTGGGGTCCTGAGTGGCCGAGTGGCCTAAAGAATTTACCATTATGGATCACTGCCATCTCACCTCTGCATGGGTTTGAGTCTCAAGTTTGGCCAGTGTGTGTATGTGAGGAAGCTTGCCAACAGCTTCTCATGGGTTGGTATTTCTTTCTGGGGTTTTCCTGGGTTCTTCCTCCACCATTAATACTGGCCACCATGTATAGCCTATTTTGTGCAGAAAAACGTGTTTACCTATACAAAAACAACAACAACAATCTTAATGGGGTTTTCTTATATTCTTCTAAACCAGTTTACTGTCCACCATGTATAGCATCTTGTGTGCTGAAAAATAGCATTAAACCACCAACAACTTAATAGTAATCTGAAGCCGAAGTTGATTATTGCAGGTTACTGACATTTTGATGGGATTGTATGAAATATCCAAGCACCACATGATACTTTCATTTGGAATGTACCACTTGTATTTGATAGATTTTTATTTAAGCTATTTTGATCTGAACACTTGTCATGAATTATGTAAAGAGTTCTTTTGTATAGTTCTGACCTTGTAAATCAGAACAGACATTGGATTCGCATTGAAAGATTCATTAGACCTGTAAAAGAAAATTTTTAATCTTTTACATAACCTTTTCAGAATGAACCCTTTTCCTCTGTTAAAGAAAGGATACAGAAGAAACTTGATGTTCCAGATAAAGAATTTGACAAGGTAGGAATTCAGAGTCATTTTGTAGAATTTAGAAGTATGCATCTATATCAGATTCAGTTTCATATATACTAACTAATAAGTCTAGGCTAACTGTATACTGCAAAGACCCTGAATGTTGTCATCTAGGTCTCTGCAGTTTGTTAGAAGTAATCGGTAGAATAACATAAACCCAGATCTGTAGACATTATGCAACAGCAGATCAGGGTCGGTTTTTTTTGGAAGATGAATTTGTAAGCAAATATAGACAGTACCCCACAACTTTTGTAACTAAATGTATGCGATACAAAATTGTCAGTATTATTTCCCCAATCTCATCTCCAGAGAGATGAGGGCATTGGTTTTGTCCAGCCATCTGTCTGTCCATCACACTTGCTAATAGCAAGATGGCTCAAAAACTTTTGAAGAAAAGCAGACCAGATTCAATATTTACATATCTTCTGTAATCTCCATGTCATGCAGTTAAACTTTTCAGTGGCCACTTAGTGGTCACCTTTTAAAATTGATTTTGTAACAAATACCAAATCATCATTCTTTTTATTACTATTATTATCATCAAGATTGTTTTATATGTATTGTACAACAAAATCATAATTACAGCTATTTTCACTCCATAATTTATGGACCATGCAAGATGGCTGTATCTTGCTTACTTCCACACAACAAAAACAATATCCAGATTAGTCATTTGCTCAGCTTGCCCAGATCATTAATAGGTGAATTATGTGAAAAGCCTTGATAAACAGAAAATTAAAAGAAGCTGTATATGGCTATTCATTGTGACCCATGAACTGAAACTTAACCTGCCTTTACAGATGTTTTGAATGTTGAATGATCTCTGGCCCTAATGAAAAGAGATGTAACTTGTATCTCTTCTTAATAACAACCATTTTCTTTTAGAGATAGCTTCATTCACAGGTAAATAGATGAAGATATCTAACTATAACTGTTACACTGGCACAAAAGGTGCCTTCCATTTCTGCTGCGATATCACAGCTACCTTTCCCACCATCCAGCAAATGAATTGCTTCAGCCCTCTGCTCTAAAGATAAAAATTGCCTCGCTTTTGAATTTGACATACTGACACCTTTGAGTAATACTGTCATTCAGGCGAAAATTCAGTTTGCATAGACTACACAGTCAATGTAGATATGCTCCAACAATTGCTTACGGCAGGAAGATATCATTGCCTCTGATTGATTGAAGCTATATGTCTCATTCAGTTTTCGTCAAACATGAATATTGGGACCATTATCTCTGCAAGAGTTTGGATGGGTTTGATAATAAGTGAGAGCCATGCACATTATTGATATAATCTTGCATCTGATTGGCAATCTGTTTCCACTCTGGATTACCATATCTTTTTTATCATTTAATATATAACTTATAGCATCATGATCTTGGATAGTTTTTGATAATGAACAAGTTCATGCATATTAATGGTGTAATCTTGTATCTGATTGGCTGATGAGCTTGCTGCCTTTCTTGATGCAAACATAGGCTTATATAATTAAGATCTCACCAGAATCCTATGAAGTGATCTTGGCATGTAATTGACTGAGTTTGATAATCACTCTAGAGCAAGTGTAGGCAAAAATTAATCTAACCCTTGACCTGGTTTTATCCATTATTTTATAGCAGTAGTTACAGCTTTAAAAATCAAGTTAAAAATGCCTGAGCTATCTAACCAGAACTGTTAATCCCTAGCCACTGCAGAGTCATTGGTATATCCAAAAATGTTCTCTATCTTTTCTAAAAGTGCTAAAGGATAGATCCAGATCAGATTTAAAAATTTATATTATCTGATATTAAACAGAATCAATGTTGTCAGTTAAATTAAAATACTAAGACACTGGAATCTTTCTGATTATGGATATTCCTCAGATGTTCTTTTAATGTCACTTGGAATTACCATTTAGTCTTACCTATATATTAGTGCAGGTGAATAAATAGATGACATTATCTGTGGTACAGTGTCCTCTTAGTTTTAGAAATAGAAAACTAGAAGAACTAGTTACAGAATGCCCAGAAGCAAAGCATCCGCTACTACTTCCCAATAAATTCCACTTTTTAAAGAAGCGAGAAAACTTTTTTCTAAATTTATGAAATTAAAATAGGTGGCTGACTACTTTTTTAATGTGGAAAAAAAATTGCAAATAAAATATTAAATTGTGAGACCATTAATTGCAGTTTCTGCAGGAAAATGGATAAATCTAAAATCTTTAGATGCACAGTTATGAACCTCAAATATGAATATTCCCTGAACATGTATCTTTTTAAATTTATATTTTTTTGCAGGAACGCATCTAAATGAAATAATGGAATTTTTTGAGCACTTGAAACAAAGTAAATAAAACAGTAGACATATGGCTTAGATGTGATCTGGAAGAAAAAAATTTGGTAAAAGCAATGAGAAAACAGAAAATATATACATATAAGATAAAAACAAGAAAACTATATTAGTTAAAAACAGTTGATTGACCTGGTAATTGAACAAGAGACGTGCACTATACAGCATTGAAAACAAATTTAAGCAAAAAACATCACTGTTAGGAAAATGTCAGTTAAATGTGTGATCTCAATTATACTTGGTTCTCTTGTTGATTTTTTTTCAAAAGGATTGCAGCTGTTGATAAAGCTTTTCAGCATTGTAAATTAAAATCCATTTAAACTGTTGCTTCTATAGCCCCTGCTGTCTTTTTTTTAATAGTTTGCTTTTTGTACATCCTGAATCTTTATTTTATTTCAGTACAAGTTTGCCGTCATTATAACTGGCAGAGTGGAGTATATCTCAGATGACGACCATGATCTGAAAGTCAATATCTCCCAGTTTTTACCTCATTCCTTGACAGGTAAATTTATTTCTCATAAATTTGAGTATATTTAATGGATTAACTCTAGTTTTGTAATTGGCAGGTATAAAATGATTTTTTGGAGGGTAATCTACAGTATTGAGACTCTGTGCTCTATGTGCTGAAATTCTAGCCTTAATTCTTATTTAGATTTGTAAGATTTTATGAAGAAAAAACTTTTTTCCTCATGAATGGAAAATATGAATACATGAAGAAAAATAAACCATGTAATTATTTGTATTCTCTTTACTTATTATTATGCAGGAATGCACATATTTGTCCATCTGTCCTGTCCTTTCATCCAGCAGATAATCTTGTGAATAACTTTTGAGGGATTGCCATATTACTTCGGACCTGCATACCCTCACGATTTTGGTGTGAATTTCATGACTTCAGATAGCAATTCACAAATTCATGCCACATGCAACAAATTCATGAATTCCTGAATTCTCAATCTGTTTAAATTGTGAATAAAATAAATTGTATCCCATTAAGAGCAAGTCAGAATAGCAAGTGTGGTCACTTTTACCCATAATGGTCTTCTATTGCTAGTCGCATTGTTGGTAAACTAGATTCAGTTGTTACAGTTTGCCCTGTAGCAAGCATTGTAAAGTATATAATCTGTATTTAGAAAGAAGTTTTCCAAATACTTGTGAAGAAAATCAGGGCCTAACTGATTTCTTTTTTAAGTGGCACATGTACATGCTTGAAGCAAGATATATATATATATATATATATATATATATATATATATATATATATATATATATATATATATATATATATGTAAAGCAAAACAAATGAAGACAACTTTTTCAAGTGTTGGAATTTTTCAAATATTGAAAGATTAGCATGTATCAAAATTTGAAATTTGCTCGAGCTTATATTTTTCTGCTCCTGCACCAACACCACTAATTGTTAATCGTTTGACATTTACTGTAATCTTGCAGATTTATACCATTTCATAATTAAGCTACACAACAGTTAAAATGTTTTCACCTCTAAGGAAAAAGATATGTATTCCACAAAAAGTGAAATATAGATTGGAGAACACCAAAAATTGGCCCTGCATTCAGCCATCAGACATAAGTGCTTCCATTGATCTTATTCACTCCAGCAAAAAACATGGTATAAGTATTGAACTTATCAGGTCTTTGATCTGTGCTTATAAATTTGGTAATATTATTTTAAATATTCAGATGATTGCCACTTGTGTTGGCATAGCATTATTCTTGATTTTATTCTTTATTTTCGGCCTCTGTAGAGGTTAACCATGAAATTAAATATCCATTAATATGCAAACTTACCACAGATTTAACTGCCCATGAAAATTTTATTTTTTTCACAGGACAACAAAATTGAGCTCCAGTAAAATAATTTATACTAACTTTCAGTATTATCTTCCAAGACTTGATTTGGGGATCAGATCAGATAAAACTGCACTATCTGACTTCAACAGAACCACCAGCAATGCCCAACAGTTAGTTGCAACATATGTCATATGTTTGGTCCAGCAAGTCTGCTTGTAGTCAGTTACTATTATGTTTTTAAAAATATTAGAGTGAAATAAAATACCATTATTAGGTGAAAATGAATAGTATCTTTTTTGAGAAACAGTGAAGTAATATTTTTGAGTGGAAACATTGTAATCATAGTTGGATAATGTTAAACCAGCTCAGAGTTTAGATGCTGCATGAAAGTAGAATATGAACAACAATAACATAAGACTTTTGTCAGCATACCATCCAGGTAAGAGATATGAAGGTACACTTAGTTTATGGCATTGATTTGATTTGGGTGTTTTTAAATTTATCAGGATGAAACCATTAGTGTAAATTAGATGGATCTGGTGACATGTTCTATATGCACATACATGTACACATACACTTATGCACATGTGCAAATTTTTTTTCGTTAATTCTTATGTTTATTACCTTCTTTCCATACAGGTGGAAACCTACAAACTCGACCTTGGCTTGGACTTGATCATGTCAACAAGACCCCCAAGAGGGCCTCAAGATACAATTACCTGGAAAAGGCAATCAAAATTCACAACTGAATAATCCACTTGACCCTTCTTTCAATTTTCATATACAGTGACCCAAAGCAGCCAATAATTGTGGTGTGATCCCAAGCAGTGGATTACAGCATGGGACACTGCCAGCAGCATGCATGAAAGCAATCACCATTTCAAGATAAAATTTATTGTACATGCTACCAGAAGTTAGAAGCAGTATCTAAATATGGCTGCCTTGCTGGATTGAAAGCTGGTGATTCTGTGTTTGAGCATCCTTTTAAAAAGATCAAATGCCAGCCATCTCTGCTATATTGTTACTAGTTTTGACTGATGCACATTGATGGCAGTGGTCAACTTATTATGACGATGAGGGTACGGCTGTTTTCGATGCATTCAGTCTTCTTATAGGATATAAAATGAAGGGATTCTTACACTTTATCATGATATTTTCTACAGTGGATCATAATAACAACACTGCTCTTTACATTGTTTTTTTCCTGGTGTTAAACCTTCCAAGCTAATCTTTTTTTTTTCTTCCAACAACTGCTGTTATTACACCTTTGCTCCAGTTAGTATGTTTTCAGTTTGCATGATATATTTTGTGACATTGACAAGTTCAGTCAGAAGTTAATCTACCAGTTGGAATTGTTTAGTCAAAGCCATCCTGTAATTAATTGGAGAGGGAAAATAAACTTGTAAGTCATTTAACAGTTTTTATTGATATTTGTGTTAGCTACAAACAGATTTAGAGACTTAATATAAATTATATTTCTTGTGCAGAATATAGAACCCTCATATCCTTTAGAGGCATCAATTAAGTGTCTTGTAAATTGTCATGTTTTGTAAACCATGAAAAATGATGCTCCAAAAAATAAATCATTCTACAATATCAATATATGAGGTCTAAATGTGTCATCATCTTAACATTATGAAAATTATTTATATTTTCACTGAGGCAGACACATAATTTAATGGGTTTGATACTTCTAAATTATACAGTAAGGTATCTTAGCATCACCATAAGCCAGGTTCAATGCTTTAAGCAAATATCATACATGTCAGTATTTCTTTCTTCTGTTCTGAATTATTTTATTCAGAATGGTCAAACCAATTTACCTGGTAGTCATTTTTATATATGCAGACAGGGAAATTCAGATTGTAATTATTCAGCATTTTTTGGTAGAATCATACGTTTGTACCACAATATGTTCATAATAAGGCTTCAATTATATGTTACCAATTTACAGTGCAGACCTACTTTCTTAAAAGTGTGCTGGAAGTGAAAAATGAGGCTGACAGCTTCATTATATGTGTTAGCCCTGGTTTCAAAATTGTGCATTTTATTTCTGGAGAAAAATCCATTACAATTTTCCTGTAATTCTGTTTTTTTTTTGAAAGGAGATCTGTTTTAAAGCATAGTTTTTGGATCAATCCATATTATCCATCATTATATGCTGTGCACTGTATATTCTCAGTTGCTGCTCTGTGGAAGAAGGGTTTTTCTCAGTGAAGTGATTAATGTTTTTAAGATGCAAAGTATATTTCATGATGTTGTAGATTTTTGGGTGTTGTCATTAAGTAATTTTGGAGTTTTTTTTTTTTTTTTTTAGCAAAATGCAGTGTATGTGAGCCAAAAAGGTCAAGACACAAAACAGAAAGTAGAAAAATGAGGTTTCATCTTTGAAAAGAAGATGAGAATTAACTCTCTGTAAAGCTATTCATTTTTCATATATCTTGATGAGAAGTCAAATGAAAACTCCAATGTATTCAAGATGTCATGTTGGGACTTCATAACTAGAGTGTCAGTGCATGCAATTGAATTTTGTCCCCCACCTATTTGTGAATAATGAGGAACAAGGTGTATTATATGCTTCTTCCATTTGCCCATCACATTCTTTTTCATTCAATAATTTTAAAGCCATTTGAGATTAAGGGACAAAACTGAACACCATATTTAAAAAGATTGATGTTTTTATAATCACAGTAATGGTCACTGAAATGTTAAATTTTCTTCCTGTTTCCTTTATGCTGTATAATTTTCAAGCTGTTTATATGTCCTGTCTTCAAGGTGATGGTCACAGCAGGGTATATATATTTTAAGTTGTCCCTTTTCATTTGAGATTAGGGAATGAAATTGGGAGTACTTGTACATCATTATTAAAAAGATGGTCACAGACCTTGTTGGGAGTAATAAAAAGTCAAAATCAGAGCTTAGTGTTTCAAGTGAGCTATCACAATTTACATTCCACTCTGAAACATTATAGCTGTGTTAAGGTTAAGGTAGAAAACTTTTTTTACTTACCCATAATCTTTAAAAGCTGTATTAGAACTATTTTCAGATGAAGAGAGAAAACATTGCATACTTGTACATCATCTGTAGGTGTATCACCTGCCACATTAGGAATCATATTGTAAGGGTCAAGGTCATTTATATTTTAGATTTTCTGTCACACTTTTATTCCAGTTTAAAAGTACAGAACTGTTTGACAGCAAAGAATAAAAATTGATATACATCTATATTTTAAATATCACTTTTGTTCCCATCTTGATAAAGGTCACATATGAATATTTCACTTTTTAGTTGCACCTTCCTTTCCATTCTATAACTTTAGACCCATTTTGGCTATATAGAACAGAACTTAATTTCCTTGTACATTATCATTATGAAAGTGTCTAATGTACCACATTGGGATTATTGCCTTTGGGGTCATGGGTCGTTATTTTAAGTTTTTATATTATGCTTTCTTTTCCTGTCTTTAATTTAAGAGCAATCTGAGGTTAATAGATAAACTATGTGAACATGAATACTTGGACATCATCATTAGTTGGTATGTTACATATACATCTTTGTAGAGGTTATCAGTCAGTAATTTTTGTTTTCTTTTATACTTTCCATACCAGACTATAACTTAACAACCACTTGAGATTAAGGGATGACACTCAAATATTTATCCAGGACCACACTGGTCTGATTTGATTTTGTGGGGTTTAGTGCCATTTTTCAGCACATGATAGGCTCTATATGGCAGCCAGTATCTTTGATGGAAGAAAGGGAAGAACCATTGATCCATGGGAAGCAGTGCCACGTTGATGTTCCTATCTTGAAGGTCAAGGTCACTGGATATGTTTGTTTCAGTAATGATGTCTCTTTAGCTTTTTAATTTATAAGATGTTTAAGATCTATGAACAGAATTTACTGCATGTGTATATTGTTATTAGAAATGTTGCATTTTAAGTTTGGGGTCTTCCATATCTATAAGCTTAAGTTCATATATATATATATATATATATATATATATATATATATTATGGCTGCTTTATATCTCAAAAGCTTCTTTGGGGTTCATAGGTGAAACATGGTACACCTGTATTTTTTTTTCTTCTATTTGATAATATCTAAGTTATCACTGTCACCATTTTATTTTCAAAGTCTATCTCACATTCAGTATCTTCCCATTGTCACTTTTACTACAATACCCTTTCAGATGGAGACATCAAACTTGGTTCCTTCCAAATCCATCTAGTAATTGTATAACTCAATCAGATATTTATCATTGTATATTTTCAAGACCTCTTCACAGTAGGCAGGGGACAAACATTCAAAGAATTTGCTTATTAGAACCATTTTGTTGATAATATTAATGTTGACTTCAGTGCATATCCTTTAATTACAGATTATATAGTATGCTTCCTCTGTCAAATTTTGAATCCTGCCTTTTAAGCCATGACATCATCTTTAAAGTATACACTTCTGAAACATGGATACAATGAACCACTGTTGTGATGATGGTGCATAATCAAAATTATCTTTATAAGGACGACATGAAATAAATTTGAAATGTAAATTGAAAACTTATAAAAGTAATTTGATACTCGAGTCAGTCAAGGATAATTTTATATTTTACAGAGGTTTTAGACATTTGTCAAAGTTTTCATGGAATACTTCTATAAAACAAATTACATACATTTACCAAGCTATAAAGAGAAAAGAGGAACATCTCCCTGAATGCTAAACATTCAGTTGTAGTACACATTGCTTTAAGTGAAGATATGTTCTTTCCAGCATTGTTGTGAGAGAGTTTTTATTTTCTCATTACTTATTAATTTTTCTAGCTGTACTATACTGCATTAGTTCTTGTCCATGTAAGGAATTCTTATCCATGATGTGTACAGGAAATAATTTTATGTGGAAATGGCTTGAATATGCATGCAGAATCTTGTTTTTTTTTAGCTGCCTCTTAGTTAAGTAATGAAGGTTGGAGCTTGTGTCAAACTGCTTTTTTTGGCAGAGTGCCTCACAACATAGTCTGTCCAGTAATGTAAATAATTAAACATGTACACAGCTTTATTATCACATTGTATAAATGACATGTTGTAATCTTTTTTTATGGCATGTGTTTGTACATTTGTTTCCCAAAATATTTCATTCTCACTTGGTCATTGATGAAAGTATCTTTATAAAACATGTCATAATCTAAATTTAGTGATACCCGATAATTTGGGTTAATTTTCTCTAATACTATTTTAGTGTCATCAAATTTGTGTGACTTCAGTAAATTTAGATTTTGTCAATTTATTTACAGTTTGTACAATTTCATAATTCTCAACAAATTATCCAACTATTAATGGAATACACAATTTTGCAAGTTTATTAGGCTTGTTATATAATTTGCAACAAAAAAAAACAACCCATCATACTCTGGAAAATTGTAAGCTCTCAGAAAAATTGTTCTTTGCATTTCCCCCCCCTCCATATTGTCACCACTTTCAGAGTGGAAACTCCATTGACATCAAAAACATATGGGGTAAAGCTGTTGCTTATGACACACAAGATTCTACTGCTTTAAGTAAATTTTATCAGGAAAGAATCAGCTAGGTAACTGCTTCATATTCCTTTAACCAGTAATGAATATTGCTTACATGGGCACAGCAGTCACAATTGTATCCTTCTTTACATTTACTGATGTTTTGTTTCCATCCTTTGTCATTAGACTCTGAATGTAATTTTGCTAGAGTTATTTATGAGGTGTAGTGATCATTATGTCAAGAGTGCAGGTGTCAGTGAGGTTTACAAGAATGTTAGATTGCCAGGGTCATTCATGACTGGTGGTGATTATTAAGCAAAGAAATCAGAGGGAGCAATGTGTGTTACAAGGGTGACTGTAGTGAAATACTTCTTATTAAGTTTGTTAAATATGTGAATGACTTGCTGTGATCATTCAAATAAAAGATCACGAGATAATGTGTGTTACTGCCATGAGACTGAATGTAAGTTTGATAAGAGTTAGTAATGACTAGTAGTGATCATTAAGTCAAGAGAATGAAGGGGGCTGTGTGTGTGTGTTATAAGAATGCAAAAAATCTTCTAGATGGATCATAATATGAAGTAAGCAACAAACTGAGGCATGTTTGCTTTGACTTTTTTGAAAATTTATCAGCAGAACTTTGATGTAAGTTTATCGAGCAGAAACTTTGATGTTACTTGGAGTTGGGTTAAAATAGATCCCCTAGATGAAAGACAACATGCATGTTGTGATTTTTCAGTTGCAGTAATGTTGGCACATACTCTGTGTGTCATAGCACTGGAACTTTATTTTTAATACAAGATGTCATGCAACACCATTTGTAAATTTATTAAATTCTAATTATTCATTGTCCACCACACTTCACTTTAAAGTGCTCTAATATATTAGAATGGAATATAACGTTTAAATTATTTAAGTTCAGTTGTATTTCAGTGAATCATTACTACTTTTAAATTTGTCATGAATGAATCAGATAGTGACATGTTCAGAATAATAAATAAACTTTGTCCTCATGTGTTCTTAGTATTAATCATTTGTAAATTACAACAGGATCTGTATATTAGGGATTTAGGTTATTACCTAAAACCCATATTAAAAAAGTTGAGGATAATAGAAATGGCAACATATTCCAGATAGTTTGGGTCCAATCAGGATTGATATGAAGTCATACAGCATGACATAAACCATGTCTACAGGATCAACTTCCCATATGAATTTTGATTTTCAAGTTTTCAGAATGGTTTATTAGTGTGTAATGGATGTTTTTGTGAAGGAAAGCTTTAGCAAATATGATCCCTGTAGATGAGGGAATTTGTGTGCTTCTTGTTTTCATTTGCATATGTACATACATCATTAAATATATGTATGTAGATATACAGGCTTCTATTTTTACTCCATAGTAAATGGGTGTGGCAGGCTTATATAGTTATCATCTTGGAATGAAATGAAACTAAATATTATGGATGTCATCTGAAGATATGTTTCATCACATCACTTTGCTCAGGCAATTTTTACTTCAACATTCTGTTTATTGGCAAATGACAGATTTACAATTTTGGAATACCTTAGCATAAAAATAGTTCAACTTGCTTGATGACCTCATTGAAATTTTAATCTATCATTTTGATTTTAACTTTATTTTCCATATAGCACCATATGCATGGGAGATAAAATGATGGCAACTGGAATGCTGTGTATCTGAGAAGTTCAGTGGCATTAGGACGCAATCAATGCAAAAATTTTTCCCTGGAATTCTGTACATTGCATTTGCTTGCATTTTGTGTTGGTCTAGGTGGTATCAGAGAAAAGTTTACAAATTAGCTTTGCCAATCATGTGGATATGTTTGTGAATATTATCGTAAATGCATTTGAAGATTCAATGAACCTATGATGGTAAAACACTCGACATTGAAAATGAAGAAACACTGCAGTATAATTGTAGAAACACCTGACAGGTTGGATCAAAAAGATAAGTCAATGACATAATAGGCAGGATTGAAGAACTTGTAGTTTCTGATCCTGATAAAGTAAAAAACACTAAAGGATACATTGATGTTTGCAAATAGATGATTTACCATTTATACCAGTATAACCATAGGTTATGAATAAAAAATCGTTTACAAAAAAACTAGCATACTACACGTCTTAACAGAACCGCAAATGGACAACTGGTTGTAATTGCAACATGAACAGTACAACCACTAAAACAATCAGGACGTGAGCAATGAATATGACATACTTGAACTATTAGGTCTTAGAGCTGAACTGCATTAAACTATAAAACATCATAGCAATGATTTCATAGTGTGCCTTTGCTTAACCATAAAGACATTGATGTCATCAACAATGAAATTGATCAGCTGAGGTTCCAAACTTTAACTTCATATTTCCCCAAATGAGCCTTTTTGCAGTATAGGTTTCACCAAAGTTCCACCGCAGTCGGTGATGAACGTAAAAGAATTATGACAACTGATGTTTCGAAAAGGCAATTTTATCTGTGTTGAATCAAAATTATAAAGATGGGTGAATATAAGTTTGGTTACATTGAATTTTTTGTATAGGCTTCTGACACCTTACTTAAAAAGTTTGAATAATTCAGCCCTGATGTTACTTTTAATATGTTCACTTTGAATAAAGGCTTTTGTGTGAGATGATTATACACTAAGAAAAGCTCGCAGTACAGCACTGATCTGTGTCAACATGGATTACCCAGAGGCAAAGCATCATGTGTGGATAAAGAATCTTTTCTTGATGATGTACTGATACAAGCAGGATAATGGGGAAAAAGTTTACATGTTGACACTGCTTGAATGTATTTCGCATGCAACAGCTGTTTGACAACCACAAGTTTTAATGTGGTGGAATCGGTGAAAGCCGTAAAGGACAATAAAGTGCTCAAACCTGGCAAAAACTATTTTAAAAAGCCCCGCTATGCAATGAAACATGAAAGTCACTTATGTTATCAAGGCAAACTTTGAATGCTTGAATGTTCCTGTGAGAACCTAAGTTTCAAACAATGTTCAGTCAAATACAGTACAAGTTGCTCAGCATGTACCATACTGGTTTTGTTTGTTGTCAAATGTGATGGAGCAACTGATCAATCAATCTTGTATAGTGGCAAGGACTCAGTTACCGTGCTTGTTAAATCACTTTAGATTACCGAGAAATGAATCCAAGAACAGCTCTCCTAAGTTTTCTAAACCCAATCATTGCTGGATCATTGAAGGAGTTCTTAACTCCACCAATGAAAATGTTTGTGATCTTTGTCACCTCACTGATGCATGCACAATGCATGTAATCTAAACAAAAAAACATAAATTTCTGTAGTCCTTCATCACCTTCACAGGTATGATGACCACTTAATTATGTAAGACATCGCAACAGCATCAAATTCACCAATAAGCATCATACCCAAATCTAGTTTATTGATTCGCTGCAGTCCCTGGATTCCAGCCTGGACAAACTCATGAGCAATTGCATCGGAAACGACAAATTTCAAATCAATTGTCAATACTGTGAATGTGACCCAGTTTTCTCACCTGGAAAGGAATCTATCTCTACTTGACAGTGATTACTTGTGGAATAAGTTTTGTAATATGTTTGCAGAGTTTACTCAAGAATGTATTGTTTTCTCACTATCATTTGACTGGTGGGCCCACAAAAATATCACCATGGTTTGGACACAGCGTGTTGCTCAACTTCCCAGTTATTTTCTGAATTAAATTAAAAAATAATCCAAGAATTAAAAATAAAAGTCCTAATAATAAAAAATCCTAAATGAAACAGAAATCTGAAATTGAAGGTGATGTCTGTTGTGGTCAGCAAAGTGCTGCTGTGTCAACAGTCTCTTGTTGAATCACAGAAAATATTATTCCAGTTTTGAATTCAGTATAAATTCCAATAAATGTCTTCATCCAAGAATTCTGTTAGAGCACTTTTGTATTTCCGGAAAAAATTACTTGAATTCAATAATTTGAAGAAAATAAATTTCAATCCAAACTAGTCACAGCATAATACAACGCATTGTGTCAAGTATTTAAACCCAATTAATAAATCTCTATAAGAAAACAACAATTATATGACTAAAATGCAAAACAGATCTGCAGATGAGGGTCAAAAGTCATTGGTCTGAAAAAAAAATATAGAAGTTTGTACCAATTGATACATGATATTTGTCATGTAGTCCAGGTATAACCTTGACTTCGACTTAATGATTCTTATTCTGAAAACGATTAAAAAATAAATTTAAAAAAAGTTGTTTACCAAAAATGTCACTGATTTTGTAACATGGTCAGAAACTAGATGCAATGTTTCTATTATTTGTTTACGTCAATGAAATAAAAAAATTTTTAAAAAATATCAGGCCAAACAAAACTTAACTGAATGCTACATTAAAACAGCATGTAATGAAATTAAAAAAATTAATACCAACAAACTAATAATTAAATTAAATATACATAACAATCATGCCTATCTGACGTCCAGTATAACCACCATAGCGGCCATTCTGAAAATGTTATTGCTTATCCTCTAGAGTGAATGTTCATATCAACATTGGGTTCTACTGAAAGAATTCTTAGGTCTAATTGGTCCTAAATAGTATAGTAGCCCTAAAATGGTGCAGATCTGACATCCAATACAAAGCCATCTTGAAAATTCTTAATCCATATTAAAAATCTTGTTTTCATTACTCCTACACAGATGGTCATATCAATATAAGGTTTCAGCTAATTATAAATAAAAATATCCAATATAACTGCCATTTTGGATGTCAGATTGGTAGTTGGCAAAATTTTCAAGGTTGGGTGTTCTATCAGCATTACTGTTTTTATTTAGAACCAACCAGATCTCACAAAAGTCTTTTAGTGAACCCTCATGTTGATATGAGCAACCACTCCTGAATGTAAAGTGATATTGACATGGGATTTTCACTAAGAGACACGTGAGGTCTAGTTGGTCCAAAATGATCTTATAGCAAAAATGGCTGTTCCTGATTCAAATTTTAAATGATCATGCAATAAATTTGTTATAGAAAACCTAGGGTCTCTATGATCCTGTTCCTTCGCTTTTGTGAGTATCATAGTGTGTATGCATGTATTGGGTAACCATACTATTCATTTTCAATAAGAAACTTTGTTGTTGTTGTTGTTGGGCTTAATGCCATGTTTCAGCACACAATAGGCTATTTATGGCGGCCAGTAATAATGGTGGAGAAAGAAACCAGGAAATCCATGGAAAGAACCACTGACCCATGAGAAGCTACTGGCAAGCTTTCTCACATATCCACATTCTCCGAATCCTAGACTCGAACCCACGCAGAGGTGAGATGGCAATGATCCGTAACAGAGAGCGCTTTAGACCACTTGACCACTCGGGGTCCTTTCAATAAGAAACTAGAAATTGTAAAAGGAATATGTTATGGGTTGTCGAGGTACACACTGGTTATATGAACCTTCTTTATTATCTTCATCCTGGTCAACTATGAGGCACCAGCAATGATGTCAACCTATTGGCAACATTTCTGTTGGGCAACACTATTTCTATAGACTGACAATGATATCAATGACTAAGTTGACACCATGGAGAGGGTTCATGATTGATGTACGCTTTATTCATATCGAGACAATTTTGTCACTTGCAATAGCCATGCAACATGGAAAAGACAATTCTGAACCCTTTCCACAATAGTTCTTTAGGTTTCCCATTTGACAACCACAATGTTCAGTTTTTACATATCAACAAAGAATACAGATTTTCAGAAAATATTTGATGGCCTGTGGTCAATTTCAGTACTAGTTATGTCATCATTTACTTGCAACTTTGAACCAAAGAAATGGCTCAATATGTTTAAAAGTACATCTAGGGTGAGAGAATTAATTAGCTGATGTGATGACATTTCATGTGCCTGCCCAAAACCCACAAGCTAGATTTCAACACATACCTTTTCTCAGTGATCCTTCTTGATTAGGTGGCACCCTCATACAGTTTTATGATCGTACTGTAGTAAATGTTGCAATGTGTGCTGCACTGGATACTACTCTTATACAGTACAAAAGCCAATTTTGTGTACAATTTAGAAGTAATTTAGAAATTGCCATGATATCTATTGCAGAGGACAAATGACAATGGCCTGGTGGAAAACCACAAGGGAGTCAATCCACACAAAGACTGGGGCATTGTGTTGCATACTCCAGCTATACTAGGAAAACTGTGTAGTGGTATGCTTATGCTTGTCTTTGTATGTGGCATCCACAAGGAATATAATACTGGCTGGCAGGTATATTCACTAGATGGTAGACTACATTACAAGTTTATGTCTGGCCAATGGATATGTTGTTCTTTTATGTAAATCTCTGTATCATATCTGTCAGAATGGCAGTCACTGTTTATTCTCCTACAGCCTCATTGCTGTGCTGTGAATAAGGGTTCCAGACTGTTGAGGAGGATTCAAAAATTGGACAAATGAAGGTCTTGTTTTCTGGTGGATGCTCACTGATGGCGAGATCTAGGTTGGCATGACTGAATTAGTTTCATTTAGTTGGTGAGTATATCTACATATGAATTTCGAGGTTTTTTTTGCATTGTAACTCCAACATAAGCGTTATTATCTTCCTAGGTGATAGATGAAGTAGTGATACTTTAAGAGACTCCTTAAGTTAGAGATGTTAAATACCTCACCCTTTTATGGGTTGAAAACCATATCCAACGTGCTTATATATAAGCACATTGGTTTCTTGCGATTTCATTTAATGATCTTTGCATTACTTGTAATTCAGGTCCCTTGGCACTAATTTGATGTCAAACAGAGCAAATTAGCAAGAGTAAACAGATGTGCCAAACTGAACAATTATTTTCCACTACAGTACAGATCTAGTTAGAAAATGGTCTTAAAAATAAAATAAAAGTTTTCCATTCAAAGCATTTGAACTGATTTATTGTAATTTCAGAACAGATACATATTAATGTCATGAAATTATTTAATTTTATCCACTGTGGATTCCAATGTGTCAGTCTGATCAATGAAACAGGCAAAGCAAATAGTAAGGATATAGGGGATACAAAGCATAAGGTTATCTCACAGAAAATTCAATGCTGGTAACTTTTGATCTTATTTTGCAAAACAACTCCCTTCTCTTTTGTGTAGAACATTTAGTAGACCCAAATGAAACTCCTGAAGCCTTGTACACTCTTATGAATAGTTTTAGAACAAAATGGTAAAGACAAAGACTGAAACACCTTCAGAAACCTGCATCAATGAAACCAGACAGAATAGTGTGTGTGTGTATGTGTGTGATTTAGATTTTTAATGTAGCTTTAAATTTTTTTAGTCAAATCACTACGATGTCTGCAGTATGACCGTTTATAGTGATGTCTAGCACTGGGGCATCATGCTGCAGACAAGTGGCACAATGTCCCATGGAATCACATTATCCTGACACTAACCACTTAATGCTAAGCACCATGTGAGGCAGATGTTAGTATCATTTTTTAAAGTCTTTGGTATGACTCGGCCGGGGTACAAACTCTGGACCTCCTGCATCCAAGTCAGATGCTCTAACAACTAGGCTTGGCAAACAACAAACTCTGGTATAACAAACATATTGCCATGATTCAGTTTGCTAAAGAAGCATTTATAAATATCTTGAAAATCAGAAAATTCAAATGAAATGTTGAAAATTCTGAATAATTTTAATTTATATAGAAACAGAAAAATCCAAAATCAACCAATAAATGATGGTTCAATAATTGATGATGTGCATGTTATTATTAATGGATTTAATTAATAATAATAATAATAATAATAATAATAATAATAATAATAATAATATAACAAAAGTGACAAGATTTTATAGTTTAAAATTCATGAAAATGTACAATTCACTATTCTATATACGTCATATGAAGATGTAGAAACTGAATGGAAAAAAGTGAAATTATAAGAAATCAGCTGACTTGGACTACATATGTCCATTATCATAATCAAATGTGCTGATATTGTTCCATTTCTTACCTACAAAATTAATCACAGCATTACTGTGGAAATCTGATTTCAAACGCAAGCAGCCAAGGTAAGGCTTTTTTAAAAAGGATTCAAAATTAAATCCAGATAATTATAAACATTTATAAACATATCTATTCTGCCAACCATAACCTTTTAAAGACATGTTTCCAAACACTTGTTAATCTATTATTTATTTCACCCATCCCAACCTGGATTTGGATGAAACCACTCCTGAGTCTGCACTAACAAAACTCACTAATGAATGGCTGCTTCCAATGGACAATGGAGAAATTGGTTGAAACTGTATACATTGTCTTTGATAAAGGTCTTTGACCATAATATACTTGTAAGGAAACTTGAAAAGTACCAATATTCTCAAATATCACTCTCATGGTTGAAATCATACCCATCTAACAGAAGTGAACAAGATTTTGTTGATAACATTAAATCAGAGCTGATGTTCATCAACAAAAGAGTTCCACAGGAATTTATTTTAGGGCCTGTACTATTCATATTGTTATAAATGACTTGCCAAACTATACAAAACAATAAAAAATTGATGATACTAATTTGTACAAGTCTGATTCTAATTTTGTAACTCTGAACAAAAGAATTGAAAATTTATATTAAATATTGCTGCTCACTGAATAAGATGGTTTATAAAAACCAAGGCAATGTTGATTTAACTAAGAAATATCAGGAATAAAAATTTTCAGCTGTATATATTTAATATTGAAAATGAAAATGTTCACAAAGAAAAATGTTTCAGGGTTCATGTTGACAAGAATCCAGATGGCTGTAAACAATGAACAAACTTGTTCTGAAGTAAACTCAAGAATTTATGATTTACAGAGGATAAAAATGTTATCTACTATCATAATTGTTTTTTACAATGCATTCATTCTTCCTCATTTGGATTACTGCTGCATACAATTTCAGGAAATACAAGTGATAATAATATTAAAACAATCCACAATTTTAAAAAATGGGCAATAAAAATTATCATAAATTTACCATTTGATAAAGCATCCAGAAATCTAGTTTTGAAATTAAAATGGCTAAAATTGCATACCAAAAGTTTATATTAATGTTCAATGTCAACAAGAATGAACATTGTCCAAAATATTTTAACAGTATGTTTTAAATTGTAAGTCAGAAAAAAGTAACAAGGAGTAAATGCAAATAATCACCGCAAAATATAATTTCCAAAAATATTTTTTTTAAAAATCTTTTGCTATTCTTGTAATGAACTCCCCAAAGCAATTTGATGAGAAACAAATCTAACTATATTAAAAACCAGTTCAAAAGAGTACTATCTTGAAAGGCAGTTTTCATTGTAAATATATAAATACATGTACTCCAATTTATATTGTTATTGTGTTTTATATACACTTTGTTCATTTATACCCAATGTATTTAAGTATGCTTTACTATTTTAATTTTTGTTTTCTCTCTTGCTTTTGTATTTACAAGTTTATTTATCTTGCTGGCTTAAGCGGAGAATATTATACCGAGTTACCCTCATCTAATAAAGTATTGATTATTATTGTTTATTAGTGTTACATTTTCCATTGTTGTGACCATGACCCTGAATTAGGGGGTTCATAACTGTGGTACATGACACACTGTCTAGTTATGATAAATATCCAACAAATGATGAGTGCAATGTGAAGGGTCCACAACTCACTCAGCAAGTCCATGTCCACTGTGTTGGGAAACCAAAGTTTGGAGATGGGTGGGAAGGGCATATTTTCACTAAATGATGACATATAATACAAGAAATTAAACTCTTTCAAAGTGTCATCAATATCAAGATGTATGGCAAGTTTGTTTGAAATTTATCAGTCTTTGGTAAAGAAATGCCGCATAAACCAAAGTGTGAAGGGTGAATCAACAGGGGCCATAAGTCCTGTAAATGAAGTTGTGGAACACTAGAAATCCAACTCATTCAACATCTTGTCAATATAAAAATGTGGTTGGCAGAAAACTAAGAAGTATATGAAAACTTCTGGGCCAAAATTCCTGATAGTGTGAAATACTTTAAACTGAAACTTGTTCAAGGTCTTTTCAAAATAGAGCTGTGTCTAAAATTGGCTGAAATCAAACAATCCTTCCTAAAATAATGTTGCTGAAACCAATGGCAGGAGGACAATCAGAGGCAAAAAATCTTTTAACATGAAATCTTAAAACACAAATCATGGAAATTAAATTGATTAAAAGTCTTACTAATAAACAATATGGTAGTAATGATAATGCTAATATGGCTTACATAACTGTACAGCCAATCATTTCACCAAGATAACCCTATATAAATCTCCCAAAACAAAATTTACATCAAATTGATTTGATATATTTTACTATGTAGTCAGATAAAACATTCTTCCAAAAAGAAGGAAACATAGTCAATATCATTATATTTACCAAGTTTTATTGAAATTGGACAAGAAATAATAGTTTGTAGACCCAAAGAGGTAACATTAAAACAAGCTCAGCTGATCAGATCCAAGAACTTCTCCTTAATGTATATCAATTATTACAGAACTTAAGGCAATGACGATACACAATTATTTACAAAGCTGAAGCAAAAGCCAACAAAAGTTTATAGATTGATAACAAGCCAATCAGACAAAAGATTATCTCATGAATATGCTTGAATTTTGTTCATAATCAAACCCATCCAACATCTCAACGATATAAAACCTTTCAACACAATCCAAATTTGATCAGAAATGTTGTTACTAGTTTTGACAAGCTCAGTCAACCTGATGCAAGATCATGTCATTAATATGTGTGGATCTTGCTTATAGCCATACTCAATCAAGATTTTAATGACATGCACCTAGTCTGAACCAAATCCTAATGGTCCCTACAGTGGTAAGACCTCAGCCAATTAGCTTTATGATCACCTCATAAACAGGTCTTGCCAAGAATAAAACTCAATGGATATCATGCTGATACAAGCCTATTTACCAATAACAATGAACAGAAAATGTATTTGTTTACAAGCTCAGTTAATCAGATGCAATAAATGTAAATTTCACTCATAAATAAAAAAAAATCATTAAATAAGCCTGAGAATATAAAGCTAAATACCAAGGTAAAAAAAAATCTGGTCATAAAACAGAGCCACTAAAATGTTGAACAATACAGCCAACTAATTGCACGTTCACCTCATTTATGTCTATGGGTCTCATTCATTATCAAACTCGTCCAAACGCTTTATGATATATACCCACATTCAAGTTTAATCAAAATTAGATCATAAATATAATCTCCTAATGTTTATAGGCCTGGCCAATCTGAAGCATGATCATATCATTATTATGCATGGATTTCACTCATTATCAAACCTGCTCATGATCTGGATAACTAAAGCTTATATTCAAAGTCTGATCAAAGTGGTAAGAAGTGCAGCCAATCACCTCATTAATATGCATTATTGTCAGTTATACAACTTATCACATATGGCGATGTTATAAAACCTAATTCCAAATTTAATCAAAACTGGATCAGAAATATAGTCTCCAGCTTGGCAACAATCTTTGGCAATCAAATGCAAGATCACCTCATTAATATGCATGGATCTTGCTCTTTTACTGAAATTACCCATTAGATCTTGATGACATAAAGCATATTCCAACACTGATTGAAAAAAAGAGATCAGAAATATGGCCTTCAGAGTGGAAACAAGCAATTACTGACAGATGTACAAGCTATTACTGACAGATGTACAACAAGCAATTACTGACAAATGTACAACAAGCAATTATTGACAGATGTATGTACAACAAGCAACAGATGCAGGGACATATCATAAGATAACCTGGACCTGAACTGCATGCTATTTAGTCAAAATCCAACTCTGGTTAAGTTATCCTGTGGAGAGCAAGAACAGGAGGATGGACAACAGATGGGCATGTTTTGCAAATGAAGCAGTGGAATGCTAAAATAGAAGTCTTTAAAGGTCTCTACAGCATAATGCTATAGACCAAATGTTTGGTTGAAATTCATAGTCCTTTGAATAGTTATGTTGCTAAATGTCTGACTGAAGTCCAAACTTTTTGGTATAGTTGTTGCCAAATATTTGGTTGAAATCCAAATTCCTTGGTATAGTTATGTTGCACAATGTTTGTTTGAAATCCAAACTCTTTTTTGTATAGTTTTGCTGCCAAATGTTTGGTTGAAATCCAAATTCCTAGGTATAGTATGCTACCAAATGTTTGGTTGAAATCCAAATTTCCTGGTTGCAAGTTTAGGATTTTTCATACATTTTGGGACAGAGGTCGTGCAATCATCAAAGGAATGCAATCATCAAAGGAATGCAATGCAAATCATTTTACTACTTCAGTGTATCCATTTTCTCATGAGTTTGACTGTGAGTTTTACTTTGATAGCACCTAACTTAAAAGATGAGAGGGTACATCTGCTGTAGCTAAAACTATGTAGTGATACCTTAATATAAGTATAGCAACATGAAAGTACAGCAGTAATAGACATAATCACCTTCTGACCTGTTAAAAATGTGACAGAATTTATTTAAGGATCAATCAAAGGATACAATCCAACATCTTTAATAATCAACTTAACAAATAATCAACTTAACAAACAACAATTACAATGCTTTCAATATACACAATTTTCTTTCTTTGTATTTTAAAATGAAATGAGAAAGTTACAATCCAAAACTTTACACCTACCTATTTAAATCTAATGAAAATATCTAGTGAAAAAAGGTTCAAAGTATTATTTTCATGGAACAACAATGAATAAGCTATACTACACAAAATATATAAGAACTGATTCTATTTTGGTAATTTTTTCAATAATAAAAAACCCAGCATCATTTATTAAATGGTTCCATGCAATTCATTATCCCAAGTTAAACTGTATTCCAGTTTTGTGTTACAAATGACTGGTAATACCTTGATCTAACTCATGGCCAAACACCCCATTTTATTAACCATGAAAACACAAATTTTTATTATATGTTGTTGCTGACAGAGTGACAGATGTATTTTAAATTAATCCATACAACAGCTCATAATGCTGAGACATAAAAATTACAAAATACAAGCTGATGGCAAAAAGTAAAATCTGTTTTGTAGGGTTAATATGACTTCTAGTATTATTATTATGTGTAGTGCATGCTCAGCCAATTAACATCAGCAAGATGCAGAGCCTGCAGTTCACCAGGAAACTTTGTCAGTTTACAGATTTTCACAATATGTGACATGGTCTGTAGAGCTCCACAGCAACAGGAAGAGAGTGGCCCCATCAGACAAGGTTGACTGCACAACAACCCTGTCCTGTGTGGTCCACAGATGACATGGAAGGTTGAAGCCAGGAGGGCAGAGGAAGTAGTTTACAACATCTGTTGAAGACCACTCAATGCTTCATGCTGAAATAACTGTCATATCCTCTGGCAATGGACCTAACCAGATTGGGCATCTCTATGTCAAGCAGACTGATGGATGTGAGGTGATGTCCATGTACAATGGAAGTTTCTCACTGGCATAAACCTTAGTCAACATTTTTGTGGTTGCTTTTCCTGGCGATGCAGATGTGGAGGAGGAATATTGCTAAGTAATGGCAGCCCATGGTAAAGGTGTAGGACATAGTGTTCTAGAGATTATGTGCATTGTTGATTTAAGCTGGACATCAATTAGCTTAGTATCTGATTAAAAGCCAGATAGGAGCACAATACTCAGCTGTCGAATAACAGAGGACCAGTGCTGATGTCTTGAGTGTCTGAGCACTAGCATCAGAGGTTGAGCCAGCCAGTTTGCAGAGTAAATTGCTTCAAGTTCCAAGTTTTGCTGAAATTTTCTTCAGGTGGTTGTAGAATGTCAGTGATCTGCCAAAGTCATACCATGGTATGTTGGTGTCGGTTCATGGTTTTTTTTGCTGCCCATTGAGGAATATTCACATCGCACTCCCAATCATTACTCAGCCAAGGCTAAGCCTATTTAAGGCTGTGGAAACAAAGGATCCAACTTGCAAACCGAATTCAGCAATGAATACAAGTTACATGCCACTCTCAAGAGCAGCCGCTCTTGTGCCAATGTCCACTGACTTCCAAGCCATCGTACCAGCCCTAAAAGTTTTACAACTTAATGTCAAGGGTCTCTCAGATATCAAATGACCTATCATCAGAACTATAGACCACCATCATAAGGTTGACTTAATCTGTCTGCAGTAAACTCATGTAGCAGACCATCATAAGGTTGACATAGGCTGTCTGCAGTAGATTCATGTAGCAGACCATCATAATGTTGACATAGGCTGTCTGCAGTAGATTCAAGGTAGCAGACCATCATAAGGTTGACATAGGCTGTCTGCAGTAAACTCATGTAGCAGACCATCATAAGGTTGACATAGGCTGTCTGCAGTAAACTCATGTAGCAGACCATCATAAGGTTGACATAGGCTGTCTGCAGTAAACTCATGTAGCAGACCATCATAAGGTTGACATAGGCTGTCTGCAGTAAACTCATGTAGTAGACCATCATAAGGTTGACATAGGCTGTCTGCAGTAAACTCATGTAGCAGACCATCATAAGGTTGACATAGGCTGTCTGCAGTAGATTCATGTAGCAGACCATCATAAGGTTGCCATAGGCTGTCTGCAGTAAACTCATGTAGCAGACCATCATAAGGTTGACATAGGCTGTCTGCAGTAGATTCATGTAGCAGACCATCATAAGGTTGACATAGGCTGTCTGCAGTAAACTCATGTAGTAGACCATCATAAGGTTGACATAGGCTGTCTGCAGTAAACTCATGTAGCAGACCAGAAGGCAGCACAATATGACTCCTAGTATTATTTTGGATTTCATTCATTAACAAACTCATCCGAGTTCTTCATAATGTAAGCTTGTATTCCCATACATGTCAACCCCGCAAAATTATTGCTATTATAATTAGCAAAAATGTATAATTTGGGCGTAAAAGTGTAACCTATATATTTCATGCCAGAATTACAGCACGTATGAAAAAGATGTTTATTTTTCATGCTAACCTGGTTCTGCAGCTGGTCAAAATTCTTGTCACAAAGAGCAAAATCTATATTGATTAGAACCAGAATACAAACACAAAATATACTGAAAAATTATTATTGTTCAGCACTCACTTTAACTAAACTATATGTGCAACTGTCACTAAAAGATCATGTGCTCAAAGTGCTGTATTACATTAGTCTCATATTCTTCTTTCTAAGTTTGTCAGGAAGTGTTGATTTGTCATTTTCTTTATCTCACATGTTTTGAAGTTTGAAAAGATCCATCTGCTCTAAAATTTTCCATCATATAACATCCATAACTTACACCAAAAAGTGTTGAGCTACAAATCTGGTGCCATCTGCTTTAAAAAGTATAGACTGGTATACTAACAAGCTTATCAATATAATGAATCTGCAATGCAAAGTCTGTTTTCTTGGAAATGGGCAAATACACTTCCAATAAATAGTAAATACAGAAAGTGTTATATTATTCTTATGCAGCAGTCATCTTTTTAAGAATATTGTAAAATTTATATGATTGGAATTAGAGATGAGAAAAACAACTTTTTATTGCTTTATTTTAAAAATATTTTTAATGAACCAAAACAGCATAAGCCATATATAGGCAAGCATAAAATGTAAATTGGTTGAAAAAAGTGTAATGATTATGCCAAAAACGTTAATGGTTGGCATGTATGTAATCCAAGTTTGATCAAAACTAAATGAAAAGTATGGCCTCCAGAGTGACGAGCAGGTCAGCCAATCAGATTCAAAATCATCTCTTTCATGTGTGGATATCATTCATTACATAACTTGCCTAAGATCTTTATGATATAAGGCAACAGTCCAACTTTGATCAAGATCTGATAAATAATAGTCACAAGAATGTGGACCTATGTCCAGCAAAGCTAAAACAAGACTACATTGTGAACACTGAACCATCAATCAAAGCAAAGATGCTGCCAGTATTTTGTCATAAGGGGAGATGCCCCCTTGTCACTAAAATAAGGGTGGGGAGTAGAATGAACATGAGGGGAAGGAGGAAACAGCCACAGTTTATATTTACATAACATTCCAATATCAACCTCTCTTCCTGATCCACTCTGAAACCCATACTGAAATGACAATCTTAACAAAAATGTTACCTCTAGTTCTATAAGCATTATTCTATTCATTATTTCTCAGCTTAATCTGTTTATCTGTATATAAATATTGTTCACAGCTCAGAGGTATTGTTGTTTGTATAACTCTACTCCAAAATAAGATTTTTCTCTAACATAAGCTCACCAAAGTTTAACTTCCTTGAATTAGCACTCTACTCACAACTATGCCAGATTTACTATGCCGTAATGCTGTATTAGGATTCTGTCACAGTTTATTTGTTCAAATAGAGGTAATTTTATCAAATAAATATCTTTACTTTTTAATCTCATTTCTAGAGTCTTATTAGATTTATAATCTTTATGCTAGGGTTATATAGTTTTGTAGAACATGCTTCTGCAAGGTTACACTATGACAAGAAAAGAATTGAAAGTGCATGATACTTTCAAATTGTCTGCATTTTAATTCACTTGTTTGTCTGCCTTTTCAACATTTAATTTTGAAACACCATTAAAATGAAGGGTTGACTGCATGGTTTTGTCCATTCAACAAGTATATAAAATTTGTATTTGATGCCATTTTTGGGTTCAAAATCACTTAATGGTATCTCCCATTAATGCTTCCCAGCTCCTATAATCTTATATGCTTCCTAACTAAAAATAAAACGCCTTCATTACTATGATCAGCCAGATGAATAACACTAAGAATCGGCCATTCTAGGTCTTATAGATAGCTTGCATTATGAATGCACATTTCTAACACTTCCTTGAAGCAAGGTTCAAAATTCTACATAATGCTTGTTATGAGGTCCAATGGGCCAATCAAATTTAGTTTAACAATCAATCATGTCAAGCCAAAAAAACCAGATGTGTAAACAGTTATGAAAAAAATGCATGTCGCAACAAATGCTACAATATTACTACCAATTTCTACAAGCACTTTAAGGGTGAATGGCTGAATAAAGTTGTAGACTGCACAGAGTACATTTTCATATGCACGACACAAAAAAATTTATGGGAATTCTCATGCATTACTGCTCTCCACAGAGCAAATTCTACACAATTCAAGTGATCAACTGCCCAGGGAGTATCTCCGTTAAAGTATTGCTGTAAAACATGAAACCATGACCCCTAGTTGAAATGGTTGAGCAAGCATGTCACAGAATCAACTTTCTAAGCATTGTTGTAATTCATCAAAAGTAGGTTATCAAGTTAAGGAAATATCTGCAAATGAAAAAATCTTGAACCAAAACCTTAACAAAAATTTTCTATGCCTTCGACCCCAATATCAATAGTGCCTCTTTTGTACATATGTACAAGAAAACTTTGGTTAAGTATGTGTTCTATAAGTAACATTACTATGCAAAAATAATTTTTCTCCTGCAGTCTGTGACTTTGACCCTTGATATTTTAACCCCAAAATTTAAATTGGTTTCATCCTTATCAAAAGTGAAAGCCATATATAAAGTTTGGTCCAAATCTGTTATTCAGATCTAATGCTATTGTATGGAAAGTAATTTTCTTCTTTTAGTTGGCATGAACGCAACATTTAAGTGTTTGACTACAAAATAAATAGGCTGCTTCTATACATCTGGTGGAAGCAATTCACAAAATCTGGCACATATCTGTGATGCAAAACTAATGGTAACATGTGGAAACCATATATTCTTGCAAGCAGCACCCTTGAAATTTGATTTTTTTAGCTCAAAATGAACAGTATTCAAGCTGACCTCAAGTGCATGGCATCTACAAAGTTTTAAGTTTTGCCAACTGCAGATATTAAACAGCTCAACTTACTGAGAGGAAAAGAAATATTGGTAACAGACAGACATAATAGTGTAAATTCTGCCTTATAGTGGATGTATAAAACCTCAAATCAAAAACACAAATTTTAAAACTGGTCATGACCCCACGGTGAAAGTGGCAAATGGTTAAAGAATCAATTGTTTTAGCTTCGTAATGATTCTTTGCATATATGAATAAAATCCATAAATGGGGTGTAGGAAATACAAATATATGAATATATTTTAACCAAAACCATAATGGAAAATTGTTGATCAAACTTTGTAACTTTCAGTACAAGGTTATAAGGGGTGAGCGAGTTTATCATAACCATTAACAGAACTTGTCATTGAATGATACAAAGACTTTTTCTGCATATCCAAGTATATGAATATATCGTTTATACATCAGCTCTGACTTTTTAAACTTATTAAGAGGCTGATATTTCCCTTTGCCTTCAGTGTGTTTTGTTTCACATTTCCAGATGATGCTATTATGTCAAACCAAAGCATCAGAGGTGCCCCTGTTAGGTTAGTCTGTTTCCTTGATTAACTTCATTGACTCTAATATGAACATCTGGAACCAGATCAATTCAAAATAATGCTTTTAGCTACTGTTTCACAAGTTCATAATATAAAGGTTGTTTACTTAAATCTTATAGTAGAACTAAAAATTTGCTGGTCTGCATTAACAAACCACTGCACCTGACACTGAAACACTGACTGTTATATCTCAAGTCCTACTAAAATGTTGACTTGACAAAAAAATTAACTCCCTTCTTTCTCAGATACAATAAAGTGGAATAGCCCTAAAGGACTAACTAATCTGGCATATGCTATCTTTTTCTTTTTGTTGCTGGCATTTCCTCATCAGAGTCAAACACCACACCACGTTTTTTTGAGGAAGTATTCCTCATGGAGCTGTTGGCTGCTCCTCTCTGCTGCTTCCTGCTAGAGCTGGGGATGTTAAAGGGATCCTCATCTGATGTGTCTGATGATATAATGTCAACTTCTTCATCTAATATCAGACTGAAAGGAAAATTTATGAAGAACTGTCAGTGTTCAGATGTTTGGACTTACAGTAAGCTCCAGATAAAATGATCACCGTTATTATCCAAATATAATGATATAGAATAGATGCCAATATTACAATGTTATATCCAAAACTTAATTGAACCCATTATAATAGTGTTGTATCCAAATATAATAATACTTAATGGATCAAAATATTAGTTATAGCCAAATAGAATGATACTTAACTGATCCCATTATAATAGTGTTGTATCCAAATAATGATAATTAATGTATCTCAATATTAGTGTTATATTCAAATATAAAGATAATTAACAGATCCCAAGATTTTAAGAACTGCATACAAATATAATATTTAATGGATTCCAATAATATAGTATTATGTTCAATAATAATGATATTTAACTGATCCCAATATTATAGCACTGGATCCAAATATAATGATTTCAATAATATAGCATTATATCCAATATAATATTTAATGGATCCCAATATTATATCATTATATCCAAATATAATAATATTTAATTGATCCTAATATTATAACATTATATCCAAATATAATGATACTTAGCACACCTCACTATTAGAGTGTTATATCCAAATATAATGATAATTAATGTATCTCAATATTACAACATTATATCCAAATATTCTTCAAGGTGCACTACTATATAACTGGAAGGCAATTATTAGCCATGAGAAAACAGCTTTCGGACCCAAACATTCCATGTAAAATGTTTTCACTATGTATAATTATGCAACTAGAATATTATGGGGAGGTAATTCCAGGATAAAAGGGATGTAATTCCTGGATATAAAGGGATGTCATTCCTGGATATAAAGGGATGCAACCTACATAACACAAAAATGGTCTACTGATGCATTAGTGCTATACATGTTTTAACACACAAATACATGCAAGCAGATAACAGTTTCATATTCTGTGAGGTTTATGCTATAAAACTAATAATCATAGTAAGTACAAAAAAAAGAATCCTCCCTATATGAGTGGACTGAAGAAGAGAAATCTTATCCTGATTGACTCAACTCTTACCCTGACTAACATAAATCTTATCCCTTTTAGGTTAGACTCATTATCATTCCCACAAATATGAGATTTTTATCTATTTTGTTGTATAAAACATTTCATCTTTCTACTTGCACTTAAACTCACTTCTGCTTGGATTTCTTTCCCGCCGTATTGGTGGATGATGACCCAGAGTTCTGGCCTGCCCTTGATTGTTTATATATAAAAGTGTCCAGAAGAGATGAGCTGCCTTGATTGTTTTCCACCCCTGTGACCTTTCCCCTTCCTCTACTTCCTCGAGAGCCTCTACCTCCACCTCTGCTGCCTCTTGTAGTCTTTGCTACTTCTTGCCCTTGTCTGCCTCGCCCATGAGAAGAAATGTCCGAGATTTTTGTTTTATCACCATCTGAGTCCATGTCATCCTGGTCTGCATCGTCTGGAAATCTATCTTCACCCTGAGTCTCTGGGCGCTTCTGTTGAGCTCTCTTCAAAGCTTCCCTCACTTCTTCTTCCTCCTCTTTTTTCTTCTTCCTCTCCTCCCTAAATCGGCAAACTTCCTCATCTATTAGTTCCTCCATTGTGTTTCTGTTTTTCAAATATGTCTGGTAAAAGATGTTAAATATCATATAAAAGTTACCAAATAACGGTACAAAAACTCATTATACAAGGCACATATTAAACACAATGAACTTACAAAACAGTTTCACTTTTTCTTCTACAATAAATTTCAACAAACCAGTGAGCAAAGGAGGTCTTGTTGCCTTGTTACTCTTTAAATTATGGATTCATAATTTATTTCAAAAGAAAGTTAGTAAAGCTGTCAAAAATTTAGAAAACTTCTACTGGGCTCTTGTTGATCCTAACACTCAGTTACCTGGATACGCAATCAAAGGGCAATTGTATTAAATGTGAACCTGAACTGCATTGTTATAAGTTCATTCATGCCAACTGCTAAGAAAGGTATAAGCGCAATTATTACTAATATATGAGGTAATAGCATAATTTGAGCATAAAAGAACAATCTATATATTACATGTCATAATCACATATAGCTGTATGAAAAACATTCATACATGGTTCTTAAGTTAAAACTCTTTTTAAAAATCAGCTAAATCCATGTGGAATAGTAGTTAGTACCAGAGCATAGACAAAAAAGAAATTGATACATTATTATGCATAACACTCACTTTTAGTCTATATGTTTCACAAATGATGAATGCAGTATTAAGTCGCTGGCAAACTTTTCTTTCCAAATTCGAAAAGTGCTACTGATTTGTCCTTTTCCTGATGTAACATGTTTTTAACAAAATCCATCTCCTCTAACAATTTTCAGTCATAACTTATACGAGTTACATCAATAAATTACATTTTTTTCAAGATGACCAACCTCTGATCATTAAAATTATTAAAATTGCTTTTACAACAACCTTCACATTGTGTATTACATCATTGTTCTTTGCTGTTGTTTATTAGTCTCCTAATCTGCTTTGTATGCATCTGTGTTGCACTCCACTATATTGTATATTACATCATTGTTCTTTGTTGTTGTTTATTAGTCTCCTAATCTGCTTTGTATGCATCTGTGTTGCACTCCACTATATTGTGTATTACATCATTGTTCTTTGTTGTTGTTTATTAGTCTCATAATCTGCTTTGTATGCATCTGTGTTGCACTCCACTATAGCATATGCAGCAGAGAACCAGACTAGTTGTTTATTCAATTAACAACCAAACAAGATTCCTTTTTTTAAAAACTATGGACTTTGAAACTATTGTTTTGTATTGCTTTATTTGTGAAATACTGATGCCATGATTTCACTGTAAGTAACAGATGCAATTAATTTAATAATACAAAGGAGATCAGCTTTTAACTTGGTGCAACTATGTAACAAGTCAGATATCACAGTCAGCATTTGATTAGGTTCTTTGATAAATGCTTGTAGACATAGCTTTTATGGTAGATTGACATAATTCATAGCATTTATGATGATTACACTTAAATCAAAATAAATGGCAGAACTAAAACATGAATTTCTCTTGACACATTTTTAATAGGTATTTATTCATTAAAGTGTTGCCTCCAGTAGATGTTAGTGACATTTTGATTGACTGAAATTTTGTTGAAAATTATTATTTACTGTGTACTAAGAATGTCATTTGGAAAAAATATTCAACAAAAAATATTACATCTTATTAAAAGCAGATAATTTCATAATGTTGATTCTAATTGCCAGGTCCGATCTACCATTTTCAATGATAAAAATAGTTATGCATCTGAGTTTCAGTTACTAATTTTGATCAAATTTTCTTCAGGTTCAACAAATAGTGCACAATTTTGTTGTTGTTGTTGTTGTTCTGGGGCTTAACGCCATTTTTCAGCACATGATAGGATATACATGGCGGCCAATATTAGTGGTAGAGGAAGCAACCGCGAAATCCGAGGAAAGAACCACTAACCCACAAGAAGCTACTGGCAAGCTTTCTCACTGACCCACATTCGCCGAATCTTAGAATTGAACCCACATAGACAGAGGTGAGATGCCAGTGATCTATAACGGAGAGCGCTTTAGACCACTTCAATTTCATGATGTTGATTCAAATTTCCAGGTCCAATCTACCATTTTCAATTACAAAACAATTTATATGTCCGAGTTTCAGTTACTAATTTTGATCATAATTTTCTTCAGGTTCAACAAATAGTGCTCAATTTTGTTGTACTGTCTGGGAAAATTAACAGGTATCCACACCTGAACCTACAAGCAGGATTGCAAGTTATCAGGGCAGGAATTATAAAGGGAGCTGTGTACAATGTCTGCTGTGATGCATGGCTATAGTATGCAGCTAGATACTGCTTCATAAAAATATCTTCAGTGATTCAAAAGTCATACCATGCACAAGAACAGTAGTACCAGGTTTTGCCACTGCCTTATCCATGAGGGCATTCATATGGCACATGACACACCATCTAGTCATGGTATGAACTTGGGAAACTTTTCATGAAAATCTCTGACACATTACAAAGTTTATGGGCTGGAAAAGCAAATGTTAGTAAATGAAAGAACATCAAAACATAATAAATTGAACACAAAATGATTATACCACATGCAACTTGGCTGTTGCATATTAACATATTACCGTAAGATTCAGAAACGCAAGTCCCAAGAAGGGACTTACACACTTCTATCCCCCAAAATTTTCTTTAATCCAAGACAATTTCTTTTTCTTAACTGGTAAGTGCTGAAACCATCTATGATATAAATGACAATAACAAGATTTTCAAATTGTGGCCACACTCGATGTCAGATCAACACCATTTTCATTTGGACTAACATGGCATCATCAGGTCTATTGGTGAAAACCCAATATCGATATGACCTTCCATTGATAGGCCATAAATATATATTCAAGATGCCATCATGGTAGACATACTGTTGGCACTATTTGAATTTAAGACCTAGTAGATATCTGAAGAAGTCGCTAGGTGAACATTTCAAGTTGATCTTGTCATCCATTTATGAGAAAAAGCCAAAGCAAGAGTTTCAAGATGGTAACCATGGTGGCCATACTGCATGTCATATAAGTATAATTTTATTTTCATTAAGGACCAACCAGAAACCAAAAAGTCCTCTGGTGAAAGCTTGATGTCAATATGACTTTGTATGAGAAGCAAGATGAGCAAAATTGATGTCAGATTTTCATTAAAGACATCGTATGAAATCTTTTGGTGAAAAGCCCATGTCAATATTACCATCCATCCTGAATAAGTAGTAATAAGATTTCCAAGATGACCATCATGATCGACATACTGGAAGTCAAATTAGCAATATTTTCTTTAGAACCACCTAGACTGTATAAGAAGTTTTCTGGTGAAAATGTCATGCTGATATGACTTTCTGTTCAGGTGAAGTAGTGATAATATTTCAAGATGGCCACCAGTGTGATGATATTGGATGACAGATTGGCACCATTTTCATTTAAGATTGGCTGGATATCATGTCTTTATGTGATAATTCCATGTTGATATGATTCAGGAGTAGCAATAAAAGAGTTCCTGCAGACTTAACAAAAACAAAGCCTGTCACTTTTCAACAAATTTTCCAGCACCATTTCATTAAATTCAAGGACTACAATATCTTGCATTGTCAAGTAAATTAATTGTGTTCAAAATAAGTTTAGAATCAGTGCTTAGCACTCAATGAAATCAGCAGTCATCCATTATTTTATATTCCAGTGTCAAAAATTCCATCACTTCCAAAATTATGCATGGTTTTGAGAAATTCCATGATTTATCAAAGCAATGTTTCTTTTACAAAAAATTCCAACTTTTCCAAAATTCCTGGATCCATGAGAACCATGCAATATAAGATTTTCAAGATGGTTACTTTAGTAACCATAATGTCTGAGCAGCATGATTTTCTTTTAGGACTAACTACACCCTGTAGTTGTTGTTGTTGTTGGGCTTAACGCCATTTTTCAGCACTCGATAGGCTTTTCATGGCGGCCAGTATTAATGGTGGAGGAAGAAACCGGGAAATCACCGGAAAGAACACCCGACCCACGAGAAGCTACTGGCAAGCTTTCTCACATATCCACATTCGCCGAATCCCAGACTCGAACACACGCAGACAGAGGTGAGATGGCAGTGATCCATAATGGACATCGCTTTAGACCACTTGGCCACTCGGGGCCCCACACCCTGTAGTAGATGTATGCATAAAGTTTGATGGCAGTCTTCCAAAAAAAAGAGTAGCAGTAACAAACTTGTGCTAACAAATGGCTGAACAACATATGGATGATGGATAACATACCACACAATAATCCCTTCTGGATTAAGACCAACAGAGGCCACATGCTAGACAAAACACTGACAAGCAAGCATTGCTACAATGTCATGTGACTTCAAATTAGAGTTGCTTACTGAAGAAAGAGTAATAAGTTGTAGGAACATAATTGTTACACATATTAAATTAATCATAAAAGTAACCATATTCAGGTTATCTGAATACCCAAAGCAAAAGTCTACTATGTGGTGCAAAAGTCTGCAGCATTTTAAAATTCTAAAAAAAGTCTGACACATTAAGGTTTAGAGTTAACACTTGTTGTTGAGCTTAATGCCATTTTTCAGCACACGATAGGCTATTCATGGCGGCCAATTTTAATGGTGGAGGAAGAAACTGAGAAATCACTGGAAAGAACAACCATCCCACGAGAAGCTACTGACAAGCTTTCTCACATATCCACATTCGCCAAATCCTAGACTCGAACCCACACAGACAGAGGTGAGATGGCAGTGATCCATAACAGACAGCGCTTTAGACCACTTGGCCACTTGGGGCGCCAGAGTTAACACTAACAGTTTTAGCAAAACAGCCATATTTTGAGGTCAACATGTCCCCATAAATATTGTGTATTTGAAGAAACCAAAATACAAGGTGCAAGTGCCAACTTCTAACATGATGAATAGGTGCTCTCAACCTTTTCAGTCTGAGGATGGGGATGGGGATTAGGATGGGGATGCAGATTAAGATGATGGGGATGGGGACGAGGATGTGGAAGGGGATGCAGATGAGGATGGGGATGGGGATGAGGATGGAAATAGGGATGGGGGTGGGGATGAGCGGGTACTCTGTGATAGCTTAGTTGGTAAAATGTCAGACTGAAAATACAAGGCTTGCATAGCCAATAATGTGTTAAAAAGTGCAGTTAAAAACAACATAACAAAACAAATAATCATAATGTATGGGTCATGCTTAGGAAACTTGATATGTCCCCTTCACATCAATTTCTAGTAAAATCTTTATAAAGGACCTGACATCCTTAACTTGTCGAAGAAAGGATGCTTAATAGCAGTCCTAAATTCTATCAAACATGATCATATAAATAGAAGTTATCAGTTAAAAATAATTAATATAAGGCCTGGATTTTATATTACACTAGTTGGCAAATTACCTGTGTTTTTTCAAGCTGAAAGGTGACAAGCTCTTTTATGGCTTCCCGTTCCTCCTTGTCCACAAACTCCTGCACTGCATCCCCCATTCCCCGTTCCGTCAATACCTGCAGCTGCAGCTTCTGTCAGAGCACACACATATGGACAAATAAGTAATGTCTCCAACCTAGAACTATCATCACACTTCAATTTTAACATAAGTCAGCTTTTCACCAATATTGTTAAATACATCAGGGACTCAAAAACCATCTCTTTCAGACTTCTGCTTGCTATGATCCTGCACAAATTTTAATATAAATGTGAAACTGTATTCCCAATCTATCTCATTCTAATCTCATCAATGTGATTCACATGCACATATTAAAATGCTATAAAAAAACTTATCCCAAGTGTCAAAATACAAAATTATTTTTCATCATCATCTTTTATCATGGAATTTAGATGGAAACAGTTTACACCCTCCTAGAATAAAAATTGATAGCAAAATGAATAAAACTAGAAAAATAAAATACAAGGACCATGAACAGCATATTATATGCCTACCTCATGTTTAATAGTTCTCTGTGCTTGGATGGTTAACTTGGAAGATGTTAAGAAACAAAAGGAATTGCAATCTTGAACTAAACTTAATGCATAGAAACCATTATTTCTTTTAAATGACTTACAATGACTGTGACCTCTGACCTTTAGAACCCATAATCTATAGGCTTCTTCACTGCAAAACCTATTTTTCTTTGAGTTACATGACTGCAATATCAACAGGCCTTTTCCATACCTAAATGCAACCATCTACATCATTGGTCAAGTACAAAAGTTATTAATCAAAAAACATTTTTCTTTTTCAAAGTAATAATAACCTTTGAATCCAAAATCAACAGGCTTTTTATAAACCAAGTTATCCACAAACTTTGTACAGGTACATAGTTAATAACTCAACATTTCGTTAAAAAAAAACTTCTTCTTTTAGTCATACTGATCAAGACCAAGAACTGTGACCTTCTGACCCCCAAAATTACTAGGATTTTACCTTACCCCTAGTGCAAGCCATTCACACATTTGGTCCTTTTCTGTGCTGTAGAACTAATATTACTGTGTGGAAACCATTTTTCTCTTTCAGTCAGTGACCTTAATCTTGGATCTTTTTACCTCAAAATATATCACACCATTGACCATGCACAAGCTATCCATAAAATTTTGCTCCCAGTATGTGACAAAGAACTAACATTATTGTTTGGAAACTAGTTGTCTTCTTAGAATTACACAACCTGGACCTTTTGATGGTCATGACTCTGAAAATAATATTTCTCCCTCATCCCAAGTTTAAGCCATCAAGGTTTGTTCAACTCGGCTGTAAAACTAATACATTTGTATGAAAACCAATTTTTCTTCTTTCAATCAAAGTGACCTTGACTGGTCACCCCAAAATCATGAGGTTTGTTTCTTATCCCAAGTTTAAACCATCCACAAAATGGGTGACCTTGTCTTTGACTGCTGACCCTGAATTCAATAATTTCTTTCTTATCCCAAGTAAAAGCCATCCACAAAGTTTGGTATGTAAATGGGAGATATTCTGCGTAAACCTTTTTTATTCTTCAAGTCATGGTGAACTTGATGTTTTTACCCTCAAATCAAGAGGATTTTTCATTATTTTCAAGTGGACGCTATCTCCAGTTTGTGCAACTGTAGATGGTGCACAACTCAAGTTATGATGCAGCAAATGAAATTGGTAACATATAAGAATGGAAAACATCATAACATTGCTATGTATATTTAATTTGCATTGTTTGTTAGTTTTTTATATTTTTTTACAATTTCATTATGTTGGACTTGACTTTGTTCATAATCAAATTTATTTTCTACATGACCTGAATTATTTATTTTTCTTTTATTTATTCTGTAAACAAATAATACATAGCTAAAACAATCTCTATATTGCATATGTTTAATATCAGGATCATTATTAATAGAATTTGTTTATTTTGGTCTGTGTGTAGGTTATTGGAATCCTCCTGCAATTTATCTGTTGTACCTGACATAGTCTATGTTCTATATCATAAATTTAGTAATAGATTTCTAATTAAACTAACATTTTATTTTGAAAACATTAAGAACGTTCTTCAAGTTTATTTTCCATTTGGTAATGGGTTTTTAATAAGAAAAAGCTAATTGTGTCCCATGGTCAAATAGATGACTATATCATCTTGTCACTGAAAAGATTATTCTTTCATGCTTAAGATTTAGCAGAATCAATTTGTATTACTGTTGTGTCCAGAAGTTCATTTGGGCTGGAAATTATTTCTACAAATTATTTAAGTCAAAAACACTGAGTGCTTATAAAAAATAATATTCTTGATAGAGACAGTCACTAGGATTTATAATGAATTCAAACCTGAAATTAAACTACTGTGCTTCATCAAAAAACTGTTCATACAATAACACAATACAGGCAACTACAGGCAAGCCAACACCTTCAGCATTGGACTTAATTTGCATTTCTACTAAAGTTTACTCAGAACTTTAAAATATTCAGACTTGTGTCTGTCATTATGAAATTTTTTTGGATTCAATTCACAATACCTTAAGTTCTTTCTTCTTTTAATTCATTTTCACTTTATATTCTAGGGATATAAAATATCTGTTGAATTTCATAAAAGCTTACTGCTTTTCTTTTTTCTCTTATTTTAAGAGCTTAGACTCGTAATAACATAGTATGCTCTACCTTATGGCAAGCATATAAAAAACTTTCTCTATGGCAATTTTAATAGTTTAATGGGATTGCCATGTCTTGCTGCAGACCATGTTAAGATCTAGACCAATTTATGTGACTTTAAAAACAATCAACACAAAACTTACAAAATTACAACCTTGTCACTGCAGATATTATCACAGTAATTGCTGAAACAAATGCCACACCATCTTGTACATGCAAGATCAATGAAATGAAAGAACCATCATGTTAAAATGATTGATGCATGCTGACAATTCTTTACCTGATCTGCCTTTGCAAAATAATCCTTGACCATGTCCTCCACACGTGAGGTGTCCAGGTTCTCCACCTTGATCCCTTTCAGCTCCTCCAGATCTGCAGAAGTTTAATTTATCTCATTACATTCTATTTGCAGTGACACAAATATGATGTTGAAGCAGAAATAAAAGGATTACATCATTATCAAGGAGCATATCTGACTAAACAGTACAACTGCAAAACAGAAGACTTGAACAGACAGATAAAAAAGACATCTTGTTTTTTTAATGAAACATAAACAGCCCCAAATTATTGCAGTGTATCACAGTCCAGTTACTTTGGATTTCTGTAACTCTGATTAGAATAAACTAGAATCACAGATTATTGAGCTCTGCTCTCCCAGCAGCTTACTGACCTAGAAAAAACACCACTAAGATTTCATCAAAGTAAAGATGCACACTAGATTTGGTTGGAATCCATTTATTCCATACAAAGTTGCTCTTTGGAAACTGAACTATCCTGTAAAAACCAAACTGTTGACAGATGAACCTGATTATCATATGGTGCCAATTTAGCAGAGTGAGAAATGTGCACACAAGTTTGAGACTGAGACAATGTAATATAAATCTACTTTAAGGTCACAATGGTGCAAACAATCAATGCCTGACTCAGTCATAATATCTGACACTTCACTCACCAGTTGCTATTTCCACTTGACAATATCCAACACAAATTTGAGTATAATTTGTTGTGGATTACCTTCTGTAACAAACTCCATCTTTAAGACATCACAGCAAAATAATAACCCAACCTGTCACAAAGCTAATGCAGGGTAATATCCACATCAAAGTAGATTTTAACAAACTGCCATTTTTTGATACAAATTTATGCAAAAAGAAAGCACTCATCATAAATAAGCTTTGGTTAACAATGCTAAAGGACGGGACAGGAATCAACTACCACCTGCCCAGTCAACTTACCAATGGAGCCATGGGAATCTCATCCTTTAGCCATAAGGGAGAAAGGTAGACATTCCAGATTCATATGGATGTGGGAATGCCCAAGCCCTGTAGGGATTGAATGAAAACAATAGGGAAAGTGGGGGATGAAAGTGCTGCACAAGTTCTCTTCTCTTTGACCAGTATCTGTTGCTCAGTACCATCACATGATGCCCAGTAACAGATACCTGGTGATTAGTGACCTCACAATGATCACTGTGAGGAATCCCTTTCCTGGGAATATGATTGAGGACCCATTGAACCAGACAGTAGAAGACCATGCTTTTTTAAGGCATGAAATGTGGGACCTGCTTGGATGTGTGAGTGTTTCCCTTACACCAGAAAGTGCCCTTGATCCCTCCTGGGATTGGTGTGCTGGCAACTTCCTTAAACTTCAAAAGGCACAACTGATATATTTAGACTTCCTTGAACCAGAAGTGCCAATGATCCTTCCAGGATTGGTGAGCTTGGAACTTTCTTGGATTGGAATGTGCCACTGACTCCTTCTCGACAGGTGTGTTGGCAACTTCCCTATGCCATTGACCCCTTCCAGGATCAGCATGCTGGTGACTTCTTACACTGGCAAATAATACTGATTTGTCCAAAGAATCAAGGGGTCCAATGGAGAAGAAAAGGGGTGGGGGCAGTTCCTTTCCTTCAGCTCCTATGTAAGTGTAGTTCTCTGCTAGGTCCAGCACACCACTATGTGTAGAAAGAATCTGGTATGCCAGTGTAAGAAGTCACCAGATATTGAATTTGTCACAGAAATGAGTGTCCTGTGAATTCCTGTTAACCCGATAGCCCAGTTTTCAATCGTGAAACGTTGTGATAGCAAAACAAGGTATAGCTAATGCAATAGCAATTTCAATTGAATCCAAACTGTCATGGGTCCTTTCTATAACACAATTGCCTCCATATTTTAATAGATTTAATGATCTGATTTTGGATATGACGGAAACTAAAATGCACCTGATATGCTTCCAAACCAACCTATATGGATTGTACTTCAGCATGTAGATTTCTGTGTGATGCCCGTCTCTGAATTCTAATATGTTTTAAAATTCTGAAGGTGAATAATTTTTTCAATATCTGTGATAAATTTTTACTTGATAAAAAACATTTAAAATATGTCAGAAGGACACATAATTTTATAACAACTGATGTGAGTTTACTGTAGATTTCTTAAATTAAAATGGTTTTGCAAGCATTAATCTTGGCAAATAAAAACACACAATTCCAATGATCCCAAATTATTTTACTTAGCACAAATTAATGCTTGCATCAAATTTTTTTTATTGAAGCCTCTTATCTAGTTAATGTGAAAAATAACCATTCCTTTTACTACACATAATTCTTAGTTTTTAAAGAATCTAATTGCTTATTTTTTGTACTATCTCTGAAGATAATATTTTAAAATATTAGCAATGTCAGCTCTGGATTCGTCTTTACCATAAAATTAACAGGTCTAATGCTCATCCTTTAAATAATTTTTGTTGTACAAAGGGAAGAGACTGATAAGACCCGCATAGGCCTAATACACAACTAACAAGTTGTTTTATATGAAGACCTAAAAATATCAGATCAAAACTGCTCTATTTTTTTAAAACTACATTACTAGGTACTAGAATTATTTCATCCATTCAGTGGCGGTCTTAAACAGTCTTATTTATTATCAAAGAAACTGAGGTGAAAGCATCAACATACACTCTCACTCCAACTACCTGCCATTTTCACCACTACAAGGCATCACTTGACCATATTTGGAGTAGTAAAGCTGTACATAAAACAGGAAAAACTGACCTGACAAGCAGTTTAAATAAATGGCAAGTTATTGTATAAAATGCACAAATGTAAAATCTCTGATAAAATGTCATGGCCTTTACTAAACGCAAAGATATTTTATTTAAAAGTTTCATTATCAAGTAATGATAAAAACAGAGAAAATATTTTTTGAAAAATGTTTGATCACTGAGTAAAAGTGGAAGCTGAGAGACTGATGGTGATATAGATCTCGGCTGCATCATCAATACTGTACAACAGCAACTACTAAGCTGCTTAAAGAACTAGTGTGAATTCTTAGTGATTTGAAAACCTCAAACAAAATTGGTAGCATATGAAAATATTTGAATGGATAGCATTTGGTTGCATTAAGAAACTCATTTTATAAGAAATCATGTATATATTATTTTTCTTTACCTTCTTTGGATTCCTTTTTTGAAATTGTTCTCTTCCTCTGGAATTGAATCAGGTCTTTAGGGTTGGCAACTCTGTCCACAAACTTCTGGCCAAATCTAGAATATATATATTTATTTCATATTTAGAAAAGTAATGGTGGATTTTCATTTCTTAAACATCAATTCATAGCTGGGAAAAATGTTTTAATTTTACCATGAATTTTTTTAGTTCCCATTTAATGAGAAAAAGACAAAACTGTTGTACTTTAAAAAAGTTGTGTAACATCTATATGAAGCTTTATTAAATAAAATCATCATTGCATAACAACTCATTGATACCACCTGAGCAAGAGGCCCAAGTACACTTACGATTATTGACATCTGCTTAGCAGATAAATAAATGCAACAACAGTTGGCCCAGAAATCTGGGTTAACAGAAATGTTATCCAATGCTGCTGATCACATGCAAACAAAAAAGCCCAAGGTTTTCTATTTTTGTATCTTCATCCATACACTTGATCTTGGCCCCTTTTCTAAGTAAAGAATTTTTTGCAAACTTCATTCTTCAATTAGAACTTTCCCATTTAACAATTTAAATTCTATACTTTTAAATGCCATTATATAGCCACTATAATGATTTTTTTTAAAGATGGTAACACAATTAGCTAAGAATTAATCTACCTTGAGGCCCTCATACAAAGGAATTTACATCTATTTATTTTAGCTGCATCTCTGAAGCAACTAGATATATTGTGGGCATTTCTAATTTCAATTGGAATACTTTCCCAGAGCAAAGTTCCAGAGTACTGGCAACTTCTTTTTAATAATTCTTTATTTGGTTTGGGAATTTTATACTGTTTCATAGACATGGATCGCAGGTGGGAAGTATTACCTGGTAGCCTATACTGGAATAGTAATACACGTAAATATTCAGGAGCACTGTTATTGGATAAGGGTACATTAATTAGCTTTTCTCAAATGAATTCCGTCTTTAATTGGTAATATTATTAACTTACCACCTAAATTTTCCTTGCTTTCTTTCTGCATTGTTATTAGCCCAAATGATCTTTATTGAAGTTGTGCCAGCTTTGCTATGTTTTTATCATTTGAATTACCCCATACTATATTACAGTAATCTAAATATGGTTGTATGTAGCTGTTATAAAATAGTTTTATGTGCCTTTCAGGAAGAACATGTCTTTTCATACTGAGAAGCCATAAACTTGATTTGACTTTTTTTACTGATATTTTTTATATATTTAGTCCATTATAAGTTATTATCTACCAAAACACCAAGTAATCTATCATGTCATTTGCAATTGTTTATCCTTCCATGTCATAGTTCATCACTATCAAGATTTGTCCTTTTTTGCCATATTGAAATAAAAAATATTTTACTTTTACCAGTATTGACCACCATGCCATTACATGTGCAAGAGCTGTCCATTTTCTTTAGGGCATTCTGTAAAGAAATTTTGAGTTCACGCTTTGTGTTTTGGATGTCTGATAATGTTGTGACATCTGCATTGAGATCTGTAGATTTGAGTCCCTTAGTACAAGTGGTAGGTCATTAATAAACAAAATAAATAGTAATGGACTGAGAACTGAACCTTGTGGAACTCCATATCTAATTGTTACAGGTTCAGACTAAACAATATTTATATAAACATGTTGTGTTCTCTTACTTAAGTATGAAGTAAACCATCTGACTGTGCTTTCATCACATTGGTAGATTTTCAGTTTCTTCAAAAGGATTTCCTGATCCACCACATCAAAAGCTTTCCTGAAATCTATAAATACAGATCCTATTGTTCTACCTTGATCAAGTGCCTGAAGCCATTTATCAGTTAGGGAGATCAAGGCAGTCTCACATTAATGTTTCTGTCTAAAGCCTGATTGAACAAATGTTCTGTTAAATATGACAGGAATGAGTCAGGGACATGTTTTTCAATCAATTTTGACAAGTTTGGTAGTATTGAGATTGGTGGGTAGTTATCAGCATCATCCTTAGCATCGAGAAAAATACCTCCTTAGTGATTTTACTGCTACAGAACTTTTTCAGTTCATTAAAGTTGTTTTCTATCACTGGTTCTTTTAACTTTGTGGTAATGTTGGTGAAAAAACCACTGAAAACATTTGTGATGTCAGAGCCATCAGTGACTATTGTGCTGATATATCATGAAGCCACCAACCCACTTATCTACATACCTGCTCTGAGGCATAAAACACATAGAACAATAAAAAGAACATTCTTTTCCATGATATCAAAATAGAGGCACTGCAAAGAGTTTATAAAGCAAAAGATTGTTGTTTTTTAAAATTAATTTTAATTGTAATAGCTTTACATCTAATCATCAAACATTATTAGAACATACACAGCACCCTAAGTATTACCTTTTAACATAAGCTTTCAACAAAGTCACTGGAGAATGGAATATATATCACACAAACTTGTTTGCAGAAAGGTTGTAGAACTTAACAAGATCTAGTCTCATCAAGATTCAACAGATGACATACAGATAGTATTTAAACAACATTCAAAAATGCAAATAGTCACAAGATCCATGGAAAATCTTAAGGAAGACCAGAAAAAAAAAATTTTCCTTTCATGTATGTAATTTTCTACAAATTTTAATTTGACTAATGTTTATAAGTTACATATCATAGGCAGATAGCGATTATATGGCGCTGAAGATACCATGCATGATTCCATAAATTGCAGAGTTTTTCCGAGTTTTTATGAGACAACAGATCACGTGGTCCTGTGAAGCAATACTAGCCAGTCCTGAAACAGAAACAAGGCGAGCGATACAGGGCAAATCAGATTTGGTTTGCACATTAAAAAGTTGAATCCGTTTCCGAAAGCTGCTAATTTATATCTGTTGAACTGTGTTAAAAATTAAAAGAAAAGCAACGTAATTTTAACATAAATACTTATAATTTGTGTGCTGTGCAAAAACGTGATAAGGATTAAGTGATGGTGCCCAATGTGAAAATTAAAATTTTACCACAATGCAGTAAATTCATTTATGAAGGATGAGATTCACTTGTATATGTCAATGACATATTCATTACCTAACCCTAAAACACCACCTAAGGACTAATATTTTGAAAAAATTCATCCACCAATGAAACACTGAGAGATAATACTGAATTCTGGGCCAATTTTTGTGTGAAACAATATCCATTACCGGGGAAGTGTAAAAAGGCAACAAAAAACCACAAATCTTCACAGCAGAAATCATCAGTAATTAATTTAAACATTAAGAAGCTTCCTTCTTATGGTTCAATTACATTGTATTTAACATGCAGGCTACAGTTAGCTTTTTGACAAATCTTATAATATATACATGTCTGGTATAATAGTTTATGTATTGTACTAATCAGTGCTCAACAAAATTTTTTAGGCACAGGCCCCTGGCTGGTGACTTAAATGAACTCACAAACCATGACTGAAATTCCACAAGACTGGACAGTTCATACCTGTCAACTTTCAAGCCTGTAGAAAATCTTCCTGATTTTGGGGGTATTTCCACACCTACCTCCTGATCTAGTAATAACTCCCAATTCTTAGGACCTCACAGTCTAAAGGGGACTCCTCAATTTTTTTATACCAAATATGGCCTTTACAGCTTACCATAGCTTAGGGCCCTGCTATGTTTAAATCTGGCACTGGACAAAATAACAAATGCCACACATTTCTTTTCTTCAATAAAAAGAATGTCAAGATTAAAGATTATTCACGTAAATTTCTGATTTTTTTTTTAAACCATTAGCTTGAATCCCATAAATGATTATGGTGAATGCTGTGTAATTTTGTTTACAAACAAAATCACATCTCCATTTCTGCTAAAGAAACTAGGCCAGTCTATACTGTATATGTAAAGTTTTATTACCATTATTAAATTAAAAGAAGGAATAAAACAATAATATCATGCAGTATGTGTGCCCCAAAAAACTAATTCAGAATAAATATTTTCATTCAGCAAGCAAGTGTTTCAGGCCTTAAGACTTAAACCTAAGGAAATAAGGTGGGATATAAAATGTGGTAAAAGCAGTTACCACATGCACAGTAACTTGTGACTGCAGATTTGAACTGTCAAAATGTAGTCCTATATAATACATAGTAAGTTACTACAAAATAGGGAATTGTTTATTTAACAATTAAATTGCTGGTACTTACATACACACACTGTCAAACATGGTCCAAATGGTAGTCCTTTTCCCAAGATAAATACAAGGATAAAGATTAACTGTTAATTAGTCACACTGGCTTTATTGCTTGTGCACTTAAGTCAAAACTTCAGCTATTTTGCAGTTTAGCCAGAGCTGATCAGAATATGAAAAAAAGGGCTTGTCCTCAGTGATTATAAAGTGTATCACAGGGAAAAATGGTGCATCCTTTGAGCACTACATACAGCTAGCATAAACTGTTTTTTTATTATAAAAATTGTTAATGTTAAGATTATTGAAAATTGTGTTTTCTTGAAATATGACCATATCAGGACTTTAGAACTTTATCTTTAGCAAAGCTCCCATTTCATTAAAATTAGATCCAATTCCACCTATGGCTGCGGTGATTTTATTTAGATTGTGCTGGGTTATGGAAAGTATGTCAACATCATGAAAATATATTTACTCATTTCCTCAGGCAAATAATTTTTTTGACAAGCCCAACAGGCACCTCACTTTGAATACAGGATGAGCCTGAATTAAAATTAGAGGGACCCCGGATGTCCGGGCTATCAATTTTTTTTAGCATTGCTGGTGTAGATAAAAGATATGTGAACTGATTGTTGCATTTTGTGGTCACTTACTTGGCCTTCTGCCTATTTTCCTAACTCGAACATTTAATACTTTTCCCAGGATTTAAAAAATCTTTTACACTGGCAACTGCCAGTCAAGATGCTTGAGTCGCTACTATGACGTCACATCATAAAAGTAACCGAACAGGCACTGAAATTTTGCATATGAGGTCATGGATATTCAGCACCTTAAAGATATATCAATATTTATATATTGGCATTACAGTCGCAGATGATACTTCAGAATAAGGTTTTCTTCTATAGTACTTTTTTTATTTTATATTTATATTGATTTCTGGTCTCCTTTAACCAATGTCAGTAACAGTTGTAATGTAGATCACAGTGAGTAAAGGAGTGGTAGTAACACACATGCATATCATTGGTCAAATTCTCAATTCTAACATGAACAGTCCTTGAGAAACAAACATCAAACAAAGAATTTAAGTCAGTGTTGCATAAAATATTGGTCATATTTACCTACTAGTGAAATAAGAGAGAAGTGCTTTTCAAGATACAGTTACATAACTTCCCAAGTTACATGACTAAAGAAAGGTTAATATATACACAGGATGCCAAAACCCCACATGAACACAAGCTAAATGCAAAAACTTTACCCAAAGAAGTATAATGCAGTGAAATATGTCACAGTAATCTGTTCTTGTATGGGTAAGTACTAAGAGATGTATCTGATCATCTCGTTTAATGATTAAAGCATGAACAGCTAGAAAAAAAAGAAAAAAAAACTCCAGTAATGTAAAATATGGGTCACAATACTGGCGTTTAAAATGAGAGTGTGGTACTCAATAAAGAGCATCCTCTTGACTAATTTCTGGAAAAAAGATGTAACCGTATTATACAGTAGATAAAAAGGCAATGGTCTGGTCATGAGCTAAATGCACAAGTCAGTAAAATATAGGTTACAATACCCTTTGGTTGCAAGCATGTGGTACTAATAGCGATGCATACAATGACCAAGCTTGATGATTCTGGCAAGAACAGTGATAGACTCAACACAAATCAGTGGCATGAAATATGGATCAGTGACCATCTTTTATGATCAGGATGTAGCATTCATCAAAATATATTATGGTATTATACACAGTCCAAAAACTATTTGGTTTACAATGTAAACTATACAAATTTTTACCTTAGCCAGTAAGATATAAAAATGTAGGTCACAATGACCTCTTTTGTTGGAGACAGGGGTACTAACAGATCTTTACAATACTCAAGCTTAAACTGAGCTTGAGAAAAAAACTAAAAACAGAAAGTATATTCAAAGTCAGAGAAAAATCAAACATGGGCTACAATGACCTAATTCTGAAATGAAGTAGTGTACATCAAAATACATCCCAAGTTTCATGATTCTAGAAAGGATGGTTATGTACATAGCATGCCAAAAACCTATGCAATCAGGAGATAAATGAAAAATCTTAGTCAAGCTGGGTAAAATGAAAAATGTTGATCATAGTTATCATAGTTACTTGTTTGTTTTGTAAAGGTGTGGTTGTTATTCAATGTTGTAGTAGGTTTTATCAACATTTTTCAGGACAAGATAGGCTATACATGGCAGCCAGTAAGAACCAGAGAAAATGCAGGAAAGAACCACCAACCCACAAGAAGTTACTGGCAAGCTTTCTCGCATACCCACACTGACCAAACCCAAGACTCGAACCTATGCAGAGGTGGCGCTCTACAATTTCATATTTAGCATAGGGTTAAAATTTTAAAGAAAAAGAGTTTCCCCGGGTTTCCTCACTAGTTATACTGGTTATTTAAAAGAGACTTTGTATATCTTAGGTATTGTTCAAAGAACCTTTAATTCCCTTTATTTTGATATATGATTGATGGGTTTAATATGGGTTAGAGAGTACACTGCTTGGCCTTACTCCAGATGTGCACCTTTCAAAAAAGTGCTAGCTCTACTTGCTCATTTTCACTTCTCGAACTTCAGAGGTCAATTGTAAAAAAAAGAGCCGATAACTTTTTTTTACATTTCATGTATTTGGTAATTCAGTCATTGCACTTTTTGAAGCTGGTATTATCTAGTTTGGCAAAATTCATTTTCCATATTTTAATAGCTACCAAGAATAGTGTACTTTAGACAAATTTAGGTTGATTTTTGGAGCACAAGGGAGCAGTCATTTTAGTTAGCAGTGTCCTAAGATCATTTAAAATTTCCAAAAGTACAATATCTAAAGAAATTTCATCCACAACATATGAAAGTAGTATATAGGTATGCCAACATTCTCTCCACTGTGCATGTTCAAAATGCAAACAACTTCACCTTACATACATCACTCTCTCAAAAGTACATAATATCTGGTGAGCGCCACCAGAGGTGAGATGGCAGTGATCTGTAATGGTGAGCACTTAAAACCACTCAGCCACGCGGGTCCCAAAGGTGTTGTACTAATACAGATACATCAAATCATCTAGTTCACAAAGGTCCAACTACAGACCCATGAGCCAAATATGGCCTGCAAGTCATTTTTTTTGTGCATACTCAAAAGTTAGTTTCTAGTCCTGTGGCTCATGGTGTTGCGGATGCTTGACCATCATGATATAGTTTGAGTATTCTATCATGAAAAGAAATTCAGAAATTAATATTAACCATTAAATATGGGTCACAATGAGGGAGTAACAACAAAGCATCTCCATTTTTAGTTTCACGAATCTTGACACTATGGTGCAAAAAAAATTTCTGGTTATGATGTAAATACAAAAAAACATAACCTACAGTACACACATCAAGTATTTAGACTGCCCAGTCAATACCATGGACATGGACATAGGAGGCAAGGGATTGTGTGTCCACTGCTAATAGTGGTTGTCCATTACATCTATTAAAAAGCTACCTCTGCTACTGAATGGTGCACAGACCATTCCATGAGGCCTACATGGCCCCATCTAAACATGCTGTACACCTGAATATTCTTTTTGCCTGGAATATGTCAGACTCTGAGACTAAGCTCCTACAAGACTGCCTTTTGGATAAGGTTCAAGAGAAGGAGATGGTATAATGCCTGTGGTACATTACTACAGAAATGTTGTCCAAGGTGACCATAACATTACGACACATTATGAGGCAGATGCAATCCTGTATGGTTACAAACAATGCCTTCATTTCTAGGTTGTCTATACAAAGGATTGCTTCCTCCTCAGACCCAAGTCCCAATCCTCTCTGGATTACGGTGAGCACCCCATCCCAAATCTTATATGTCTATGTACAAAAAGGAGTTGGGTTCATAGCTTTGAATCAGGGCTCTGGTCAGGAAATTATCCCAGTCTATCCACCAACTTAGGTGGTTAAAGAAAATAGGATTCCAGACTAATCCTGAGCCTACAGCAGGTCCTTATGCAGCTTCCGGTTTGCTTCAAGCAGGAACTGGAAAGGGCATATGTCAAATCCCCGTAGGGAAACTAGACCTGTAACTGCATTCCAAATTCTTAGGTGAAAGGAGTAAAGGTGATCCAACAATGAAATTTGAGCCATATGACCCACTATATGAGACAGAATCTGAGTGGTCCTGTCTAGTGGATGCAATCCCTACCTTGAATTGTGAGGAAATTTATTGCTTCATACACAAAGTCCTGATAAGAGATAAAACCTTACTTCCCTAGGTTGAGGATTAGACACATACAAGTCACTGTTGTCTAACAGAGGGATAGGTCCTTAGCAGAGTGTCTTGCAGACATTGTGTATCAGTCAGTCAATGAAATACTGTAGAATAAAACATCTGTAAAGATCTCAAGTGATCTGCTTTCACCCCCATTACCCAATAAAGGCTCTGGAAGTGGAGGTCAGGCCAAAAGGATGTTTAATGTGTATGTGGTCATTACCTGAGACCAATGCTGTTGGTCCCTCTAATCCTGTGATGCCCAAAAAGTATCTCCACCTCAAGTGGTAGAGCCCTTCAAAGGTTCTTGCTGTGGTCCAGCAAGACCTTACACATCTCCAAAAATGCATCCCTGCAGAGGTGGAAAAGCTCTGCAGAAAGCGCCACTGACATAGAGAGCTTATGCCTTAATCTTTTCATAACTGAATAGTCCATGCAGTCATGGTACAGATTCTCCTCCAACCATTATACAGGCTAGCATGTATAGCCTATCTTGCACTGAGAAAGGGCATTAACACAAAAGAACGACATGCTACAGATTACTTCAACATCTTTCTCTTATCAATTTGAAAAAACAGTAGAACCTATCTTGAAAGACCACCCCTTCTGCCAAGAAATAATGGTCTCTCAAGACAGGTGGTCTCTCATAACAGGTTGCAACACTATATAATCAATAAATTATGTGCATGGAGATTCTGGTCTATCAAGACAGGTGGTCTCTCATAACAGTGGTCTCTCAAGACAGGTTTTACTGTACATGCACATGATTTCTTTTTCATTTTGATTCTTTAAAAGTAGAATCTTTCTCTCTGTGCAAGTTACTGAAATCACTTCACCATTAAACTCTATATCTTTTGTTATGGACCTAGATATTCAAAAGAGATTTTTTAGGCCACAAAAAATGAGTTTCCTATTGCACTGGTTTTGAAATTAGGGCAGGCAGGTCATATATGTTTTTAAAAATGTATGTTTAATATTAATTATTTTTAAAAATTTAACCATGGGGGAAAAAAGTGCTAGGGTTGGCAATGAGAAACATGAACAGTCGATTAACCAGAAACATTTTTTGTTGGCCATCATGAAATTTAAATTTAATCTCTTGCAGTACATTGATGTCAATTTATTTTAGTGGGCAAATATTTGAATATTAAGCTGCACCGTGTACAGCATAAACATTCCAATGACAAGTTCCTTGCCATGTAGTTGGATATCCACTATTATACTGCAACAACTTTCAACTGAAGCAATATAACTTAAAACATCCACTTTAAGCAACGATGACCACAATCATCACTATATTCAACCCATGATGGATAACAGCATTGATTGATTCAAGTCCAATGCAGAATGTGCAATGTGTGTACTGTAAGCCACTAAATGTGAAATGTAGGTTATAGTTAGGATGGTGCTAGAAGAGATGCATGCAACAATCTCTGGCTTGAACAGAGTTTAAACATTAAACGTACAACAAAATTGAACCCAAGTCTTTGATGAGTAAAATACAGATCAATATCATGAAATATAGGTCAGTAACCTACTTTTGTGATGTGAATGTAGTACTCATCAAGATGTACTCTCTTACCAAGTTTCATGAATCTAAGTTTGGTAGTATATATTTAAAGGGTGCAAAAAACCTATTTGGCCATGAGATAAACACCCAAATTGAAAGCACACCATTAAAATATCAAATGTATGTCACAGCAAGCTTCATTTGTAGTAAAAGTGTGCTACTAATAGCAATGCATACAATCATATACTTTGATGATTCTAGCATGAACAGAGCGTATGAAATAAACTTAATAAAACAACATTTAACCAAAATCAGTGAAACATGATACACAAAGGACCATACCATATATCCTCACTGTCTAATGGTAAGTTTGAATAAGAAAAAAAAGAACAGAAAAATGGAAAATGAGACAAGTCTGCTCATCTCAGTTTAAAAAATATATAGCAGTTTGTTCACCTTAGTTTGTAAGCATATTAGTTGTGTGCTCAACTCAGCATATGTAATTGTACTCATCTTGTTTTGAAAGCAAGTACAACTGTAGCAGTGTACTCATCTCCACTGGAAGCATATTGCAATATGCTCACATCAGTTTGTAAGCTTACTGCAGTGTGCTCACCTCAGTTTGTCAGTTTACTGCTGTGTGCTCATCTCGGTTTGTAAGCTTACTACAGTGTGCTGACCTCAGTTTGTAAGCCTAATGCAGTGTGCTCATCTCAAAAAGATTACTGCAGTGCACTCACCTCATTTTCTAAGCTTACTACAGTGTGCTCATCTCAGTTTGTATGCTTACTGCCATATGCTCATCTCAGTTTGTAAGCTTACTGCAGTATGCTCATCTTGGTTGGCAAGCTTAATGTAGTGTGCTCATCTCAGTTTGTAAGCTTAATGCAGTATGCTCATTTCAGTTGGTAAGCTTACTATGGTGTGCTTATCTCTGTAAGCTTATTGCAGTGTGCTCACCTCAGTTTGTAAGCTTACTGCAGTGTGCTCATCTCGGCTTGTAAGCTTACTGCAGTGTGCTCATCTCAGTTTCTAAGCTTACTACAGTGTGCTCATCTCTGTATGCTTACTGCCATATGCTCATCTCAGTTTATAAGCTTACTGCACTGTGCTCATCTCGATTGGCAAGCTTAATGTAGTTCTCATCTCAGTTTGTAAGCTTAATGCAGTGTGCTCATTTCAGCATTTCAGTTTGAAAGCTACTTCAGTGTGCTCACTTCAATTTGTAAGCTTACTATGGTGCGCTTATCTCAGTTTGTAAGCTTACTGCAGTGTGCTCACCTCAATTTGTAAGCTTACTGCAGTGTGCTCATCTCGGCTTGTAAGCTTACTACAGTGTGCTCATCTCAGTTTGTAAGCCTAATGCAGTGCGCTCATCTCAAAAAGCTTACTGCAGTGCACTCACCTCAGTTTCTAAGCTTACTAAAGTGTGCTCATCTCTGTATGCTTACTGCCATATGCTCATCTCAGTTTATAAGCTTACTGCAGTGTGCTCGTCTCGATTGGCAAGCTTAATGTAGTGCTCATCTCAGTTTGTAAGCTTAATGCAGTGTGCTCATATCGGTTTGAAAGCTACTTCAGTGTGCTCACTTCAATTTGTAAGCTTACTATGGTGTGCTTATCTCAGTTTGTAAGCTTACTGCAGTGTGCTCACCTCAGTTTGTAAGCTTACTGCAGTATGCTAATCTCAGTTGGTAAGCCTAATGCAGTGTGATGTCAGTTTGAAAGCATACAGCAATGCACTAATCTCCATTTGTAAGCATACAGCATCAATGTCATATCTTTTTAAGCAATGCAGACTAGCTGCAAACTTCTCTTTATCTAAAATAAACAAATCAAAATGTCCAAAAAAATGGTAGGATATACTTCATACCTGTATGTGCTAAAGGATTCAAATCCTCCACTATAGTCCACTCGCAGACGAATTAGAGGTTTTTTATCCTGCTTTTTATTTCCTGTATGTTCTAATTCTGAAATACAAGAAAGTAGAGTATAGCAGAACACTACATAATCAATTAACATGTATTTATCAAATACATGGCTGATAACTAAAGCTACTATAAAATGATTACTTCACCAAAATAATATTTTAAGCAGTTTTTATTTATTCAGAACTTTTTAATCAGTTACAGTACAGGTTTCTAGAGCACTTAAAAGTCCCAAGTGGACTTAATATAATCATGAGAATGGAAATTCACACATAAATTGAAACTAGATGGAAAAGAAAAGCTTAAAGTACCTAGCTGCTCCATAAATTGTCTGTTAATACTGGTGTAATTGATTTTCTTTCCTAAATGATATATATAAAACCACTTTCTCTGCAAAAAAAGGTAGTGCTGAAATGAATATTACAAAATTTGAATAATTTTGGCAAATAGTTGAATTGAAAACTGATATTCAAATATTTATTGTATTAATCACACATAAACTTGTACACTTTTAATGTGCCTCACGAGTTACTCCAACTGAGATGGAAATGTAGTATGTAGCATCACTTAGTAACCATATTGTATACATACACTTAGTAACCATATTGTATACATACTTAGTAACCATAATGTATATATACCCTTAGTAACCATATTATATACATACACTTAGTGACCATATTGAATACATACACTTAGTGACCATATTGTATACATACACTTAGTGACCATATTGTATACATACACTTAGTGACCATATTGTATACATACACTTAGTAACCATATTGTATACATACACTTAGTGACCATATTGAATAATACACTTTGTGACCATATTGCATATATACACTTAGTAACCATATGAATATGTACACTTAGTGATCATATTGTATAGACACACTTAGTGACCATATTGTATACATACACTTAGTGACCATATTGTATACATACACTTAGTAACCATATGTATATGTACATTTAGTGACCATATTGTATACATACACTTAGTGACCATATTGTATACACATACACTTAGTGACCATATTGTATACACATACACTTAGTGACCATATTGTATACATACACTTAGTGACCATATTGTACCCAAACTTAGTGACCATATTGTATATATACTCTTAGTAACCATATTGTATACATACACTTAGTGACCATATTGTATATGTACACTTAGTGACCATATTGTATACATACACTTAGTGACCATATTGTATACACATACACTTAGTGACCATATTGTATACACATACACTTAGTGACCATATTGTATACATACACTTAGTGACCATATTGAATAATACACTTTGTGACCATATTGTATATATACACTTAGTAACCATATGAATATGTACACTTAGTGACCATATTGTATAGACACACTTAGTGACCATATTGTATACATACACTTAGTGACCATATTGTATACATACACTTAGTAACCATATGTATATGTACATTTAGTGACCATATTGTATACATACACTTAGTGACCATATTGTATACACATACACTTAGTGACCATATTGTATACACATACACTTAGTGACCATATTGTATACATACACTTAGTGACCATATTGTACCCAAACTTAGTGACCATATTGTATATATACTCTTAGTAACCATATTGTATACATACACTTAGTGACCATATTGTATATGTACACTTAGTGACCATATTGTATACATACACTTAGTGACCATATTGTATACACATACACTTAGTGACTATATTGTATACACATACACTTAGTGACCATATTGTATACACATACACTTAGTGACCATATTGAATACATACACTTAGTGACCATATTGTATACATACACTTTGTGACCATATTGTATACATACACTTAGTAACCATATGTATATGTACACTTAGTGACCATATATATACATACACTTAGTGACCATATTGTATACAAACACTAACCAGTCTGGTAAACTTGGCAACCCAACAGCAACCATGTTCAAACCACACAATGCACATTTTTAATTTTGTTCTTATGACAGAAAAAAGGCATAATGTTCTGTAAATTCCAAGTGTCTTAAAGTGGAATACATATAATGTGACAAACTGCATGAAGCACAAAAACAACCTGTTATTCCAACATCATCTACATGTAAATATAAAGACAAAGATCAAGAATTTATAATAAATGTTTATGTGTGTGTGTGTGATTTGGATTTTTAATGCAGCTTCAACAATGTTTCAGTCATGTCCGCAGTGTTGGCAGTTTATAGTGATGTTTAGCACTGGGACATCATGCTGTATACATGTTACATAATGTCCCACCAAGTTATACTATCTTGAAACCAGGTCGACCAGTACTAACACTAACTTCTTAATGCTGATTGCCAAGCAAAGCAGCAGTGAGTACCACTTTTACAAGTGGTTGGTAGGATTCTGCCGGTTCGAACCTTGACTTCCTGCATGAGAGGTTGATGTTCTAACCACTTAGGCCACTGAAGTGGTCGAAAGCAATATTTGTTTTAGGACTTCATTTTGAAAATGATCTATCTTTCACAAACATTCTATTCAATATTCCAAATTTACAATTTATATTATAAATTTATATTTTTAACAACTGGGAAAAACTTAAAAAATTTAAATAAGTCAAAAATATAATGTTTGTAACTCAAAACGTAAAAAAGGAAAACATTGTTTTAAAATTCATGATTTAGATGATTGAGTAACTTAAAAATCAGCAACTATTAACTGTCAATGCTTCATTTCATGTCCCAATTTTCCTGCTTGCAACATACTCAATATGAAATAGCATTAAACAATCAGAAAATTACCTCCCAACCAGTATAATTTACAATGATTCTGGATTTACATTTGCATCCCAAGTCATTTTCATATTCTAAATGTCAAAAAAAACACATTCCCGTTTGGGGCAAAATTACCAAAACTTGTAAATTATTACAATGTCTTGTTGATCAACATAGCAAACACAATATTTATATTTATGTTATTATTTTCAAAGTAGACAACACAAAAATATTTTTATGATTCCATTTTGCATGTTTATATTCAATTTTGATACATTTCATTAAATAAACTCCTATGGTTATTTACAATCCACCACATATACCAAGAACAAAACAGAAAATGGTTCACCAGTTCTTGCCAAGTGAATGTACATCCTAATTTGTCAAGTCAGCCTGAATTTGGAGCAAGTGTAGATGGAAAAGTATTTGATATTTATGACAACATGTACAGATGCTTACAAGTGTCTTATGTCTAGTGCAGGAATTTTTCCTGAAGAAGCCTGTGCTAAAAAAAAAACAAAATTTGTTTTTAGTTAAAGTAATGATGAACAACTACTATGAAACACAACTATTTCTTTCAAATTTAGCTTCTATTTTCAATGCTGGTATCCACATGCTAGTCAATATCAACAATTTATACCCAATAGTGATAGCCTTATTTTAATTTATAGTGATTCATTTTGAGGATTGGCAATCGTTGACTCAAATTGTGAAATGGGTATATTGAAATGTTCAAGGTTTTTTATTTTGCTGAGCTGCAGTGTAAAGTCACCAACAACAAAAAAGTAACACTTTTTTGGGGTGGGTGAATTAATGACAAAGTGACTAAATTTCCAAATTAGGAATTTTAAAGAAATACATATTTATAATCCAAAAAATGTAATACATGTATCAGAGGTGAATTATTACACAGAACATTGGTAGATAATGTGTGAAGATTTACAATAAATGGAAGCAAGATAAAAAACAGACAATTCCACAGTACAGCTATTCTCAGGTAAACCAGATATAAAATTTATATTACATGTACATTGTACAATGAATTTCATTTGGTAAACCAGATATAAAATTTGTATTACATGTACGCTGTACAAAGAACTTCATTTAATATCTTGATTGTGGTCTAGAATTTGCAGATTTATCAACTGTACATCTCATCAATTCTTTATGAAGAACATTATCTCGATTTACATTCAATCAATGTTTATTACTAAAGTGTTATTCCTAGTATGGCATATATCTGTTTAGAAGACAAGAAGAACTGCAAACAATATAATCACTTATCTGCCATTGCATAATGCACTCCCAAATCAGGGCCTATGGTGCAATTTCTGATCTGGGTTTAAGCAGTTTGCAGATGTACTCAATTTATGAATATGTAAAAGAAGGTAGACCTTCATCATAGGGAAATAGTGCAATTTTCAAATCTTGCAAAATTAATTTTTGGTTTGGAATACTATATGGGCTTTTTTTAACAAAGCTTTATTTTTAAAATACATTATTAAATTAAAATGGTACAAAATCTTTATCAATTTTTAATCTTTTTTTTCTCTTGGAAGGCTGTCATGACTGAGGTTTGGGACTTCCAAATTTTCAACCAATGGTAAAAAGATTCCAGGGCTTACATACCAAAATAACCATAACTTGCACATATTATTGCTTAAAAGCTATATTCTGAATTACATAAACACAGTGGGGCCCCCCGAGTGGCATAGTGGTCTAAAGCACGCTCAGTTACTGATCACTGCCAATAGCAAATGTGGATATGTGAGAAAGCTTGCCAGTAGCTTCTTGTGGGTTGGTGGTTCTTTCCATGGATTTCCGTTTCTTCCTCCACCATTAATACTGGCTGCCATGTATGGCCTTTCAAGTGCTGAAAAATGGTGTTAAGCCCCATAACAACAACATAAATTATGTAGAACCTGGTATCTCAACACAGGTTTAGCTGTATCTATTTGGATCTTTACCTGCCTGAATGCTTCAATTTATTTGTTTACTGTGAAAGCAAGTGCTAAAGGATGTTAATCAAGATTTGCTTCCTTTTCTTTATGAAATATTACAAGACTAAATAAATTTTACATTTCATATGCTCATATCCTTGTTAACATATGCTATCTTTTGGCCTCCGTTGTTGAACTGATAAAATTCCTATTACATGTACATAAAACAAAATATACATGAATTTTTTAAAATATTTTTGATTCATATTAAAAGAGATTTTCCCACTATTATTGGTAGTCTACACCAAACCACACTTTATCAAATGTTTTATCATTGTTTAATGCAAGCTGCATGCAAAAAGTTGAACTATAGTGTCATTGGAATGATGAAAATTTGAATCTTTGCTGGCCAGTCTAGTTGTACAGTAGGGAACCAAGCTTTCTGAAAAAAATGTATGCCCCTGAACAATAATGATGTGCAAGGAAAAAAGGCAGTTGTGCAATGAAGATGACAAAATTAAGATTACAAAACTGCCAAAGAGAATCGAACATGTAAATTATTTATACCAATAACTGTGTCTAGCAATTTCCAGCTTTTTTTTGTTTCTCTTAAAATTTGTGTGTTCTCTAGATTTGGAGAACATGGGGAAAGTTTCTTCGGCCCTTGGGATCATGGGTGCAGCGCTAGATTTACATATGTGCTAGGCTAAGATGATGGGTACCTCTTCTACCAACTTTAGAGTGAAAAAATTTATGATAAAAGTTTATCTAAGAGCAGCCAGATGTAGATACATAAATGAAGTAATAATTAAAATACTTCCAGTATGCACAATCAGCTATCCTAATTTTTGCATCTGTGGATTAGAACAAAATAATTTGAAAATTTGGGCTATTTTTATACTGCCATTTTGTTAAATCATCATCATCATCACTTTCCTTGAAACAGCTCTATGTAATTTTAGCAAATGTAAGAGCAACAAGATACATCATTATGAACTTATTAAAGACAAACAAACATTTAATCAAAGGCGAGAAAAACATACCTTTAAAATTTTGCAAATGATAGTCACACATATAACTCTTTGCATCCACCAAACTGTACTATTTATTAGCTTGTATAGGTGGCGCTCTACAGTTTCATATTTAGCATAGGGTTAAAATTTTAAAGAAAAAGAGTTTCCCCAGGTTTCCTCACTAGTTATACTGGTTATTTAAAAGAGACTTTGTATATCTTAGGTATTGTTCAAAGACCCTTTAATTCCCTTTATTTTGATATATGATTGATGGGTGTAATATGGGTTAGAGAGTATACAGCTTGGCCTTACTCTACATGTGCACCTTTCAAAAAAGTGCTAGCTCTACTTGCTCATTTTCACTTCTCGAACTTCAGAGGTAAATTGTAAAAAAAAAGAGCCGATAACTTTTTTTTACATTTTATGTATTTGGTAATTCAGTCATTGCACTTTTTGAAGCTGGTATTATCTAGTTTGGCAAAATTCATTTTCCATATTTTAATAGCTGCCAAGAATAGTGTACTTTAGACAAATTTAGGTTGATTTTTGGAGCACAAGGGAGCAGTCATTTTAGTTAGCAGTGTCCTAAGATCATTTAAAATTTCCAAAAGTACAATATCCAAAGAAATTTCATTCACATTACATGAGATTAGTATATAGGTATGGCAACATTCTCTCCACTGTGCATGTTTAAAATGCAAACAACTTCACCTTACATACATCACTCTCTCAAAAGTACATAACTGTGTACTATTCATTAGCATGTATAATTACAATAAAGATACCAAGAAGAAAATAACTCACAGATAATAAAACAAGCTAAACCCAGTTTATTTTACACAGACACAACCTGTAATGAAGGTTCATATTTTGAAGTCTTAATTTTGTGTCTGCAACATTATATACAGAATCCATATGTTCACATGGGGTCCTTTTATTGTGGTGCACAAATAGTTATTTAAACATAAGGACTGCAGTACATGAAACTACCATGCATCATGAAAACATGCCCATATATTGCCATTCGACTATAAACACTTGCACATTGTTCATGTCCACATAGTTCTTAAATTGCTAAATGCAGAACTTAATATGACTACGATCAGAGCACTAATTTTGGTGAGGTAGCAGAAGTTTCATCTGAATCAAAGGTAACATGGTTAAATTAAATCACTTGTATAGAACTAGTATTTCTGGAGATGGGATGTTTTTCAATCTAGATTTATGTAGGCTTGGTTGACTCTGTTAAAGTTAATGGCTGGTTGCATTTCTTGAACAACATATTATGTTACTATTTATTCTTTATAAGAGCTGCTTTTAACTCAGGAATTAGAAATGGCTTTTGTTCTTGTACTTAATGCAGCAAAATTTGTCCACATGCAGCTAGTAATATACTGCTCTGACTAAATCTTCTGGAAATTGTTTTTGGTGATGAAAATAACTATCACATGAAAGTTCATTATCTCTGTTAACTCTAGTTATATGCAGAACCGGTTGACATAAATACATATTTTCTCTCCACCCATTTATTTATACTGCTTCTATTTACATTGTTTATGAAGTTATGGATTTTAATGTAATGTTTTAATTTTTTTTAATGTTATAGATCATTTGCCATCTTAACTGGGATATGGTGTCCAGGATATATGCATAACAAACATAGTTTTTAAACAAAATATGGTTATTTAACATTGTTTATCACATGTGTATACCTGGCCACTTAGTACTGGCAGATAGCAAAAATTAGATTAAACAAAAAATTTATCAGAATTCTGAAGTGGAAAAAAGTTAATCTTGTGTATGTTCTGCAAACAAAGGTATCCAATTTTGTATTTTCATTATATGTCAAGTTACTCTTAATGTCAAGTTTCAAAAAAAGTTTCAGTTAAAAATGCTGTTAAATGCATACATGCCAAGCCCTGGCAAGGGAAAAGCATAATCCAAGTGGATAAAAGGAGTAATCTGAGCAGAAAAAGCATAATTCACATTAACGTAATAAAATTCAATGCACATATGTACAAAACACATGCATATTTTCTGCAATTTTGTCGTCAGGAAGCATCCATTTGAACAAAGGACCAAAGCTGTATTATACCACTAGTTGTAGTCAGTATTCTATTAAGAGCTCGGTAAATAACTCCCCTGCTTTTATAAAGTTCATTTCCACAATTTTGTTCTGCTGTAAAAAAGAAGTTACCTTAGTAATGAAGTTAGCAAAAAAAGCTAATTCAAGGCATCTTTATTTTACAGTATGACCAATATTACAATCCTTTCCACACAGCCTGCAATGGGCATGAAGCTACCCTAGAATGGCACTGCATTAAGTTATTCATGTATTCATCTCTGAGTCATTTTTTTTCCTGTTTTTTATTTATAATCTATCTGTGAAATCGTATGAGAAACATTTTTGCTGTAACATACTCATCGACTAGAATAAATAGGATGACTTTTACCAATAAAAACCTACAGAATGGTTATGCAACTCACATTATTTTTAATGAAGAATATGTGAGGAAAAATTAAAAATTAGAAAACCAGTCTGTTATGTCCTAAGCCAGAAAGCTGCTATAAATAGAAACAGATGTCTTCTTAAAAATAGGGCAGCTGCTATAAATAGAACACAACACTAAGGAAAGTTGCTGCTAGTCTACAGACAAGTGAACTTTTATGTCACAGTTACTCAGAAGCTGTCTTTTCTAGAATATGTTTTGTGCAATTAGTGATATGATAATTAAAATGAGAAAAAAACAGATTTTAATATGGGGGGGCAGGGGAATATACAGAAAAAGCATAATCCAATTAAATTTACAGGTAAGGTGTAATTTGGTGAAAAAAAGCGCAATGATTATGCCAAAAGTGTAATGGTTGGCATGTATGTAAATGAAAGTCTATTATTATACTCGTTTTTGCCCATATCCATTTGTAATTTGTGCAAAAAGAAGACACTAAGTTATATATGCAACTTTTTCAATATATTGTTTTCATCAAAATATGAATCTCTGAGGTCAGTTTTATAAATGTTCATTAATATAAGATGAAGGGTAACCAGGCAACCAATACAAACAAAAGTTGTTTATATATACTCAATTTTTGGCATATATGTAAAACTTTTGGGACTCATGATCTCGGCCAATAACATATTGTAACAGAAATTTGTACACTGGAGCAGTTAACAGTAAAATCCAATAAATCACTCTTTTGTAACCCACCTGCTTTATCCAGCAAGGACTCTACAACTTCTTGGCAGTAAGCCTCTACTTTCTTGACTATATCATGGTCTGCCGGATTTAGACTCGTGTCACTAAGTACAACATCTTTCATGTAAAACTGTCGTACAGTCTGTAATGGTATTTTAGACATCTTGAAATCCTTCCCACGTATTTGTAGTAAGCCAATGTGTTTTGGAACTGTTTCACTCTCACTCAGTGAGGTGGCAATGCTGCTCCCTGGTTGACTTACATAGAAGTTCTGAATGCTGTTCCACTCTGGGTCAATCCGACACTCATGCTCGTGGCCCCATATAACCAGATCCAGAAAATCATCTAGAAACTGTTCTGGTATGTAATTTGTGGCACTATGTTTAGAACGATTTTGATGAATCACAAATAAATTAAACCAGTCATCTTTGTCTTCACGTGGTCTCAGCATTGTAACATTTTTATGTACAAACATACGGTGCAGTCTTTCATCTCTGACAGATCCCAGTCCATAGAGCGATAGTTTTGTGTTTCCTTTCTGCAAGAGAAGAGGACTAAGTTGTATTGCCTCTAGTGATGTAGTCTTGCCAAAGTAGTTCACCACTCCTGCAGTGTGCATCAGATCCAAAGAGCACAGATTCCCTTGACCAGTTGGATCGTCATGGTTACCATGGATTGAAAACACAGGAATAGAAACGTTCAGGTTGGGATCTTCATAATTCACCACAGGGAACTGACAGTGCTTGAAATCCACAGACTGATCACTGAGAAGCTCAAACTGGACTGGTTTCTCTCCCATGCAGTAGCGTCGGAAAAGGGCAAGGCAGCCATGTAGGATTTTACGAGAGGGTTTATTTTCATGAAACAAATCTCCACCTAACAAAACAAAGTCTACCTCGTACTTCTTGGCATTTTCCAGGATCTCCTCAAAAGTAACAAGAGAATCATTTCCACGAACAGCATCTTTCTCACAGTAGCCCAGATGGATGTCAGTAGCCACTAAAATCTTGAACACATTTTGATCCCCTTGGTCTTCTTCAATAGGAGGCATTGTCTGTAAAAAAACAAAATAAACATGAAGATAAAACCCTGAGCAAGATTAATGAGATATCAAACTGAGCTACAGAAGTGCGCCAATGTTCTTCCATGTGCCACAATTTTATTTAATGATATAAAGCAAAAACAAAAGAAAGCTTATAATACTGACACATGGCCTTAATCTTGATGAGTGTCCCCCACCATAGAATGGATGACATCCTCTAGTAACAATATAGTACAGAATTTGATAGTACAAAAGTTTGATATTATAAAAGCATTGTATGTAATTATCAAAATAGTCAACAAAACTTAAACCTGAAGCATATGCTACTTTGTAGATTGGCAGACAAAACAGAAGTATGCCTACTTTCTCACCAAACTTGCATCTACTGTATATAATAATCAACCATGTATGAGTCCCACTTTTTGTACCAACATAGAGATTTTAATAGAAGACTAATTGTGATATCTAGTTGGTCCTCACTGAAAATGGTGTTGATCAGACCACTGATATGGTTGCCACAATGAACAAGTGGAAAATCTTGTCACTAATTCTCCATCAACCATGGGTTTTCACCAAAGGTGTTGTAATGGTGTCTAATTTATACTAAATGAAAGGGATGCCGATATTTCACCTAGTATGGTTGGCACATTGACAAATTTGAAAAGTTGTTGCTCAAGAATATAAGAGATCCTGGTTCAACAATCAGCAGTTAAAAGAAGAAATGGTCTTATCTTGAATTCTTGGAAATTTATTTTGGTCTGCAAACCATCTTTTCATTTGAGAGATATTTGTTCATCTTTAGTGCAAGAAAATTTTCTCTGTGTTGACTATAGAAATTTCCAAGAAAAAAAAGATAAAAGAATGATTTGGTTGCTTTTAGACTGAATCATGTGCATCCCAAGTTTACAGAATAGAGTTCACTTTTTGCCAAAGAAGCATAAGATGATAAGTTTTATTGGCTGACAGAAATGTTACACTGATTTTGATTAGCTTTTGCACTAACTGAGAGCACATTGTTAATCAGCATTTATAGAAAATGTAATGATGAGAAAGTGAAGTCCTCAGAATGTCCATGATGAAATAAAATGACAATAGGAAAGATTCATGACAAGGTGGCTTATAATGATTACAGACACTTGGTTTGGGATTTATAAATTTCTGAAGTAAATATTTACTGTGCCACCTGTATTATATTATTTTTAATCTATCATTGTTGAGGAAGACTATCATAGTTTGCTACAGTTTCCTTGTCCTCAGCAAAAACATTTATTTTAGCAAACAATGAATTTATAAAACTTATGTGTTATGACTCTACCATGGCTAAGTGAAAGTGCTGGAAATGTTAAAATTTTTTGCAGAAATGAATAAATCCATGGTGTGAGTGCTTGTAATATTAATAAGAAATAGTACTAATAAATATTGACTTTTTTTTCAAAGAGTGACTCAGTTACAAGTGAGAAACTAATCTACCTTGAGGCTTTCTTTTTTGTACACAAAAGATACAAGCTAATATGTTTACACACACACCCATACATATGCACATGCAGGCAAATACACAGTATATAAACAACTATTCACATAATATGTTGCTGATTTTCTTGAATAAGCAAGGAACAAGTAATGATATCAGTCATCCTTGTTTTATTTTCTATATAAATGACCCCTCCCTTTTTTTTATCTGGTATTTTAAGCCTTTTGTGCATTCTTACAAAGTGCTTTCTAAAGTTTTATACATGAAATGTGTTATTCTAGAGTCAAAAACAAGTCAAAATTCTGTTACTTTTAAAACCAATAGTGCATTTTCTTTAAAGTGTTCATATACATTGATCTCAATATAATTGCAAACTTTTAAATTTAGTTGTGACAAATTATTTTTGGTCAGTTTTTATTACCTTAAAATCAATGGCAAAAAATATTAACTTATTTAGACTGTTTCCACAATTCTGCATCTATTCATCAAGTTTTTCTTACCATTCAGTTCTTCATATTGCATAAAGTTTGAACAAATTTTGTGTTAAAGAAAGTCGGAACTTCCAGGGTGGCAACTGTGGTGGCTATATTGGACGTCAAATTGGTACTATTTTAAAGACCAATTAGGCAGCATAAAATAAGAATTTTGGTGAAAACCCTATACCAATATGACTTCCCATTCAGGGGGAATGGCAAAAACAAGATTTTCTAGATGACTGCCTTGGTGGCAATATTAGATGTGAGATTGACACCAATTTCATTTTTAGAAGTAACCACATAGACACAAAAGGTCTTTTAGTCAAATTTCAATGTTCATATGATCATCATTAAGAAACACTACTGATAACTATATTTTCAAGATGGCTGCTGTGGCAATCATATTGGTTGTCAAGAAAAACATTTTCCTTCATTATGTGACAAGAATGTATAATTTCATGCTGTATACATAAAAAGATGATTCTAGTGTAGAAGCACAGTTCAAGATAAGGTTTGGTCTACATAGTGAATTTTTTTTAAGTCTGTGTTTCCCATAATATTTATATTTTGTTAGAAATATGTCTGTTTATGCTAAACATTCTTTTCCACATCCCCTTTTTTAAGTGACAAGTTGTTTTCACAAGAATCACATGGTATCACATTGGTGGTGTGAAGCATTTTAATGGTCAGATTTGTCATATTGATGGTCTGATATCACAAAAGACACCTAAAAGTGAAATGTGTGATTCAACTTGGCTTTAACAATCTCATTCATACTGCTATGATGTCTGCAGTGTGGCAGTTTATAGTGATGTCAAGCACTGGGGCATCATGCCAGACATCATGTCACCACCAAGTCATATTATCCTTACACTAGGCCTACCAGTCCTAACATTAAGCTCTCAATAATGAGCGCCTAGAGAGGCAGCTGTTAGTACCACTTTTATAGGTCTCTGGTGTGACTTGGCCAGGGTTCAAACATGTGATCACCTAAAATTAAACTATATGTAATTCAATATAAATTGAATTAAATTGTGCAAAAATAAAAGTAAGTAGCATTAAAATAACACATTTTCGTACTTTACATTGGCAACTATTAGGTAAATATTAAATCATTACACCGACTTGATAGAAAAACTAAATAAAACCAATCAAATATGAACAGAAAACAAATCTAAAGTCTAACCTCCCTTTATGTCCAGACTTCTAAAATGCCACCCTGGAAGTTCCGACTTTCTTTAAGACAAAATTTGTTCAAACCTTTTGCAATATGAAGAACTGAATGGTAAGAAAAACTTGATGAATAGATGCAGAATTGTGGAAACAGTCTAAATAAGTTAATATTTTTTGCCACTGATTTTAAGATAATAAAAACTGACCAAAAATAATTTGTCACAACTAAATTTAAAAGTTTGCAATTATATTGAGATCAATGTATATGAACACTTTAAAGAAAATGCACTATTGGTTTTAAAAGTAACAGAATTTTGACTTGTTTTTGACTCTAGAATAACACATTTCATGTATAAAAACTTTAGAAAGCACTTTGTATGAATGCACAAAAGGCTTAAAAACTATCTAGAACACAGAAAATTTATACAACTTATATTTGTATTTCATCAGGATATACCATGAGGTCAAGAATGTGCAAGGGCTCCGAGTGGCCAAGTGGTCTAAAGAGCTCTCCATTATGGATCACTACCATCTCAACTCTGCATGGGTTTGAGTCTAAGATTCGGCAAATGTGAATATGTAAGAAAGCTTGCCCCAGTAGCTTCTCGTGGGTCGGTGATTCTTTCCGTGGATTTCCCGGTTTCTTCCTCCACCATTAATACTGGCCACCATGTATAGCCTATCATGTGCTGAAAAATGGTGTTAAACCCAAAAACATACAAGTATGTGCAAAACCAATAAAAAAATAAACAGATGTTTCTCTTGAATTTGTTTCAAAATATGTAAAAAGAGGAGTTTAAATCTGCATACACTAATTATACAGAAAACAATCCAATTCAATATATTTTAAAAATTATGTCCCACAGCTATTTTGAGCTATATTACTAGCTGAGGACCAGTTCTCGCTGCATGCCAATGGCAATAATTGTCGCCATAGTACTACAGTAGGGTATGACTAAAATATGCAATAGAAACATGAAATGCAATAGAAGCAAATTGTACAATAGAAATCAAATTATATATTAACACTGTTTTGTCACTATTTCAGCTAAATATAATTTCTGGTGATAAATTTATATCAAAATATAAAAAAAGAATACTTTTTTTAAAAACTGCATATTTTAGAGGCCACACAATTCTAACAAAATCACCCAAAATCTGTCCCAAACCACTCAAAACCTCCCTCAACCACCCAAAATCTGTCCATGTCCAACACAAACATGATTTAAATCAAATGAAACACCCAAAAATACAAACAAAAAAAAAACATTGGAAAGAGTACTATCTTGTAAAAACAGTTGACAAATTATAACACATTTAGCATTTACCTCAGATAGAAATGAAAACAAAATAAGACAAATGTTACTGGATTTATTGCTAATGTTGGTTATAAAGTAAAAACAGACCCAGTCGATGCAAAGTAAATAATAGACCATTAGTACCATATATATCAATGGAGATGACAGCAATAACATATACATGACATTATAAATATTTTTACATTCATTCTTGTCAATTAGTTGTTACTACAGGCTAGTGATATATTTTGATTCTTTTTGACATTTGATATAATTCTTCTTTTCAGAAATTATATAAAGAAACTGATTCTTTTTGTTTGAAACTGAAATGCAAATACCTGCAAATCCAGTATCTACTTTATACTACATGTCATTACATTTAAAAATGTCACTCTCGCTGCTTGAAATATAATGATAAACAGTCTTCTCTGGATGAGATTCATTTATGCAAGGCAGATAGGAAGATTTCTGACTACATACATAAATGTGTAAGGCAAAATAATATCTTCAAAACAAAATTCTGAATATGAACCAAACTATTATTCAAGTACATGCTGTAGCAAAGAGGCTGTCCTAGTAAGTTACAGAAAGGAAGTAATAATCAAAGAAATCAGTAAACAAAAGGTAGTATATTCTAAAAATGAATGAAAACAGTGAAATTATTTTGTAATTAATTTGACTGGTATAAACAAAGTCAAGATAGCAATTTGTACCATTGATTTGCTTGAAAATAGACTGCATCTGGTTTATACTGAAAACAATGTAACAAGTACAAAATATGAATATTACATATATTCCAAATCAACCAACCATAAATAATAAACTTAAGCAGGTTGCTGATTGGAAACAACACAAAAGATCAAAATTAATGAACAGGTTATAAAGTGTATGTTATGTAACAAGGGCTCAAACTCAGTAACAAAGAAAAGAGTGAAAGCTAAAGAGCTTTGTATATTTTAACAAAACAATTTATTTCCTTAGACAACAATGTAAAAATTGGTAAAAAGGACTTACAGTCCGTGAAGATAATCCAAAATTTGATACTAAGAATGAAAACACAAGTCCTATCACTAAATAGTCCTATAAGAATCCAGGTTCAAGTCCCAACGACCTACAAATATGGGAGACGATGATGTCAGATGTAGTCTAATATACAAATAACAAAAATTCCTCACTTGAATCAGTCTTTGTTTCCAAATAATTCCAGAATAAATTTCCACGAATATCTTACAGAATTGTTCCTTCAAGTTTTTGAATGACTAAAAAAATATATTAGGACTGCATAATTAGAATCCCAATGCCTTATTTGAAGCCTCACGAGATTGGCCATGTGGTCATTTGCTACACTATTTTTGTCATGTCTGCCAGTATGAACCTACAATCATAAAAAGGTTGTTTACCATGATCACGCAAAGAAAGTATGCCTGTGATACTGACCAATCATTTTAACTTTCTGTTGACACTTTTACCAGGGTAAGACTGACTAAATGATAATTCTCATGTAAGACTTCTTCGTCTTAAGTAAACAAACTTTGTGATAAAAATATATCTTACTCAAAATAGAATCCTGAATCCGAAAAAAATATTCATTGCAAATAAATACAATGAAACAAAAATGAAATAAAAATAACTTTAAACTTTACACACAAGCAATTTAAATATATATATATATAACACGTAACTCAAGCCCAGTCATTAGATTTGTGTCGCACACTATATGGCCCTGGCAACTATAAATTATTTGGTCCTTCCTCGTCATATGTAATTGATGAAACCATATGGCACATAAAACATGAGCAGAAGAGAGAATCATTACAAAATTTTTGCAAAAGCAACTAAGCTCCAATACTTTTAAGTTTATACATTCCCCTGATAGAAAATTCCAATGCATCCAGCCAAAATAGATGGTGGGATGCAAAGGAAAGAACAAACCTCACAATAATGGTGAACATTGATCATGGTTGTGCAAATTGAACAAGAAATACACTTGTTTTTTTGTGAATAAATGGTCATGCATTTTCAATGTTCCCATTTTTAACTGGTTTCATGTAAATATCTTTGCAATGTTTATGTGTAATAATCTTTGTACAATTTTAGGAATTTTTAGTTACCTACAACACAGCTTGCAATCATTACTTGTATTATGTTCATTGTATTAATACTTTTTTTTTAAATATGCAAACACTTTTGGCTTGAACTTTGTTAGTTTAACACTGATTTGATTTTGTTTTATAACTATGCTAGATAAGACTTGGAATCATAATCTTTGTACACATTTATGAACTTTTAGTTAGCGGCAAGATCTGCCATATTTGATAGAACTGAAATTGATTATAGAGATTTATGTGGTTTTTTCAGTTATTAGTTGTTTGTAATGTTGTGTAAATGTTCAACTTTTTTTGTAATCTCAGTTGATAGGTAAAACACAATGAAGAAATACAATATATCACTATAGACCATAGCAACAACCAATTACTAAAGACAAAACAAATACACTGAAAAATATTATGTGTATATATTATTGTTTTCATCTCCTTTGATATGTATGACACTGTAAGTCCACTGGAAATGAATCCAGTAACATTTGTCTGCCTTGTTTCATTTCCATCCAATGTAAATACTAAATGAAGCATAATGTATTTTATCACCAAGATGATAGTTTTCCTACAGTATCTGCAGTTTTGTATTTTTTTATATCACAAAGTGTTACTTATTACTTCATGTCAGTCTGATTGGTCCAAATAAGTCCATGCAGTTACTGATTGGCTGCAATCATGGGAAATCCTTTTTAATTCTGCCTTCTGGAATGTTTTGTTTTTAATGAACATTTTGGCATCAATTTTTCAACTTAACTCACAAAAGGAAATTGGGGGGAAAAAAAAGGGTTTTGTCTGTCTGAACATTGGCTTTGATTACAAAAGATATTCAGTGTATCCTCTGATATTTAATGATTATAGGTCATATACTGATAGTGACACAAGTGTCTTTACAAGGTTAAGGTTGCAATTTCATTCCTTTGTAGCAAATATGGACCAAAATTGACAAAATATTGCTATCATCATACTTCTTGTATGTAAATAAGAATAAAATAACAAAATTTCTTGAAATCAGTAATATTTCAATATTAATAATATTAACAATAATTTCTTAAATATTTATATTTCTTTGCCCACATTGTATTTAAAATTCATATAAAGTTAAAAAAATAATTATTTTTAATTTGTAATGATGGTTATTCATGGATTACCACTTTAATTACATTTGTGTCCAATTTGATCATTGGTTCCTTTGTTTAATGTAGACATATTTTTACAAGTACAAGCGTGGTAACTCCTTACATGTTAAGTTGTATTTTATTTTAATCCGTGTGCTATCTTACCTCAGTTAGGCAAATGCCGCGATAATATAGAGTTGTTCACCAATGGTACGTTAATCTGGGTCAACCACCATATGCTGTTTTATTTACATTTACGCCCTAGATTGACGAAGATTTTATTTAAAGGAATAGAAAGAAGGAAAATCACTGAAACTTTTCAAATTATAAGTACGCAGCAGTAGCAAGTTTTAATATCTACAGATATGAACATTAAGTACCGCGATAATATAGCGATAATATAGCATTTCAGGCAATGCATTACAAGTATAAATCACGTCCTTTTGCGAGATACTGGGCTTCAGCAATAGTTGGTACATGACGAGCATTGTTCCTGATGTACATGTGGTCTTGGTGACCAGTCACGTGACTATATTATGTAATATAGGTGGCGCTCTACAGTTTCATATTTAGCATAGGGTTAAAATTTTAAAGACAAAGAGTTTCCCCAGGTTTCCTCACTAGTTATACTGGTTATTTAAAAGAGACTTTGTATATCTTAGGTGTTGTTCAAAGAACCTTTAATTCCCTTTATTTTGATGTATGATTGATGGGTGTAATATGGGTTAGAGAGTATACAGCTTGGCCTTACTCCAGATGTGCATCTTTCAAAAAAGTGCTAGCTCTACTTGCTCATTTTCACTTCTCGAACTTCAGAGGTAAATTGTAAAAAAAAGAGCCGATAACTTTTTTTACATTTTATGTATTTGGTAATTCAGTCATTGCACTTTTAGAAGCTGGTATTATCTAGTTTGGCAAAATTCATTTTCCATATTTTAATAGCTGCCAAGAATAGTGTACTTTAGACAAATTTAGGTTGATTTTTGGAGCACAAGGGAGCAGTCATTTTAGTTAGCAGTGTCCTAAGATCATTTAAAATTTCCAAAAGTACAATATCCAAAGAAATTTCATCCACATTACATGAAAGTAGTATATAGGTATGCCAACATTTCTCCACTGTGCATGTTTAAAATGCAAACAACTTCGCCTTACATACATCACTCTCTCAAAAGTACATAATAACTGGTGAGCGCCACCATAAGATACGCCTATCATCTTTCTGTGATAAATAATTACGTATTGATAATCCTGTGCTAACTAATATAATCATTATGTGCTAAATAAATATGTATTTATATAATTTTAGGTTTGAACGTATTCTTTACAAAGGACAATGCGATTACAACAACAACAGCGGGAAGCTTTACCTTAGTTTAACCATAAACAAGCTTTCACTTTGGACATCCAACTTCATACAAGGCGTAACGTGGGCATGTTTGACTGGATTGATAATAATATTAATTAAGTATTATATAAATCATACATTATATTCGAATGACAGTCTACCCGATAAATAATTTCCTGTTCCTTTCTCGTGCTGCATTGTGGGAATCACCATAGCAATTCTTGCAACATAGGAAGAGTCATTGAAAAGGCTGTAGGATATGTGAAGTATAAACTAAGTTAAGAAACAAGAGAAGAAAATGATGCATTATATTCCACAGTTTCGTAAATGAATTTTAAAAAAAGGAAAATACGGCTTTGTATATTTTAAATTGTTTGCAGAAAAAATTTAAATCAATAGTCTAAGGATTGTAAATCAGAAAAGGGTACAAGAACGGCGTTACAGACCTCTACATTAGTGTATTGTGAGCTTACGTTGTAACATAAATCAAAATGGGAGAAAGAGGGGGCAAGAGTGATATGGATAGGATTGGTGTGTTCCAGGAAATGGGATATATAACTATCGGTGACAGATACAAAACACCAGGAAGTGAGTATTGACGGTAATAACCATAACCAGCTTCTCGGTACTTCAGCTTCATTTTAGAATATTCAACATTATCATCGTCAACAAAAACAACATCAATAATAATAATAATAATAATAATAATAATAATAATAATAATAATAATAATAATAATAATAATGTATCTACTTCCAAAAATAATGAGGATTCAAAAACAAATAATAGTCTTAATCAGAATTTGTAATACTGAATGCTTATTACATACTGCTTCTATTTTTTTAACATTCAAATTACAATATATATTATGATGATCAAAGTATAGCTTATAAAATAAATTTTGTTATTAATAGTTACTTGTAAAATCTGCAAAGTGGTGGAAGTTTAGCTATGATATGTTCTTATTGATATTCTCCAACCAGTATATTTCTTTCATATATTTGTAGTTAATTAATAAGACAAAAGATAGAAAGAAGAATAAAAGTTGAATCAGAACATGGAAATAAATATTTGCACTAATTATTTACTTGGAAATATCTAAATTTTCATATGATCAAATTTTGTCATAGACCGTATAAAAATATAAAATAAGTTAATTCTTTTGGATACAAAAATACTTTTAAAGCTAAAGTGCATATGTTAAAGTTTATAAATTTTACAGTTGAGTTGTATAGATCTAACTGTTTCAAGTTATTTCTATATATATACCACAACCACAGTGCATAAGGTAGAGATCAGATATATATTTTTTAAAAAATCTTTTCTTTATAATATTAAAAATGTGAAAGTTCAAAATACATGTCAGTACTTTTTCATTTCTTTTCAGTCCAGTTCAATGAAGTTGCTTCCAAAGGAAAACAGCTCCTCCCTGGGGGGTCCAAGCTAAAGTCTGCTCTCCAACATGGTTATTTTGATGCCAAATTCACTCGTGTACTGGAGGGAGAATCTTATACAGACCCAATCAAACTAAGAAGACAACACAGGCTACGAGAAGCACAGAAAAACTTGGGCAAAGCATTTTTACCAAGTAGTGTAGGGAAGAAAATGTAAATAGCTTTTTCTTATAGCACTTGAAGATGGTTGTGTATAGATTGATGTTAAAAAGAGTATAATCATACAATGCATATTAATAATAAATAGAGAAAATTTTTCTGTGTATGTTTTATATATATATATATATATATATATATATATATATATATATATATATATATATATACATATATATACATATATATATATATATATATATATATATATATATATATATATATATATATATATATATATATATATATATATATATATATATATATATATATATATATATATATTCTTTCATCTAAGAGCTTAAGCAATAAGACAAGGTAAAACCCAGTAAGCTTTAAATTTACCAAAATAAATTTCTTTCCCTAAAATATAAAATCAATAAAAAGTGAAAGAATTAAAAATAACTTAAAATGATAAAATATTATCCTAAAGTGTATCATCAATTTCACATTAATTCAGAAACTATCCAAAGAAAATCCTCATGAAGTTCTGTTGTGCACCTGTGCTAATGTGCTAGCACTACTGAATAATCACAGGTCTAAATCTAAAAGTTTTTACTAAAAAAGTAATTCCATGAAAGTAGATTATCATTAAAGTCATTAAAAAATTCATATAATCCAACATAAGTATTTAAATGTTCAAGTCCTTGAATAATTTCACATAATCCTTAATGTACTGCCTGTTTTATAATGAATAATTTCCACTCTGTGAGTCCAATCAACAATTATAAATAAATCATGATTTCATCCCTCTCTTACAAAACTGTATATAACTGAAGTATCCTAAAATGGTGCTTTAATTCTCTTATATTGTCTCTCCCTGCACACCAAATCAACAAAATCAGAATCACTAAAAAGATTTTCAAACATTTAAATTACTAGATTGTGATATAATTAAACAGTTATGTTCTAAACTTCTCAAATTATTGAGCTAATCAACAACTATGACATGCATAATATCCCTACAAGACAAATGCACTTCTTGTATAGTGTGATATTTTCTTTACCTACCATCAAATTAATGTGTGGCCTACTTGACTGAAATAATTGTTGACTTGACCTTGACAATCATCTTTGATTTATGGATGAAATTATATTCATATTGTAATGTACTTTTACTATAACACAAGTGAGCCACTAAATAAAAAAAAATGATAAATATACAAAACCTAAATGGCTTAAAAAAACTATCTTCTAAATTAATATATAATACAGATATCAATTAATATATATATATATATATATATATATATATATATATATATATATATACACGCACACATACATACATACATACATACACACACATACACATACATATATACATACATACATACATACATACATACATACATACATACATACATACATACATACATACATACATACATACATACATACATACATACATACATACATACATACATACATACATACATACACACACACACACACACACACACACACACACACACACACACACACACATACATACATACATACATACATACATACATACATACATACATACATACATACATACATACATACATATATATGGATGGCTTGCACTCAGGGTAAGGAAGGAACATTTTGATTTTGGAGTAATAGCTTAAATGTCACAGTCACTGACTACAAGAAGAAAAAAAAATTCTGCATGTAAACTTGATTTGAATGTTTGCTTTGTCAAACAGACAGGTATATATATTTTTCCATACTTGCAAAGAATTTGTCACAAATACAGTCTGGTTGGGTGCTGTTGAGGAATCATTAACTTGAGATCTCTTAAATTGTATGAAACAATTTAAAAAGCAACAAAAAAGATATTAGACTAGAGGCTGGTATAATAAAATAATAGTTGCATTTTTCTCATTTTAGGTCTGGCTTAGGAAACCATTATGGTACACTCAGTGGACCTATTGGTGCATTTAGTCCTACTACCAAACCAGGCAAGGAATATAAGTCTCCTGGAAAAAATTTCACTACAAATCCAAGCAAAAAAGGAACAGGATATGGGTAAGTTGAAAAACTTGTTTATTAATGATAAATATAAATCAGTTAATCATTTTCCCCATTATTATATAATGATAATAATTGTTAAGCTTACTTGTTTAAGTTATAATATATTTATGTTATGGACTGCATTTTTTATTGAACAATTTGACTCTTTTCTTGACATTTGCATACATAAAAAAAATCATTAATTGCTTTTATATTTTGTCTCAAAAAAAACTTGGTCAGCTTTGATATAATCTAAAATCATAAGTTCTAAATTTTATTATGTTTTGTCTGCATGAAAATTGAATTATAAATACTCTGGAGGGTCATAATATGCAACATTGTAACATTGTATTTCATATGGATGAAATTTTATTTTAAACTTTGTATTTTATCTGTATGAAATTTAAACTATAATTACTCTTTAGGGTCATAATATTCAACATTGTATTTTATATGCATAAAATTTTATTGCAACATTGTCTTTTATCTGCAAGAATTTTAAAGTATAAATATGCTTAAGGGCCTTAATATTCAATATTGTACTTAATTTGCATGGAATTTAAACTACAAAATACACTTAAGGGCCAAAATATTCAACATTGTGTTTTATATGCATGAAATATGAAGTATAATACTCTTAATTGTTATAATTTTCAACATTAAAAGTCTTGTTTAGAACTTTTATTTTGTTTATTATCCCCATAAATATAGTGTTGGGAAGAAATGTGGCATTTTAGCTCATTTGTTTCTTTATTTTTATGTTTATTTATGCCTTCAATATATTGTAATCTATTACCTTCTTGAAAATTGGTAGGTAAATTCATCGCTTGGAAAGTAACTATAACAAACCAAAAGTAGGTCATTGTGAAGTAATTAGAGTCACTTTTGTATTGTTAGCTATTGTTTTGTTATGCACTAAAATCTTGGTTTTGTTTTGGCTTGTTGTTATGGCTCGTTGTTATGGAACAGTAACAATTTGAAGGTTATATCATACAGAGGCAAGTGTGCCTTGCCAAGGATTCTGCATAATAGCCAGTTTGGACAGATCATGTAGTGAGATTTCAAATACACCCACCAAAATTAGTAAGCAGAGCAACTACACCATATAAATAGTAGGTCACCATGACCAATTTTTTAAGTTTTACTAACTTTTGTACTTTCAGCTACTTGTTGTTTTTTTTACCCCCTTTATATCTTGAGCACTATTTCACCTGCACTTATGAATGTTGATACATGGATGCATCTCAAAAAGAGCAATTCAACCACATAAAAATTAAGACATCAATACCTCATTTTCATGCTTTAGTGATGTTTTATTTGCAGTTATCTGTTCATTACACCCTTAATATCTTGCATACCATTTCACCTACACTAAAAATAATTGCAATATAGATGCATCTCAATAAGAATAACTCAGCCATAAAATTATACATAATTTTGATCTAATTTTATGCTTGAGTGGATGATGTATTTTTAGTTATTTGTTAGTTATACTCTTAATATCTTGAATCTATTTCACCTGAACACATAAAAATTGGTATGTGGATGCATGTCAAGGTGAGTATCCATGCTACACCAAAATCTAGGTCACCATGAACTAATTTTTAAGCCTGAAAACTTTTATATTTGTAGCTATCTACTCATTATACATTAAAGTACTTGGCCACTATTTTATGTACATATTTGAAATTGGTATATGAATGCATCTAAGAAAGAATAACATAACCATGGAATAAGTAGGTAACTGTGAACTGTCTGTCATTCTTGAGGGAATTCTTCCTCAATTTGTTCATTACATTTTCAAGTTCTTGGATCTTATGTAAGTTACACTTGTGAAAATTGCCATTTATGTATGTATATTATTTAGTCATTGAACTTAGAGGTAAAAAAGACAAAAAAAGCAAAGGTAAGGCAAAATTTGGGTCAAACCCTTGAATTCAGATCATATTCTTGATATAAAGCACTCTCTTATAAAAATGTCCAAGATCTTCTTGGCTGGAATATTGTTATGGACATATCCTAGTATGTAAAGGTTGCCTCCATTCTAAAGACAGGCAGAATCAAACATTTGGCTTATTTCTATATCCCTTAGCCACAGGAAGACAAATAGTATATCCTATTTGGTAAAACTATTGCTACCTTCTTTTTTAGAAATCTGTTAAAAATCAGTGTAAAATTTGATAGTTAGGTCTTTCTACAGATTATTCAATCTTGATTGGAATTTGTTTTTACATTTGTTTGCTAAGACAGCATGGTCTTGTGAACTATTCTTTTAATCAACAATCATTTATGAAGAAATAAAATTTCCTAATTACTGATCTGAAGCTTAATGCATGCTATGTCATTGTATGATGAGGTCTTGGATGTTTGGTTTTCCAGTCTTCTAGATGATTTTCAGATTAACAATCTATTTTCTCTGCCTGGAACAGCTATAATTCTTTTCCAACAAAATGAGTTCTACCAAACATGTATTTTTATTCTGACTTACTTTTAGATTTTCTGTCCTCTATAACCATCATTAATAAAAATATTTTCTATTTTGTTTCATGACTGTTTTATTATACTGTATCAGTTAAACTAACTGATGATAAGAAGTTGAGTGACACATTTCAGAGACTGCACAAGAACTTTTACAAAATTGGATCAAACTTGGTGCCTTGGTGCCAAATGAGCATTATCAATCTTTCTTTCAATCTTCATGCAGTGTTGCATCATGCATTAAAGGATAATTGGGGGGGGGTAAATATATTTTTTCTTTAGAAATTTATTTTGTTATAGTTTCATCTTTGGGCTTGTAATCTACCAAATTTTCTAACTATATAACAGATTGTGAAAATGGATCCTCAGCTAATGACCGCTTGCTCTTTAGGATACTATCATGATTAATGCTGCACTTGTATTGATATATATGTTAAGTATGTATATAACTTGCTAAAAATTAAGGTAAAAATCAGTGTAGGATCATATTTTTTCTCAAAAACATTTTGTTTTTACCCAATTCAAGTGAACAAGTTGAACTAAAATGTAAAAGTTCATGGTGGTAATGAAATTTGTAAGGTTGATAATAATAATTAGGTTTTATATCTGCAATTTCAGTTATGTTGCTGTGACAATTGGAAAACATCCCCAGTATCAGGGGGATCAATATGAAATTCATAAAGACATAACTAGGGTAAATACAAGCCACTTTTTGCAAGAAATCAAGATATGCACACTGAGTGGCAGCTAATGTTTTGCTGTGATATTTTGTGACATTTGTTGTTTTGTTTGACCTGTCTAATGCACAACGGTATCTTCAGGCATCAATTTTTTTTGTCTCCATTCATTAATACAGCAAACATTATTTTAACAAAATCAACTTTATATCAACCTTTATAAGCATAGGACATTTCATCAGTCCAGAAAACAATAAAATTACACAAGGCATTGTACTTTCTTTCCCCTGTACTATGTTAAATTATAGTTATGAAAACTATTTTGATGCCATGTGACTAGATATGCATCATCACTTTGTGATAGACTTCACACTATTACAAGGTTACAAGTCTCAGTCACACTGTTAGTTAGTATGATGATTAAAATACAAAGTACTGCATGTGCTTCTCTCATAGTATTCTTTTGTAATTGGCATTGACATGAATCCATACAATTTCAAATTTAAAACATTGAGACCCTTCTGGTGATACTGTACATGGTTTGGAGGCTGGGTGATAATGTACATGGTTTGGAGACTGGGTGATACTGTACATTGTTTAAAGGCTGGGTGTCAGGTACCATGTAGAAAAAAATCAGAGAGCATAGTTATTGGTTGAAAATACAGCAAAAAGCTTTTATATGATGAATACAATCAATAAAAATTAGAATGATGAAAGCTCAAAAATTTGATAAATTCATATAGTAAGCATTATAATTCAGAATATCATGGCAACTGTAATTACATGTAGTAGAAATTCAGGAATTCTGATTTAAAATATCAAGGCAGTAATAATTACATGAAGTCAGCAAAATAATATCAAGGCAGTAGCAATTATGTATATATTGTTTCAGTCTCAACATTATGTAAAAAAGAAGTCAGACTTGATGTTAAACCACACTGATGCATGAATACAATTTTGTAGGTCTTTTTCTTCTGCATTAAGGGTGACTTTTTTAAACATTTTTATTCAAAAACCTTTAAAAACAAGAAAACATATTAAATAACCCCAGATTATGGCTTTAAATGCTACTTTGTTGCACACTTTCTGAAGTGATTTAATATTTGATTGCTTGTGTAAATTGTGTCTTCAACAACAGTAATGCTATGGTACAAGCTGCAATACAAGAATAATTCCAACATCACTATCTATGAGTTTCTTTGTTTTCTTATGTAATTACCCTATTTAGCCATATATATCATCCAGGGGTAACAAGTATCCAAAATCTACCAACAAATATATATATATATATATATATATATATATATATATACACATACATACATTAGACAAACCCCCTATTTGCAGGATTTGTTCTTGATGAATTTACAGTGTGTTATACAAAATCTGTTTGGTCTTTTTTGACTGTACATAACACCAATTGAAACTCTATGCTGAATATAGCAATTCTGATCCTAACTGGCATGAATTTATTCAAGTAGACTTTTAAAAACATTCATTATTTTTTTAATATTTATATTTCATCTTTGATAAGGTAATTAAATGGTTTCTCTCTAAATCTATATCACATTACCTTCAAATTTGTCAATACCTTAAAAATAGTCTACGTTTTCAGAGATATTTTGTCCAGTTGATTTGTTTTTAAATACATGTATAATCAAATTGCAGCTTGTACCATTTTTTAACAGCACAAATAGAAACACATTGGTTAACATTTGCCTTGGCTTGCTTGTTTTCAGTTATGTGGCCATTACACTTGGCGCATATCCCAAGTATGAAGCCGATGCTTATGATAGAGCAAAGGAGCTAAATAAGGTTTGATCTTGCATTGATAACCTTAGTTCAGTGTACTGTAAGTATGCTGTGGTGAAAGGAGAAAGTATGTGATGATTACAGTATGTGTGTTGTTGATTATATCTTTCAGTTTCATTCACATCACGATTGGTCACTATCCTTTACATCAGGCAGATCCAAATGATGCAGCGAAAGAAATTATGAAGGTTTGCAACAGAAACAACATGCTTATTTATTTATTTATTTATTTATTTATTTATTTTTTTATTTATTTATTTTTTTTTATGTATTTATTTATTCTTTTATTTCTTTATTTCTTTATTTCTTTCTTTATTTATTTATTTATTTAATTTGTACTGATCTCTATTTATTTTATTCATTTTTTTTTCAATTTGATTTTATTGACTCAGTCATGAATAATTTTATTAAACAATTTATTTACTTATTTTTTTTCTATTTACAAATTTGTTAATTTTTCATACTTATTGAGACATTTAATTTAATTTGTTTCTCTTTATTACATGATGACTTCCTGTAATCATGTGCATATAACTTTTTTTTATCTCATCTGACTGTAAGGCTAAGTGACATTATGGCATGTGTATCTGTCATACTTCCACCAACTATTGCTTGTTAATACTCTGGAGTCCATATTTTAGATCTGATTTCAATCATATTTGGAATATTGGCTTATAGCATTAAAATCTCAGAAGAGGTCAATAATGAGTGAGATTTATGCATAATAATGAGGTGATTTTGCATCTGATTGGCTGATTCTGTTACCTCCGAGTTGGCCATAATTTTTATCAGGTTTTGACCAAACTTTAAGGCTTAAATTTTCTTTTGAGACAGGAATTGTATTACATCGAGAAATTGTTTATTAAGTGTTATAATGGATGGAAATTTTTTTCTATACATCAGAAAAGAATATTTTTCAAGCAATTTAAGAAACAGAATTTAAAAAAAATAGATCATGTGCTCTTTCTCCCTTTGATAATTAAACAGTTGGATCTTTACCAGTCTGAAGGCCAAATTTTCATCCGACTTGGAATATCACTTATATCATCAGGATCTTAGGTAAATTAGATAATGAATGAAATCCATGTCTTCAAATGGGGCAACTGTGCAATAGGTTGGCTGAATTTGTCACCAACCTAGAGGCTATATTTCAGATCCGTTTTTGATCAAATCTAATGCATATGTATTTGTCACTTTTTATTTGATTTTGGTCAGACTTCATGTATGGTCTGAATCTCATGAGTTCAATACTGCCTGTATTTAAATGATCTTGAATCTAATTGTCTGATTGCATGCTATATATCTGTTCCAGTTTAGACCACAGCTGGTATATAGGATTTTATAACCAGTTAAAATGAACACTTTAACAACTCTGTTTCTGATCATATTTTTCAGACTTTGGTAAATATGCTTGTATCATCAGGTTGAATTATATTTCATTAGGAGCATGATTTATGCATATTAATGAGGTGATCTTGCATTTTCTTTGAATGAGCTTCTTGAGAGACTATTTGTAATCCAGGTTTATTCTTGCTTGGTTAATAGGTTAATATTGTGATGATGTTGGATTTCTTTTATTGTGAATGATATCTATGTATTTTTTTAAAGTAATCTTGTACCTGATTCACTGAGTTTTTGTGCCATTCTAGAGGCTGATAATTAATAGAGTTTTGATCAAATTTGGTAAATACATCTATGTCATCATGATCTTGATTGGTTATTAATTATGAGTGAAATTCATGCCTAATAATAATGTGACATTGCATCTGATTGGCTGAGTTTGTCATCCTTATTATCAAGATCCTAGATGAATCTGGTTATAAGCAAGATCTCTTCCTGATAATGATGTAATCTTGTATCTTATTGGCTAAGCTTGTTAGCACACTGGAGGCCGAATTCCAGGTGGAATTTTATCCACCTTGGTATATAAGCTATTATCATTGTCCTAGACAGGTTTTAGATTAAGTGAGATCTCCACATATTACTTTAGGTGCTTTGCATCTGATATAATAAGCATAATATCATACCATATTGATCTAGAGACTATATTTCTCATTCAAAAGCTATAAAATTTGGTAAGTGGGTTGTTTTAATCAGTCTCTTGGATGACTTGGATTATCAGTAGGAGTAATGCATATTAATTAAGCCTTTACTGAGCCAGCTTAGTGAAGTGGTCAACCACTCAATTATGTCACTATAAAAAAATGTCACCTTTCAGTAATGTTAAGCAATATTTTGTAATGTTGAAAGATTTTGAAATTCTAATAAAAAATTTAGGAATTTTTTTGGCAATATCTGTTCGTAAAAACTCAAAACATTTGATATGATAAAGAATGTAAAGCTGAAGATTACTACTGGGGTGAATAGCAAATTGGTGGGTTGGTAAACAAGACTTTTTCTCTGTAAAAGTTCTACAGCTGCAAAATCTTTGGTCTGCATAATGCCATAAAAAAACAGTAAAAGTAAAAGAATTTTTAATTAGCAGCTGTCTGGAAATGCTAAATAGTGTACTTGAGATATCATAAAATTAAATTTATATTTTAATATCATTAGCAATATTTACACAAATTAGTAATTTAGATTGATACAGAAGAACTTTAACTTGCCAGAGGTGATGTATTTAATTAAATAATTAATTTAATTAGTAGAAAGCAATATGGGAACACTCTGCTATGACATACTTCTTTATAACATGAATATATATTATTAACTGAGTAATGAAAACAATGGACCTCAAAGGTCTCTGAAGCAGGATACCAAATTTTGTGAGGGCATTCTATGCCATATGAACAAGGGATCAATATTTTTTAATAATTAGTCAATAACCTTTCTATCATATACTTAAAAAAGCCCCAAGTGGCCGAGTGGTCTAAAGCGTTATCTGTTATGCATCACGGCCATCTCACCTCTATCTGCGAATGTGGATATGTGAGAGATCTTGCCAGTAGCTTCTCGTGGGTTGGTGGTTCTTTCCGGTTCTTTACGGTGATTTCCCGGTTTCTTCCTCCACCATTAATACTGGCCGCCATGTATAGCCTTTCCTGTGCTGAAAAATGGCGTTAAACCTGACAACAACAACAACTTAAAAAAGCATATTAATCATTCTGTTATGTTACAGGAATAACACAGTTTAAACCAAAATTATTTCAAGATTTTGTTGAAAATGTTATGTGTTATTAATTTTATGAATGAATCCTGAATACCATGCTGTAATACAAACCACTTTCCTACTATATAAGTGTGCCCATACTGGTACATGGGGTGATTCTCATTCAGCAGTGAATGAAACTAAGTTTGTTAAAGAATATTAAATGTTATGTAGCCAAAGAAGCACAAAAGAATATAGTGAAAAAAATCCAATGTATCAATGATAATTGAAGATGCTGTTATTAAAGATGAATCAGAAAAATTCTTATATAGGTTATTGTTGTGATTGTTTCAGTGTTGCTGTCATGGTGGTGGTAAAGTTGAAAATGCAGTGTGTGTCGTGATTGATGTCAGGGTCATTGATATTAGAGAATATCTCCAATATAGAATATAAATTTATTTTCGAATCTCTTGTGTTTCATTAAATGTTTAGTACAGAATAAAACAATGCTATTCAGACTTGATAAAAGTGCACAGTGTTTATGGAACGACAAGCTGTTGACTGATCCATTGTATCCAAGGCCAGTATAAATTTCTCTGTCATACTAGATGTGACCACTAGATGTTGAATTTGAATTTCAATATTGGAATAAATAATATTTAGTTTGGGGTTCTTTTTCTCCTTGCAGTTTATGTCTTTGGTTATATTCAGATTTTCCTTATTAAATTGCGATGATAGATATTTTCTTTGCATGAGAACTAGATCTGCTGATTCACTGGCACTGATGTCAGGTAGAAATAGTTGCAGTCATCTCTGCCTTTGGTAGCCATCGTATTTACAGCACAGTCAGCATGTTCCCCATTTCTGTCACCATTTTTATTTAGCCATAGCCAGAAATAGTTTCTTGAAGGCAAGCAGATGTTTACCATATAAGGAAGCTATGAATATTTTTACTTAACTGGGGTCAATACCACTGAATATTCACTGGCAGAAACAATGTTTAAATTAATGGAAATGTTTAAAAAAAGTATGTAATAAATATGTATATGACATAGCCATGGCATGGCTTCCAATTTTGTACAACCACATCACTAATTTCTCATGACTGATTTTGTACAGTGTTATTGCCACCATAAATGATAATTTGATTTGATAATCTGGCAAGAAATGTTGTATTTTCAAAGGAAAAGTTTTCCTTCATTAAATGAATAAACATGTTTAAAGGTTTATTTGTGCATTTTGTGAATGTTTATGGCAAATATATAAGTAGTCCATCACTATACTTTTTAAGTTAATTTTTAAAGAAGTCAGGTAATATTTAATGTTTATGTTTGTCATCTATGCATTATGTACAAATGTTGTTCTATCCAGTGCAAACAGAAACCATCAGTGCTATCTAAGTCAACCATTATACAAACCAATGTACAAAAATTGCTGCTATTGCAATAAGTTTATCATCAAGACTGGTAAATTAACCAATTTACCTACCTAATTAGTACTGGCAATTAAAAATTATTAAATTTAATCCATGAGCAAGTGGTTATTGTAACTATCAGGCATTACGTTATTAACAAAAGACAACCAATGAAAGCTGCCTGTATCACTATGATGTCATGCAATCATTTTCATTAGACATTGCTTATAAAAAACCATAAAAATGTTTTTAATATGACAGTATCCTATTCAAAAAAGGATTTTGGACATATAAAAAAATTTGAAAAAAGTGATGTAGTGCACCAAAGACACTGAAATAGTAACTATCTACCTCAGGTAGTTTAACAGTCTGAGTAATTCTAATTTTTTCAAACACTTTGACCATTCTGTTGCATTTGGCTGTCACATAAAGCCACTGCCAAAACATCAGATGTATTCTTAATGCTTGTAACAATAGGATGGTGAGATTGAGTTTTGGTCATTGCAACATATGTGCCATCCCTTCCTAGCATTATCCTTGAAAGTTTAACATAGTATTAAAAACAGAATTCTTGTATATTTGCCACTTAGGGAAATCCTCTAAAATGCATGATTGTGGGATTCAGAGTAACTTCTTAAAAATGATTAATCATGCTTGGAAGCACTATCTATGTTTCTTTAATAAATTCCACCTTTCTGTACATTGAAAATATTATCCCCCCCACACATTTAAAACATAGAAGAGTAGGAACTTTACTTCCCAAAATTTGTAGTTCTAAAATTGACCCTGAGCATTAAATAGTACTTTGTTGTACTGTATATAAAAAAACATAAAAACATTTAAATCAAGGTTATCTGCAAAAAAACATAGACCCTAAACTGTTGTTCGTTCAATTGATTACTCCTAACAAACTGCATAGAACTAGATCTCCTGGTGCATTATGTGATGGCAGATCTGGACATACATGCCAAGTCACCTGATTTGTCCAGGAGTCTTTTGATTTTCAACCCCATCTTTTGATCTACCAATTTGCTGACATGATCTCCTGAATAATAAAAAAAACTGCTAAACATAGGTATTTCCAGCTAAAACAATAATTTCAGAAATAAACCTCGGATGTAATTCGTCCCCATTGAGAATTATATTCTGAATTACTTTTGTTCACATGGAGCAATATGGCAGTGGAAGGAGGTTCAGTCATCACAATTGGAATATCACTGGCCTTTGCTGTTGTACAGTACATAGTGCGCTCCATCAGAGGTAAATTACCAAACACATAAGAATTTATGCATATTTCTACAACTACTTCCGGGTTATTTAAAAAATTCTGGTGCCATGTCAAAATGTCTGCTAACAGATTCAATGGAAATTATGCCTTGGTAAAAAAAGAGAGGTATGTTTGCAACTTTAACAGTGCTTGAATTGGCTAATTTAAATTTGTGAAGTACAGTGAAAAGGGAGAAAGCTTTGCATTCTGTACTGTACAGCTTGCAACACATATTTGAACATTTCTAGTGGGGGAAAAATGATCTCACAAGTAACTTGAAAAGTATGCAGCACATTGCAAATGAGAAATAATTACATAATGTGCCTAAAGTAATGCAAATGTTTGCACCAACATCAGTAGACAGTGTCACTAAAGCAGAGGTTCTGTTTGCTAACTTTGTGGCAGAGCATAATTTACCATTCTTGGTTGCTGATCATTTAGTGAGCTGTGTAAAGTTATGTTTCCTGACTTGCAAATTGCTCAGAAAGTTAACTTCAAAAGAACTAAGGTAACAATCATTGTTAACAATGCACTGGGTTCAATGTATGACAATTAAGTTACTTGACTATGCAAAGAAAACCCTTTCTCAGTGATGATGGATAAGTCTAATGACAGTGGTGATGAAGAAGATTCAGACAGACCACCATAGAAATTTGTGAAAAAACTGTTGCCATCACTAATATTGTGTAAGAGAAATGCAAAGTGTGATTGTTTTGAGCTGAGATCTTCATATAATTTGTGTAACACTGCTAAAGGAGCTTCTGTACTAAACTTAAACAGAGACAACCAACACATGTTGAAAAGAAAGGTTTGAGGTTCCAGTGTGTCAATATTATTTGAACCACAGAGATCCTTGTGAAGATTCTTAAATTCTGTTTTGTGAGATTAAAAAAAAATTAACAAAGTTCAGCAGCTATTATTCATTATAGTTATTTTACTTAGTTGTGGTATATTCTGCACTTTTGCGCTTAAATGTATGAGAAAAATAGTCATTACACTAATCTCCCTGATTTTGAACACAAATCTCCCTGATTTGTATCAAGAAAACTTGGCATGTATGTATGGGTCTTTGTGGTTTGCATTTGGACTATACTTATAAGCAAACATATTTGGGGTATGTATCACATGATTGTAAACTGCATTTCTGAAGAAGCTAAATGTGTCTACCTGATAAGTTGGCAATTGTAGCATATGAATTACAGAAATCTATGAAGAATTCATAGTTCACAAATAACTATCTGTAATACTTATTCTTATTACTTTGCAAGTATATTAAGAAATTGTCAGCATTAAAAAGTAAATGAATTATAATATTTGTGTATTCTCAGTAACTTTTGCTTTTAACTTCAAGCAATGAGCATTTATTTATGTTATTTCCTTTGCAAATGTAACTTATGTATGAAAATTTTAAAAAAATATTTTGATACAGAAAGAAAATGCAGCACATAAAGGTGCCATGAAGGGTCCTGCATTTCGTCTTAACATGCATCCAAAAACATTTTTTGATCCAAGCCCCTACACCTCAGACCGACCTCTAGGAAAGCGAGCAGCATCAGCTGGTGCTGTCACAAGGAAGGATGATAATAAACCTTTCAAGCCAAGTTCTCCAGGAAAGAAGGTACTTACTGTGTCTGTATACAAGTCTGTTTGTTAGTTGGAAATCTGATGTAAAAAAGTACAAACTTTATAATGTGTGTGTGTGTGTGTGTGTGTGTGAGATCTGAGGTGAAAATGAGATTATGTGGACTCAGAGATGGCAGTGAGATATATGTGGTTTCAAATGTGGAGGCAAGATGTGTGTAGCATTAGTTTAGAGGAAAGCATAGAACCTGAAGAAAACTAATAAGACTGGATCATAGACCATATATATATATATATATATATATATATATATATATATATATATATATATATATATATATATATATATATATATATATATATATATATATATATATATATATATATATATATTTGCCTAAGATTTAGACTATAGAGCTACAAACTAAGTAGGTTATCACTATTTTATCTAGTCATGTAGCCAGTGTATGTATGTTTTGTTGAACCTATTTAATGGAGAAGAGAACATAGCAGTCACTTTTCTGACACAATCACTATCATCATTAAAAGTATGTTATAGTTTTGGTTAAAATTTGTCATCCTTTTATATTTCCTTAACCCCTTGAGAGATGTTTTCATATTTGGGATGAATCATTATGAATCTTAAACAATTCATTGATCAATATGGCTCACTCACCTCTTTTACCTTGAGGCCAAGGATAATAAAAAAATTTGCAGTTTTTGTTGAAGCTGGTTATTTGCATACATTTTTTAATCCCTCAGTTGGTTTTCTTCTTAAATTAGTGGAATCATTAAAGAGCCAAGATTATTTATTTTGTTGCATGTGTACATGACCTTTTGACCTTTGGGTGAAGGTCACAATATAGAAAGTAATTTGTCTTAAGGTTTTCATTAAACTTATTTCATTTGCTTAAATTTCCTAAGGTTCTAGATAAATTTTCTTCATAGTTTGAATGAATCATTATGATGCTAAGACATTTAATTAGTGCAACACGCTTGCTTCATTGACTTTGAGATCAAGGCCAAAGTCATAGAAAATTTGTGCCAAATTTTTGTTAAATCTTTTCCTTATAATATATTTTATACTTGGAGTGAATCATTATGAAGCTAAAACAATTCATTCTGTAACATATTCTCTCAATATTTTGGGGACAAGGTCATACCTTTGCTTTCTTTATGGGCTTGACATGCAGGTCTTGACCTTCTTAATTGTCTCACATGTACAGGGTTCACTATTACTAAGATTATAAATGCATAACAATATAATGCAACAGAAAGTTTAAAAATAAACTTAAATTTTCAAAATGGAAAAAATGTAATGAGGTGAATGAATTAATAACGTTGCAAGCTTTTTCTTTTAATTTTATTTTGTTGGTCCTTTCCAGAGTCCCAGTTTAAAAGTAGAATAATAAATAAAATAAAGACAAATAGTCATGCATAAAAATATATTGTTATATAGGATATACAATTTATCAATTAAAAATTTGTTAGACAATTTTATATAGTGGTAGATAATAACCTATCATGGACTGAACATATTAAACATATCAGTAAAAAAGTCAATTCAAGTTTATGGCTTCTCAGTAGGATAAGACACTTTCTTCCGGAAAAGCACAGAAAACTATTTTATATCAGTTACATACAACCCTATTTAGACTACTGTAATACAGTATGGGGTAATTCAAATGATAAAAACTTAACAAAGCTGGCACATCTCCAAAAAAGAGCTTTTGAGTTAATATCAATCCAGAAAGAAAGCAAGGAAAATTTAGTTGGTAAGTTAAAAATACTACCTATTAAAGACAGAATCTGTTTAAGAAAAGCCAAATTAATGTACAGGATAGCCAATAATAATGCTCCTGAATATTTACAATCACTATTCAAGTATAGGCTACCTGGAAATACTCCCCACCTGCGATCAATGTCTACCAAACATTACAAAATTCCCAAACCAAATAAGGAATTATTTAAAAAAAGTTTCCAATACTCTGGAACTTTGCTCTGGAATAATATTCCAGTTGAGATTAGAAATGCCCACTCTATTTCCTCTTTCCAAACCCAGTATATACAATGGCTTCAGAGATGAAGCAAAAATAATTAAATTCCTTTGAATGAGGGCCTCAAGGTAGATTAGTTCTTAGCTAATTGAGTTACCCTCTTTAAATAAAGTCATAATAATAATAATAATATAGTGCATTGGTATTACGACCATTAGGATATAAAGTATCTAACTTATGAATCAAACAAGTATTTTATGAGTTTATTCACAACTCCATGCACAATATCTATGGTACAAAAGAAAATCAAGTAGAGAGTGATTAATGGTATTAAATGTGTAGATATATTAGAGGAAGACTGAAGATCTCTGATTTTTTATATGAAAGCAATGATTGTTCATTCTCTTAGAAACTTTTTGAAGTGTTTGTCCAACATATTGCATGTCACATTTTTTTACAGGGTATCAAAAAAATCACATCAGGTGATATGCAGTTAGTGTAATATGTATAAAAAATACCCCTTTTGTATTAGTGCTACTGAAAGAAGTACTTTCTCTTATGCTTGCGCACTGAGAATACCAGTGACTGTTACATTTAGATGACGATAATTGTCTTTTTTATTTTCTGTCTGTTAGTTCTAATTAGTTAATCTTGTATATTCTTGGGTCTTCTATAAGCAAGAATTGGTTTATTGTTGTAAAGTGATTTATGCTGTTTTTATTTGATAAATTTAGGAGACTCCAATATTTATTAATTATAAGGCATATTTTAGGTAATGAAGGATAATATTACATAGTGAAAGAAATTAAATATAGGAATTAAGTGTAAAAGTTGGAGTCCAAAAAAGTAGATCTTCATACATTTTTGTTTGAGTCAGGGACTTTCATTATGGTCTAAAAGGGTAATCCTGAATTGTGCTACTCACTTTAATGTGAGACAGAACATTTGTAAGAAAGACACATTTTACAACTTAGTTTTGTTTTTACATGCACTTATTTTTTGCGGTAAGACAGTAAGGATCATGTGATACTTTTCCCTAGGACACTAATTTTGGAAAATCACTTGTAATTAAGATTGCCATTTATTTTGTGTTACATTAAATTAGTGGATTTTCCATGTGAAATAAAACTGATAATTCACTGCAGTGAATATTCAGTTATAGTTTTTCACTCCAGCCATAGAAATTACCTCACCAAGGACCACATTGAGGGTCAGTTCTATGCAACAAATTGTATCATTTCTCTTTAAATATAATTATTTATTATTATTATTATTATTATTATTATTATTATTATTATTATTATTATTATTATTATTATTATTATTATTATTATTATTATTATTATTACCAAAGTCAGCTTTATTGAATCATCTTTCTCACTGATTGGAATATAAAAAATGGCATCTCAAAACTTAACCTCTTATGAATATATTTGATATTTTATTGATTACTAGCATACAAAGAATTACATATTGGAAAACAACTTAAGGTTGTCTTGTTATTAATAATCAGGGCTGGTGCAAAGCATTATGGTACCCAATGCAAAACAGACCTTTGGTGCATACACACACAGACACACACATACACACCATTTAAATATTTGCTGATAAGAAATATTGTAAGGAATTGGTGTAAGTTATGACAAAATAAAAACATCATATGTGAAGAAAATACAAAAGTTTTGTTTCAATTTAGCTTTCTTATCTGATTTTTGGCACCCTTTTCTTCCCTGATTTGGCACATACCTTGCACAAGTCTTGTTAATAATCATTACAGTTGTTAATAATCATTTTAATTCTGGAAACTATTGGATTGTAATTTTGGAAATAGTAATTTACATCAGTCTAAAGTGGAATTATTTTTTGTGTTCTGGTACACAAAATACAGCAGAAGATAAACAGTTAACAGCTGAGCATAAAGTAAAAAAGAATTACTTTGCTAAATGAATAGTTGATATATTTCATCTCAGAGGTGAAAACTCTAGTATTTACACTCATTTAATAAAATATATCCATTATTCACTCTGAACAAAGCAAATATTTTCAATATAATTTATTGCTGTGAAGGCCTTGCTTTAACACCTGGTTTATTTTAAATCATGGGTTACTTGCTCACAACTCTAAGAATTAAAATACAAACTTGCATCTTGAAACATGGTCACCTGTAAATTATTGTCACAATAATCATGTAATGAAAGTAATCCCAAATTATGGAATAAAACTATACTTGCTCATTGCTTTTGTGTATCAGTAAAAATTCAGTTTTGCCACTAAAGTAGTTCTTTATGAGGTAATCAGCAATGTTCTTTAAATATCAAATGTCTTGTTGCATTAAAAAATCTTGAAAAATTTCTATTTGTTAACATTAAAAATAAGACAAAGATATTAAAGATCTGCCAATTCCATAGCATGGACCTAAAGCTTCTTTAATGCTGGAAGTGCATGGAGCTTTAATTAACTTCAGTCCTATAACAACCTGTGTATTACAAGAAAGAGGTGGTAACCTGAAGATGACCTGCCTCTACGATGGTGCAGAATGGTTCAAGAAAATGCTGGAAATGAAATTAGAATGTCTGCCTGCCTTGTAATAGAACATATAGTAGTATTGATTCAGTAATATAGAGTAGTATGGCCGAATTTGCACTCATTCCCCTTACAGAAAAGGAAGGACAGTGGTTGGAAAAAGTTGGTTGGTTTTGGTGGCAGTTTCAACACATTATTGGTTATGCAAGGAAATGGGAATTAGGTGCTTTTCCCAAGGACTCAGCTGACCAAGGCTGGTCAAGCTGGATTGGTATTGAATCTGTGGTTCCTGGATTACAGAAAATATATGTTACTTCTTGCAACCTTTTGTTACAATGGATTTATCTTTTGGGATTATTGGGGGTAAAAATGTGTGTTACTTAGTGCTAGCAAAAATGTCTACTATCTTTTTGTCCAGTTGAGATAGTTTAGTAATGTAAAATTTAGGGACATGAAATAAATTAATTTTTATTGTTAATGTGAGGCAGTATATTTGAAAACACAAATTTTTGGAGTTTTAATCATTTCTTCCTACAGGAGGATCTAGGTAAGCCAAGAATTCATTACTACTGTTTTTTTTTTCTTGCAGCCTGGTGGATTGAAAGCTGGGACATTTGATCCTTATCCAAACCATTCTGCCGATCCGTATAAGGTGGCAATCCCTCGCACCTTGAATGTAGTCAATAAGAGTGGAAGGACATTTTTGCCATCACAAGGGCCTAAATCATCTCCTACTGTCTCCATTATCAACCAGAATGTTATGAGGTCAGTAGTCCATGTGTACAATAAAAGTTTCTAACTCAATTTGCAATATAGCTAGGTTAACATGGTTCTGCTTCTGGCATGTATTGTTGTCCAACATCTTTCTTTTACTTCTAGTTCTGTTCATTATTCTTAATCAACCGCTATTTTCTGAAGATCATTGGATCATTTTCAAACCACTGTTGGCAAAGTGTATCCTAACATGATGGCCTTTCAATCCGTACAAATGATGCTGATCTACTCTTATATATGGGTATACTAATAAAAACAAATTTTCTTAAAATTTTAAACAACCTCCTTAAAAAGAAACAAGAAAATTAAAAAAAAATTGTTGGAAAATATTTTGTCATTAAGGCCTCTCAAGTTCATACAACTGATTTTAATTGTTTTCAAAATATGCCTTCCACTAAAACAAAATAGAAACACCTTTCAATAATTTATTTTCAGAAACTATTTAATTGAATTTTACCAAATTTAATAAAAAGCATGCTGACACACACCTTTCATGTTTGCATGAATAATGTGAATTTGCTATCAGCTATGATCTGAGATTTTCTAAAAATAACAAAACTTTGAACAACTTAATCTTAAAAATTGGTTCCAGGATTTTTCTACATTTGACAAAAGCATCTTGGCATCATGACTTTTAAATTTTTGTAATAATGACACTGCTCCACCACCAACAATGGTTACCACTAAAAAAAAAAATAAGAAAACCTTTAGCATTTCAAAAATGTCTGAAGAAATTTGACAAAGTTTGATAGAAGGCATTTTCAGAAGTAAAATAGTAATTCTTCCACTATTATAATTGTATAAGTATTCTTAAAAAATATAATTTACAAAAAAAAATCTGATTTCTTCTTCAGAGTATTAAACAATTATAATATTAGAAGACTAGTAATAAGTTGAAGGAGTTAATCTCCTTGCCCAACAGTTTGCCATAACTTTAGTCGGGGTTATTGGCAAGTATTACACCGATCAGATGTAGTCCTAAAGGGACAAGATTTTCACTCTCACATATGGAACAAAATTGGAATAATCCACTTCATTATAAAACTTAGGACTCTTTGAATTGGGCCTGTTCAGCTGCTAATTTAGTACTCACTATGCCAGATTGGGGCTTTTGAGGTGAAAGGTCTGTTAGACAGAAGCTGTCATATCAAACCTCCATCCCATGGCTTGAATAATGTATGTTTTACCAAGCTGGTAGCAACTGCATTAACATCATCAGTCAATGTGCGTGAGAAATTCTTATGGTTTTAAGTTATGTTGTTATGGAATGAGTAAATGATCCAGCTAATCCAGGATTAAAAACCTAAGCAGATGTATACTTCTTTACTTTCTTGAATGGCTCCAAAGAAAAAGTGATATTATTCAGATCAGCTCAGTACATTTCAGGTACCACTCTAATTTCTCAATGGGGTCATGAAGATTCTTTTCTAAAAGATTCATTGAAGACAAAGGTTCACAGTGTTAGACATTGATTTACCATAAATGGGAACCTGATCTTAGCAATGAGACCAGAGGTTATCATGAGAGAAACTGAAACATCATGACAGAACTGCAAGTTTGGGTTGACTAAAGGGCATACATTTCACTGATTCTACCTGTTAAAACAAGGGTGGTTAGGAAGCGTGTCTATTTTGAAGGGTCAGTCATTGAAGTTTTCAATGGAAATGGGGTGGGAGGTGAATAGATCGTTTCATGTGAATCGCTTGTATACATCTGGACATTGAGTCCACTATGATACTGAGGTGAGCTTGAATGTGGATTTATCAATGATGACACCATCTCAGACAATCCTAAGTACAAAGGTAAAGATCCAATGATTTAGTTCCCCCTTGTCTTTGATCAAGTTATTTCATGAATCCAGAGTTGTTGGCATTAGAATCAGAATGCCCTAACCATATAAAATCCCCTGCATATCAGCTGCTAGAGGGACAAAGCCCCACTTCTTGTAATGAGGGAAGGAGAGGGCACCTGGCCAGTTATACTGGCATTCATGCTAATCATGATTTCCAGCACTGATACTGAATGCATACTGCAAGGTATGACAGAGCTGAATGATAAATGGTCCAAAACTTTTATTTAGTCCGCAAATGTTTTGGCCACCACTGAAATTCAGGGGTCCCATTCAAGCCATACTCCTGAGAAGTCAAACTCATGTGAGAGAGATTTAAAACTCCATGTCAAGATAAGTGAAAAAAGCTGTGATAAGATTGGATCTGTCCTTGCTGATAAGAATGCAAGGCTAAGCAAGAGAAAAATAGGTGATTTTATGTCTTTGTACAAAGAGTCGATCATCTTGTAATTTTGGAGGGTATTGTAAAGATAATATGATGCCAGGGACATAAAGAGGGGCCCCGAGTGGCCGAGTGGTCTAAAACGCTGACCGTTATAGATCACTGCCATCTCACCTCTGTCTGTGTGAGTTCGAGTCCAGACTTGGCTAACGTGGGTAAGTGAGAAAGCCTGCCAGTAGCTTCTCGTGGGTCTGTGGTTCTTTCCTGGGTTTTTCAGGGTTCTTCCTCCACCATTAATACTAGCCGCCATGTAGAGCCTATCTTGTGCTGAAAAATGGCGTTAAACCCTACAACAACCAGCACGTTTGACACATTATTGGCTGTGTCATGATATCATGCCAAAGAAATGGGGGCCCAGTGCCTTTTCCCAAAGACACACTGAGGCACCAGGCCTGGGCTGGCTTAAGTGTGTAGTGAATGCACAACCTTTAGATGCAATGTCAGTGCTCTACCAGCTGTGTGGACTGATTCCCAGTAGTCTTTTGGAGGAGTCTCATTGGTATTAGCATGTTGAAAAAGCACTATGGAGACCAGATCAGTATGGATGCTAATGCTACATTGTTGTGAACTAATTCTTGATTGTCAGGGAAGAGTTTCTTGTTCATGTGTAAGAAAAATCTTCATAATGCACATTCCTGAAATGTCATTGTTGACAGTTGGAACTCTGATATGAAATTTCATGAAGCTGTTATTGTGAGAAGAAAGGCATATTGATGCTTGCATTTTATATCTGCCTCTTAAAACAGTTTCACATGTCAGTGACTACACTAACTCCAGTAACTGTTTGAAACAAAGCAGGTCTTTTATGCTTAAAATATGTACTGAGGCTTAGCTAAAAGATTTTTTTTATGGAGGTAAGGAAGGAAGATAGAAGTTTTCCAGGACATCATCAACAAAGACTGAATGAGAGGATCAGGTCACCAAAGACAGTAGACTAAACTGGGAGTCTGCCAATATTGTGCAAGGTTAATCATTGGGTGTTGATTATGGGTGTGTCAAAAATCTGAGAGGCATGGGTACCATGTATTTGGGGAAGGGAAATTGATGTAATTGATAATGTACACAAGCCATGCATGACTGAGCTAGGAACAATTTGTGCTGGCCCACGTTGCTTCTATTGGTCTAGTACTTGATTGCATTGGAAGGTTGATCACTGAATTTGATGCTGGCTGTGCTGTAACAGAGAAAGAGCTAGACATGGAGAGGTGTTACAGGCCTCTAATTTTATAGGTCTATGACTGGGAATGTCAGGAAAGATGGATCACCATAATCAGAGTTGGCTACAGTAAGCATAAGTTATGATGATGGAGTGGAGGAGTTCTGATGCTAGCTAAGGTCAGGTTCCATGGTAAAGTACATACTACTTATGGAAAGAGCACCATTACCGGCTCTGGGGTGTACATGTGTTATGGGGTTTCCAGTACTGGTCCATATGGATACCATACCATCATGGTGCTGGCCTGGACTGTGTGTTGATATGATCAGAAGAGTTATAGCAATATGGATGATGTCCATAATTTAGTATTGTTGGGGGAGAGGTGCCTTGATGAGACAGAGAATGATAGGCCTTCTTCTTCATTAGCCACTTTTTAGCCTGGAGTACTTGCAATATTAGGAAGTTTGCTACCTTAGCAGCATATGTGGCAAGGTTGAGAGCATCAGCATCCTTGTTGGAATGTTTTCATGTTTATTTTCTGGCTCAGAACAATTGTTTCAAAAGAATTGTAGTCCATCTGTCCTCAGACCAAAGTGTGCAGATTTTACAAGGATGGTGTGACAGGTACAGATAATGCAGCTGGGGTGATTATCTTTTGACAGCAAACCCCACATCTAATCCTGCCAACTGTTATCTGTAATTAGAGTGAACAATTATCTAATTCTGACTGTCATGAACCATTAGGCATCTCAGTGGTTAAACTCAAGTTTGGATAACCTTCCTCAAAACACATAAAATCATCCTAATTTCAGAAAATAATTATATTAAAAAAAATTAGATTCTCTCTGAGGACTAAGAAGAGAAAGTAATTTAGCTAGAGCCCTTGGATGATCCTTGGCATAAAATGAGTTGATCCCAGCCTTCCTATATCCCTTATTCTAATATTTTACTGGACTGGTGTGATCTCAAGGTCTGTACTGTGCTGATCCCAATATGATCCATTCCCTAGAGCTGGACTGATCCCAGTATCATCCCAACTCTAGAGTTGGACTAATCCAATTTTAATCTCTACTCTAGAGCTTGGACTGATCCCAGTAAAATCTGTACTCTAGAGCTGGGCTATTATCCCAGTAAAATATGTACTCTAGAGCTGGGCTATTATCCCAGTAAAATCTGTACTCTAGAGCTGGGCTATTATCCCAGTAAAATATGTAATCTAGAGCTGGACTTAAAACCCATAGCTGAACAGGCAAGGATGATTCCCAATCACAAAGTGCTGAAAACCAAGGTGAGATCAAGGCATGTTGTAGTTTCCCAGCTTGGTAGGTGAAAGAGTTTCCAAATTGGGGTTGGAGCAAAATAGAGAGTGAAAAGAAATTGATATTTTGAAACAATAGCAAGTCACAGAGCACCCCAAAATTGTTTTCATTTATACTGTAATCATACAGACTAAATTTTCACTTTATTTCATATGCAAAATGAACATAACTTATAACTGACCTATAAGTCCAGTACAAGTCAAGCATATTACACTTAAAAGTAAGAATAGGTAATTTTTGTAAGGGTGGGGATGCCATTACTAATAGCAGAAAAAAAAGTTTTATCATTCTGACATTTCTAGGAATGTTGCTCAATGTTGAACTCTTGGGGAAGCACAAATTAAAGTTGAGATTTATATTAAAAATTAAGAACATGGGTTTAGGCATTCATTCAAAATTCTGAGTGACTCTTTAATATCTCTGCCAAATAATAGTCTAGTAAAAGTTTTCATTGCTGTGTATTTACAATAGACAGCACTTTGATAGACCTTTATCAGAGTGATACTTAAATCAACATCATTCCATATATCAAACACATTTTTAAATATATATTTCTGGAAACCATTCAGCCTTAAATTTAAAATGCAGGTTGCACATCTCTGTCAGGTATTGAAACTATCAACAGATAATAAAAACATGGATTCATCCTATCAACCAATAGGACTGTTTAGGAGAGGACTGTTTAGGAGTTTGCTGCATCCACCATTAGTTATTTTCATGAAAAATGCACATCATATGATAAATTCAGTACAGTTTGAATGTAGCTCCAATGATAGATTGTCAAGGAAACTTATTGTTATTAGTTATTGATTACATATGTGTATCACCAATTATTTCAGACAAGTTAAACCTCATTACAATAGACCAACGGTTGCATGGTAAGTTGTAGGTGATTGGGCTTTTTTAACCTAATAGCTTCAGAGGTGCTTGTTCATAACCTGTTATTTGAGTTCAAGAGATATATAGTTTAGTAACTAATCTAATTACCACTTAAAACTGTGATATACAATCATTACTTGCTTGTATATCAAGTCCTACTGCAAACTGCACAGACCCAGATCTGTCATTGCATAATGAACTGTCACATCTGGGTCTGTGCAGTTTGTAAGGAGTATTCAGTAAAGCAGGCAACATATAACCTGGTATGCAGGTGCATTATGCTATGGGAGAGCAGGATCTTTGTTGTTTGCAATTTGACATGACTTTTAAGTGAGTACAGATGGTAATATTTCTAGTGATGTTTTTCAGTTATTACCTGCATATATGTCTGTGTGCAGAAAAGAGAGCTGGAAATCTTATCTGATATTAATATAAATAAATTTATTTACAACTTTTTACACTAAATCACCAGATATACCAAATAACCAGAAACTAGTCACATAAATAAACAGAAACTAGACCATAGTACAGCTGGTCATTGCAGGTCAAAGTAAGAGACACATCAACTATCAGGAGCTTTGGTTTTCTCCTCTTTTTGATACACTAGACTAGGCCTGCCATGTAAATTGTTTTTTATTACAGGTAGCTGTAATGGTATACAATGTCAAAATTTTCATAAGCATACTGTGAAAATTCTAATTATAATGTAAAAATTATCTTATATGTAAAGATCTTAAGTATGCTGTAAAAATCCTAAGTACACCCATCTAAAGTATACTGTACAAAATTTTAAAGCAAATCTACAAACTGACAAACTGAAACAGTTGTATGCACTTTTTGTTACACAGCAGGTTCGGATAGCCAGAAATACAATTGAATAGATAGACTGTTATGGAAAAAGTGTAAAAAACATTTTAAGTCATCTTTACCTCTTTTATCGGTCATCTTTAGTTTTTCTTTGCCCATTTCATCCTTCATAGTTCAAAATTGTGATAGATTGTCATTATAACTGGAGTGTGAAACATTTAACACTTTTATCAGTTTTACAATAATGCAAAGACAGGCATTTGCTATGACTGGTTTATAGTTATTTCTGCAGGTACTATACTGCAGTTGATTCAAATAATTGTTGGTTGCAAAGACCAAGAGATAATCACTTGATACACCTATTTGTAGCATGTCATTTTTGTGTTGTATTCTTTTAAATGCCTTTCTATTTCCTGTAGGTCCAAATTGAGGGTTGTGTTCATAAGGTAGATTAGATTTGAAGTTGATATCACTAATACATGGTTCAAAATTTTATTTCTCAAGTCCATCTGGCTAAAATTTCACCAGCAGAAATTAAGTCTTGACTTCAATTTAAAGGTGAGAATACAGTGATCAGTTTTGAATTTTACAAGTAGAAGTTAGCCTGAGATTAAATATAATTCAAGAGTCTAGCAATCTACATGTAATTGGCTAAATTTCAGTCTAACTTAAAACCAACCAATCAATTATCCTACTTTTAGACTTTAAGACTTATGTTGGCAAACTTGGCATCTGATTGGCTGAAATTTAAGTCTAACCATTTTTGTACCTATCAAATGTCTTGATGTCAGGACTTAATTTAAGACTCATGTTGATGAAATTGGGACTAGGTTTTGTGTTTCAGAATATTTGTTTATATGTTGTATTTAAAGCCAGATACCCATTGTTTTTAATTAGATACAAATAAAAATGAAAATTATAATTATTGCCAGAAAATATTGCCTTCTTCCTGTACATGTTTTAAGTAATAATGAAAACCAAAATTTTTTATTTTTTGGTGGGGTGGGTTTAGACTGTAATTTAGTATGTTCTACTATAAGCAGAAAAAATGAGACTTGATCAAAAGATATTTATACAAAACATGATCACTTGATTTCTGATAATTGTATTTATTTGTTGTCTGTTGATTATATCTAGTGTAAAAACGTGTTGGTTTCTTCTTTCTTTGATATTGTCTTTTTGTGTTTATTATTTTATATTAAAATGAAAGAGCAAAAAAATTGTGGATAGTGCAAAACAGTATTCTGACCCATTAGGTGCAGTCTGTCTGACCTATTGTGTCTTTCCACTGACTTCAGGGGTATTAGGGGACCAATGGTATACTAATTAAAAAGTTAAGTCGTATTGTAATCTACTGTTTATTTCCAAAATACATGCTAGTTCTGTTCACCTCACAAAATTATACACTAATGTTTATCTAAATTATTATTCACTATTTTTGTCCACTCAGAATATCCATCACTCCATTATGTCTATTAGGTATCCTTTCTCTTAACTCCACATCATGTATATCTTTTTTTATTTCCAACTACATTTTATCTCTGCTGTCCCATTTTCTTCCTCTACCATTTCTTCTTTTCTTTCAGCTTTGCTCCCTTCTGCCTTCTGCATTCCTTCCCTTGTCTATATCTTGTATCTATCTATATACACATATCATAATCCCACACCCATCACGCTGAGTCATTATATTCTACATGTATTATTATTCAGAAAATCATATGCTATGAATACCATGTGTATCCCAATTCTACATTAGAAACAAAATATTACATACTATGAACACTGCATGTATCCAGATTTTACATTCTACATGTATTATGTATTTCAGAAGATCATATACCAGAACACCATGTCATAACCTGACTTTATTTTGAAATAGAGAAAAATATGTCCAGAGCTTTAAAATTAGATAGCTCATCTGATACAAACAAATGATATTGACAAACTTTTGCCCCAAATAAAATGCACTCAAAATTTAATTTACTACAGTCTATAGGTTAGAAATTGCAAAAATAAATGGTAATGGCAACATCTTACTGGTATATGGTGTTTACTCAATTTTAAGTCCAGTCAAACTACAAACAAGAAAGATCTTGATCTACCATAGCATAATGCACCTGCATATCAGGGTCTATGTTGTCTGTTCTAATAATTATTTCTCTACAAACTGTACAGACCCAGATCTGCCAGCACATTAAGCTTATGTTAGATTGAGATCTTTCATTTTTGAAGCTGGACTCATAAGTGAGCATTGATCATATGTACCAAGTCTCCCGATTTGTCTGGGAGTCTTTTTATTTTTGACCCCATCTTTTGATCTATCAATGTGCTGACAAGATCTCCAGGAAATTAGAAAAAAAGACCTGCCAAGCATAGATACTTCCAGCTAAAACAACAATTCGAGAAATAAACCTTGGATGTAATTTGTCTCCATTGAGAATTATATTCTGAATTACTTTTGTTCCTGTGACCATTTGACCTCTGATGTCATTGACATGTAGGTTGCAAGATTTGTGTAGTCATGTGGTCGAATTTTATCCAAGATGTAGTTTCGGCTAATCTGTCAGCAGATTAAAGATATAATGAATGCTATACTCCCTATATATGAGAAAATAAATCTTATTCCTATCGATTTCATGCAGGTATATCTTGATGAATGGTCTTTAAAGTTTGCTTGACCTTCTAGTTATCGGCTACCCTATGCCGATACAAAATGGTGTCAGCGAATTCCAACTTTTCGAATGGGAATGGACTCTGACCCCACACCCCAACATAAATGTCTTGATATCAAACATGGAGTGGCAAGGGTCAAAGGAAACTCTCACTACACAGTTTGCAACACACATTCAAACATTTCAAGTGGGGGGAAAAAATGATCTCACAAGGAACTTGAAAAGTATGCAGAACATTGCAAATGAGAAATTGTCAAATAATGTGCCAAAATTAATGCAAATGTGTGCATCAACATCAGTAGACTGTCACTAAAGCATAGGTTCTGTTTGCTAACTTTATGGCAGAGCATAATTTACCATACTTGGTTGCTGATCATTTTAGTGAGCTCTATAAAGTTGTTTCCTGACTCGCAAATTGCTAACTTCAAAAGAACTAAAGTAACAGACATTGTTAACAATGCACTGGATCCAATGTATGACAATCAAGTAACTTTACTATGCAAAGAAAACCCTTTCTCAGTGATGATGGATGAGTCTAATAATAGTAGTGATGAAAAGTGTGTAGCAATTCTTGTAAGGTTGTTCAATAGTGACATTCACAGAGTGGCAACCAAATTCCTGGTTATGCCCATTTGCAATAATTGGAACTGGTGAAAACCTTTTCAACTGTCTTCAAGAAGTCTTAACAAAGAGATAGAACCTAGTAGGTTTAGTAGTGACAATGCAAATGTAATGGTTGGAAAGAAAAATTCTGTTCTCTCCAGAGTTCCTGAATTCATGAGAAAAGTTGATGTTACGATAATTTCCCTGATTTGGACCCAATCTCCATGATTTTGAACACAAATCTCCCCGATTTGTTTCCAGAAATCTTGGCATGTATGATTGATGGTAATTCAAAATTTCAACATTCTCTCATTAGTTTTTTTTTTTACTGTCACTATGGCATTGCTGTAGTGGACCATGTACTATGTTGATGTGGATATGTACAGACATAACTGTTGCATTAAGATTCTAATTTAGGATTAATGATTGTTCACAGAGACATGATAGACAGCACAAATATGTAAGTATTTGTATACAATAGGTCCCCAAGGGTGATTAGTTCTTACAATTTAGATGGTGTAACATTTAAATGAAGATTATTATTATTATTATTATTATTTCTATTATTAATATTAGTAGTAGTTGTACTATTATTATTATTTCTATTATTATTTTTATTATTACTATTATTATTTTGATTATTATTTTTATTATTACTATTATTATTTCTATTATTATTATTACTATTATTATTTCTATTATTATTATTATTATTATTATTATTACTATTATTAATATTATTAATATTTTATTATTATTATTATTATTATTATTATTATTATTATTATTATTATTATTATTATTATTATTATTATTATTATTATAGATGAAATAATAAAAAATTTCACCTGCTTTAAATTTTTTTTTCAGATCTGTCAATGCCACAAACTATCGGTCACTAACTTCCATCACAATCTAGATAAACATGGCAAAGCAATGGAGAGTGATGACCAAATACATCTACATCTCATCTATCACACAGTTCTTCAGGGAAAGTTATCCTATTGTTTTACAAAAACAATATTGCTGGCATAAACTTTGACTGAACAATATTGAGGATTGTGGGAAGGTTTTTAAAGTATTAATTTTGTACAAGTATCTCAAGCATTTACTTGTACAAAGCTGCTGTTTTACTTCATGATAATCATACCTGGATAATGATGAGTTATGGCACTCATATTCTTTATTAATAATGAGACACCACACAAGATTTTTTAAAAAAAATGTATTGTCCATATGAAGGACAAATATCTGTAATTAATGGCATTTTGCAACCATGGTGAAAAATATGTACATTTAATAACTTGCACATATATTCAAAAAATATATTTTATTGATGAGATTGCATTGTAAGAGAATATTGATTTATTCTTGTAAAAATTTGTTGACTGTAAACAAATACATAATCAGACAAAAAAATACAGTATCACACTTGTTGTGCATCTTTGCATACAGATTATTAAGGAACAGTAGAAAATCTGTGAGTACCTATTTACCAGTGTATTACAACACTGAACTGCAAACAACACCCAGACCTGCTGTTGTTACATAATACACCAGTTTGTATACCCTTCATACTACTTATATTTAGAAGTGTATTTGGTCCCTGTAGCAGATCTAGGTCAGCCCTGCTTGCTTTTGTGTGTGTACTATTGTCATTACAGTAGATCTAGGTCTGCCCTGCTTGCTCTTGTATGTGTAGTATACACATGTAAATATGGTATAATTGTGTGCAACAAATATAATATACTAGTGTCTGAAACTATGGCATAAAATCATGTCCAATAATATGGTACACTAGTACCCAAAAATATGGTATATGAAGTGTCTATAAATATGCAACACATAGCAACAGTGGCAGCACTATGCTCGTGTTTTGCCTCTTTCTTTTCAGATGAATATTCTAGAAGAGGGTGTACAGTGATAAATTTTTGTGATTACATTTGCATGTAATTTTATTCAATTTGGAAATTGTTCAAATGGTGGTGCCTATTAGATTTCATATACCTTGTTTGAACCCTTCTTTCTTTTGAACTTGATACATCTTAGAGTGTTCTTTAATTTGCACATCTTGTTCAGATTATCATACTAAACAAAAATTCCACAGAAAACATTAACTTTGCTAAAAAAAATTTATTACAAAAATCTTGTGTCTGTTCAAATTACAAAATTGCATTTTCAAATGAGAAAACATTATTAGTATAAATAAATATTATTTGTTTATCAGTGAAAGTAGAACCTTTAATATAAAGCTATTTATTTAAACAATTTTTAGAAAATTATTTCAGGTTCATTAAAGATCTGTGGTTTCTGCAGCATAAGTGTTCTATATACTACACATAAAGGTTTTGCAGTATAGATCTTTAGTGATGCATGTGTTTTAGAGGAACAAGTCTGTTTGGGGCTAAGGCTATTTAAATCTTTCGTAAAGCATGTGCTTGGAATGGAAACATCTGTTTCAGTGTCAAGGCTGTTTTCCAAGGTTTTTCAGATTTATTTTATGTACAAAAATTTAGCTTTTGTACTTCAAAAGTAAATTATGTATGGCCAAATCTGTTCATCTGAAGCTTAAGGCTGTGATACCAGTACTTTGCAAAGTCAGTGTGAGGAAACTTATAAAACAATGAAAATGAAACACCTATAAAAGACTGTGCTCATTGCTTACATAGAAGTAAACAAATTTTTTAAAAATAAATGTGGTTTTTTTTCTTATCAGTTGAAAAATGTAAATTTGCTTGGGGATAGAAATAAATTAAAACTGCGGGGCCTCTGTTATACACTGATAATTATCAATGAGAATTATCTCATTAATCTATAGATTAAATAATACATTTGAAATAGTTTTTTAATGGTTATGTATTTCTTTTTTTTTCTCCTTTAATCAATGAGTTGTACTTAAGAATAAGTGACATAAATTACCATTATGTTGTATTTTACATCATATTTCTGGCTGTTAAATATTGGTTTATACTCCTGTCTTTTGTGTGCTTTAATATAGCAATATTCTATTATGTTTTGGCTTTCTCTATTGCCCAGAGGATATGTCAATCAACAATGATGCTAAAATTTGTCAAGTTTGCAGGAATTCTGTATGTAAGTGTTTAACAACAAAAAGCATGGATTTTATCAGACTATGTAGATAATACAATGAATTAAGGAAACTAGTGTTTTGACTGGTATTAGGTTAGTACAGATAGGTAAATAACCTCCTTCATACTCTTGATAAAAACTGCCAAAAAACAAATTTTAACTGTTTAATTTCTTTCAGTGTATACAATAATTAAATCTTTGCCTTTCCGTATCTTCATACCATGTGTTGCAATTGATGAATATAATGTACACTTTAAGCTCTGATTATTTGTTTGTAAAATATTGTCTATATAGAAAAAAATTTATGCAAATATATTTGAATAAAAGTGTCCCATTGCAGAACATGTATCATACTTTAAACCAAAGGTCATGTTTTTATTGTAAAGTGTAATGTTCCTTTGAAACCCTAAGGACTCTTTGCTTTTAATGTTAGTTTTCAAAACTGGTCAATATTTAGCAAGGTCAGTATACTGCTATTTCAGGCATATCCAGTTTCTGTGTATTTTGTGATTGTTACAACCCACAATTATAAAAGCTTAGATAACAACAACTCATTCCTTCCAGTTTACCATATATACTCACTTATAAGTCAAGTTCAGCTACATACAACATAGACCCTAATCTGCCATTGTTTGTTTACTGATTACTCCTAACTTACAGCACAGATGCTGATCAAGTAGTATATTATGCAGTATATTGTGCAGTATCAGTTCTGAGTCTGTGTATTTTGAGATGCACTCGACTTATAAGTGAGTATATATCGCACAATAACCTTGAAAATAAATAAATTCACAGTAAATAAGTCCTTTACTGCATTATTAGTAACTGTCTAGTTTTAGATTTTCTCTTGCTTACACAATATGCTATGAAGCAGTATTGGTTTGAAATGACTTAACTAAGGGGTAATTAAAAGCCTTCAAACAACAGCAGAAAATTATACTTAAATTTTAAACTGTTGCATAAAGTGAAGCACAAATACAGTGAAAATATTTCTTTTCATTAATTTTTTTATGAAATTAAAAGAAAATGATGACAAAAACTTATTTGTTTTCTTCTATATACTAATGTTAGAAGAATAAGCAAATGTTTTACCATTTGATCTCCATGAACCCAATATGTTCCATCCATGTTCAAGCTAAAAATTTTTTTGTTAAATCCCATGAATAATTGTGGCAAGTTTCATGTTTCTGTCATTCAGCATAATATTGGTTGCTATGGTGAGAAAATGCAATGTGCAATTTTAGAATAGCTCATTTTCATGGGAGGGGGGAATATGCTCGTCGTTATAGAACACATTTAATTTTACTTTATATTCTCTACATTTGTTTCTCAGTACTGAACTTTCCACTGTGTGACTATCAATGCAAATCATATGTTAATCAAAACTACCTTCAAAGATGACATTACTGTTAAGTTCTTGTCAGGGGATAACCTGCATTTTTTGGAGAGGCTGAATTGTAAATAAAACACCTTGCAACATAACACAGATTTCACTTTTGGATCATCACCAAGGTCTTTTTACTCACTGTGCACTGTCACCAAAATACACACAGAACAACCACACCATAAGCTCATATTCAAAAAAATAAACATTTGCCTTTAAATCCTTACCAAAAATGCCTAAATTAAACTCTTGTATTACCACTAAACGGAGACAGGAAAAAAAGATGTAAAAATGGACAGGGACTACATTCATGGGTACTGAAGTGGAAATATTAATTGTGGACGTGTGGACTTTGATACCAATGAATACTGTTCTGTAGGGAAGAAAAAAAGAGAATTATTCAAAAGGTCTGTTTTGATGCTTGGAACTGAAATGTTTCAGCTAAACAACCAAACTTAAACTGTACAATAAAATGTCAATGTGGTCATTATGGAGGCACTCTATAAATATTATATCCTTTTAAAAGAGTGACAGGTGTAGGGTGAAGTTTGGATTTGCAACATGCACAGTGGAGAGAATGTTGGCTTATCTCTGTTACTTTCATGTAATGTGGCTGAAATTTCTTTGAATAATGGGCTTGAGACAACTGTACATGATTTAAGCATGCAGCTAACCAAAATGGTTGCCCCCCTGTGCTAAAAAAAAAAATAATTTTAAATGAGTCTTAAGTACACTATCTTTAGCAGTGATTAAAATAGGGAAAAAAGAATCTTGCGAGACTAGAAAATACCAGCTGTTGAAAGTGCAATGAAGGAATTACCAAATATATAAAATGTAAAAACTGTAAAAAAAAATCAGCTCCTTTTCTACAATTTACCACTGAAATCCAAGACGTGAATATGACAAAGTGGAGCAAGCAGTTTTTTTTTATTATAGGTGCACATCTTAAGTAAAGCCAAGCTGTATATTCCATAACTCAATTATGCCCATCAATCATATACCAAAATGAAGGCATTTAAAAGATCTTTTAACAATACCTAAGATATACAAGGTCTTTTAAACAGCCAGGATAACCAATGTGGAAAATATGTTAGTTTTATTCTTGAAAATTTAACTAAACATAAACTGTAGAGTGACACCTATACAAAAAGTTAAAGTAAAATTTTTATGTTTTCACTTCTCTCAAGAGTATAAATTGTGCAAACTTAACTTGTTTTAGAGAATAAATATTTTTCCATAAAAAAAAATCAGAGTAAAAAAAAATGTACTTTTCTATAGATTTCTCCAATCATGAAAAGGAGGAATGTTAAAGTTATTACAATTATATTTATTTACTGATGTATCAAAATAGTACAGAAATGCATTAAATTGATTCTTGGGTATATCATTTCAACAACTCAAACAAAAGACTGACACTCTAATGGACAAGAAGAATTTGTGTGAATTCATGGAAAGTCCATCCATTCTCTTCTTAATGCTGTGTACTGAAAGGATCTGCCATGTTCTTGAGAAATCCAATTAAACTAAGTTTGTTCAAAATCCATCATAGTATTTTGGAGTTCCAAAATTATATGTAGCACAAAGCTATATCGTGACCTTAAATTTTGAAACTGGGGACATAAATTGCAGATGTTTTATTGTCAGATATTGTCAAGATGTACAAACATACCAAGTTTATTTAAAATCCATTAATATTTATTTTTTTATTGAAATTATTGGACATGCATGTTACTATACTTCACAAATCCAAGATAAAACCATTAATATTGAACCAAAAGTCGAATTAAACTTTTTGGAGTTATTCCTCATGAAATATGAATTCTCTGTTTTCATTGGGTACCAATTTTTGATGGATTTTATGGTTGATGTAATCCACGAATTTCAAATTCAATGAACAATTACATCAACATTTAAACAATACAATCTCTTCCACAAATAAAATATCTGCTATACCTGCTTGTATTCTATGTTCATAAGCACAAAGATTTCAAAGGGGCCCTGAGTGGCCATGTGGTCTACTGCCATCTCACCACTGTCTATGTGTGTTCGAGTCTAGGATTCGGCGAATATGGATATGTGAGAAAGCTTTCCAGTAGCTTATCATGGGTCAGTGATTCTTTCTGGTGATTTCCCGGTTTCTTCCTCCACCATTAATACTGGCTGCCATGAATAGCCTATCATGTGCTGAAAAATGGCGTTAAGCCCAACAACAACAACAAAGATTTCAAAACCTGAGTCTCATTTTATTGAATGGTCTACTTTTTGTAAAAATGCAACCAGATACAAAGTTTGACCAAGATCCATTTTGCATTTGTACCAGAACTGTATTCACAAACTCTGTGAAATACAAATACCTCAAAAGTAATGGTTGACATTAATAAAAAAAACTTGGGAGTGTTTGCTATCAAACCTGTTCATACAATGCAGCTATATCAATATACAATATACCAAGACACCAAGTGTGATAAAAATTCCTTCCTATTTGTCAAATCAATGGTGATCTTAAGTTATTATAGATTTTTAAAAAAGCCTGGTCTAAAAGGAACATATTGCTATTCTTGATGGGAGATGAATATCATTTGTAGCTTGGACACCTGGTTGCTATGGAAGTAAAATAATTCCCAAGTAAGTTTGGCACAGTGTATCTGAAGAGACAAGTGAGATCAAAATACTATGACAATCAAGGACTATAACTTTTGATAAATATTTACAGAATGTGCAAGCTCTTCAACTTATCCACTCTGTTGTCTTTTACAGCACACGGGTTAACAACTGTGGTAGCTACTGTTGATAATGCTAACAGTTGGAAGCATGGATTGACAGATGGAGACCATTTCTATGTCAATTCCACTTAGCAACAGTGGATAATTGGGGTGATTATGGAGAAGGACACATACCATAATAATATTAGAAACAGACACACAAAAAAAGTTAATAAAACATATAACAAGGAAATGGTGAGAAAAGAACAAGAATAATAAGTGTAAATCCAGTGTTGGAACCAGATGACTAACCTACATCCATCTCCTTTGTGTGTATGTGTGTGTGTTGATAATATTTGGATTTTTAACAGCTTCAACAATTTTTCAATCATATTGCTATGATGTCTGGAGTGAGGCAGTTTATAGTAATGTCTATCTCTGAGGCATCATGCCAGAGACATGTAGCATCATGTACAAATCCAGGCACACTATCTTGATACCAGTATGACCAGTCCTAACACTAACCTCTTAATGCTGAGCATCCAGAGAGGCAGCTGCTAGTACCAATTTTAGTCTTTGGTATGAAGCTCTAACCACTCAGGCCACTGGATATCTGAGTTTGTAAACTTTCATACAAAGCTTTAACATTGTTGACTATGATGTTATTATTTTTTTTCTACAATGATGAACCCAGTTTTCTGCTTATACAGGCAAAACAGAAACTCTTTGTACATCAGCATATAAACTTTAGACCCAAAGCAATACTACAATAAATTTTTATTGAAAATGCAGCCACTGACATAGAAGATGTATGACTTTCAAACACTCTAACGAAAACCCCATGTGAATATATCCATTCATGAGTAGTGATAGCCATATTTTCAAGATGATGGCCATGTCAGATCAACATTAAGGTAATTCAGACACACCATAAAACAACTTTTGGTGATCAGACTTCACATTTAGGATGAGAAGCAATACGATTTTCAAGATGACTGGTCCTATGGTGGCCATATTGGATGTCAGATCAGTACCCATGTTATTTAGTAGCAAGTAGACGTGACAAGTTGTCTTGTGAAAATCTCCATGTTGATGACTTGGAGGCATAACAAGAACAAGAGTGTCAAGACTGCAGTAATGTTAGACAAAGTGGATGACATATAGGATGATGGCCATCATCACAGCAAGTCTTTTTGGGAAAAGCCAATGTCAATATGTCCATTCATCTGGGTGGGGTAGTGATACAAAGAAGATGGCACTGTAAAAACCATACTGAAGTGCTTGACACTGTTTTCATTTTGGACCAACTTAACATTGTAAGAATTCTTGTGGTCAGAACTCCACGTCAACATAACTTTTCATGCAATAACAATATTTTTTCAAGATGGCCATTGTGACAGTAATATTTGATGTCTGAGTAACATCATTTTCACTAAGGACTAATTAGACTTCATAAGAAGTCTTCTGATGAGTACACAGTGTTATGATTTTCAGGAGTAGCAATGAGGATTTTAAGGATGGCTGACATTGTGACCATATTGGCTGTCAGATTGGCACTATTTTCATTTAGGTCCAACTGGTCATAATAAGAAACTTTTAGTGAAACCCATGCTGATATGACCATCCACGTGTAATAATATGATTTTCAAAATGGCCTCTCTGTGGCAGCCATATTAGATTCTTGATCATTTCTAATTTCAATAAAATTAATGAGTGGCACTATTTTCATTTGGACCTTCTAGACAAATGGATGAATGTATGTGTAAAGTTTCATGGCAATTCTCCAAGTAGTTTAGTAGTTGTAACAAATTTATACCAAAGGACAGGTGGACTACAAATAGTAAGTCATCTCATAATCTCCTTTGGTCTATGGCCAGAAGAACTAAAAATTTGATGTGGTTGACCAATATGTATCACGAACAACTGCATCTTTTAAGATTACAAAGTTACCTAGTATCTTGCCATTTTTCTTTAACTTGTTCAGGATAAGAGATTCTTGATCATTTCTAATTTCAATAAAATTAAATTTGATTGTGATCAGTATGAGGTGGTGTAGTCTTCTATTTTCTAAATGTATCATTTTTCAGTGACCCATCTGTTTTCTACAAAATATGGTTTCAATACACAATATCCAGCAAAATTTTTTTCAGAAGAGCCAAATTCACAATGTACTGACATGCTGGAAAAACAGGGATAAAGCTGCATGGCCATCCCACAGAATAGGACTGAAATAATAACATACTTATACATGTCATCTTATTTTTAAAAATAATAATAACTTAGAAATTCTCATTAAATTTTTGTTCTTATCTTAGGATTTGTAACTTCCAGATTACAACAGAGGAAATGTACTTACCATCCACATACAAATGTCAGTCTATGTACTAAATATATTAATTACTAGCAAACTGATGAAAATCTGATGAAAGACAGATTATGAGATAATGCCTCATTTGGTTGATATCCATTACCAGAAATGTAAATATGAAAAAAAGCAGATATCACAAAACTACAGTACTCATGCTAGATGTCAATATAAGTGGATTATGATATAACAATGCAGTTAAGATGGTTTGTCAATATGGACAAAGAATTTGTTTATGTAACAATAGATAAATTTCAGTGAATCTTATATCAACTTTATGGCTTCCTTTCATGGGGCCTCTGAATTTCTCCACTCCAAACCAATGGTTGTAAATAAAAGTTTAAACAGCCAACAAAGTCGCCATTAAAAAAAAATAATCGCCAGATGGTATATTTTGCTGCCAATGAGGAAAAAGAAATCGCAATTTGCGACACTGGCAAAGCCCTGTGCAATTCTGAATAAATTTTCACACGTTATCTTTCATTCTTTTAAGAAGAAAACACTATTTTTTTGTGTATGAGAAAAATGCATATAAAACTCCAGTAGCCATGCCATGATCATCTTGTTGTATTCATGTGCACCCTCTTTTCTAAAATAAACTTTTTTTTTCGTACTTTCAAGAAAGATTTTTTTTGGGTGAAAAATACAAGTATATGAAATTTTGGGAGCCACACCATGACTGTTATATCTTAATTGGTGTTTTAGCAGAGCATGGTGTAGCAGGGTCACACTGTAATATCATATTACTAACTATTAATGAAATACTTTTTTTTGTAACCAGCAGTAATGTGGGAAAAAAAGTTCATAAATAAATTAGTAAATAGCATTATTTTCTTTTTATCTCATTTAGTATTGCAGAACATTCAGTGATATCTCAGAGCATTTCTGGAATAGGATTTGGTTGTTCTTTTGGTACAGGAATTAACTTTTTTGGTTGTTCTGTCAATGATTTTCGGAATAAAGCCAACTTTATTGTACTTTAAAACAGGTAAAATTATTTTTTTTACCTCCTAAACAATAAAATATTTTATTTTAACTTGTTTCCTCTTGACTTTCAACAGGAATTTTTGACAGTAATTTCCATTTCTTTGATATTTAGATTTTGAGATTCCTTTTTTAATACTGTGACATCTATTATTGTTTTAATTGATATTGTGCATGTAAGTAGAAAAAAAAACATTTTCTTATTCCTTTATGCCAGTGATATATTTGAATAGTTGTATGCTAATTGATAATTTAGAGTAGGCTCTAACTTAAATGAGAGAAACCAAGTCAGACATCTTAATCTACCCCATATCATGCAGTCATCTTTAAATTCTATCTATAATTTGCTCAAATCATCAATGGGTACAGTCATGTGATAATATTAAACGCTACAGATTTACAAATTTAAGATGACCTATATTCACTAATATTTCAACTATTTGGTTGATATTTTTAATCCAATTTTTTTTCTTCAAAATCCATGTCAGTTTGTACAGTTATCTTTTTGTAAAAACAAATGGATATTTTAGTTTTAAAATCATATGATTTTGAAATAGTCACTCTGCTGGCTTTTTTGTTTTTAACCAGGAATCCCAATAATATTTTAGTTGCTTTTATCCATTTAAACAGAGTAGGAATGTTTCAAGGTGGAGGAAAGTTTAAGATCTATGGTACACATATCTTTGATAAAGATAATAACACTTTTCTCAGGACACAAGTACATTATCTAATGAGAAATCTGAAATTCCTCCACACATTTCACATACCAGACTCTAGATGGATGAAAACATTTTAAAAACACTCCTTAAATACAGATGAAGATAAAAATAATTTAACTAAACCTCATTTACGTAATATGAAATACCCCATTACCAAAATGTTAAAAAACAACCAATACAGTACAAATTTCAAGAAGGCATAATGCAAGTATGCTAGCACCTAGCTCCATATGCTCAAATACATTGGAAGTGAATTTCTCAGCTCTTCTGCTATGGCAAATGAAGAAAAAGTAAAAAAATGAATATCACAAGATGGTAAGCATACAGCTTTACAGCAAACTAAAATTTACTGGAACCTACTATCATTACCAATCAACTACTAACATTGCATATGAAATGGAAAGGTCAACAATTAATATTTTTGACCCATTGAACCAGCAAGTAAAATCAGAAATTTTAACAGATAATTATCTTTAGTTACTAAGGAAAACTAAGAATTTAAAGGTTATGATGTTGAAATAGTTAATTAAAAAATTACTGAGAGCATAAAAAAAGTTATTAGCAAAAATAAAAGTAATGTTAAATGGCAAGAAGAGATGTAAGGTACTGACACTAAAAGAACACAAGTAGTTACACATTTAACAAATTAAGAGAATAACTTCAGAGACAATATTCAATATATTCAAAGAAATACCATGAAAGGTGTTAAATGAGTAATGAATGAATGGTCTGTTATTTGCAGTTATTATCACACATACCAGCATTGCACGAAGATTTGAAATAACTGAAAAAGTAAATTGATCAAGCATGTACAAGCATCATGACAAAAATAACTGATTCTGTATTGCATGATCTTTAAGTTATTTTGTTGGACCCTTTGTTGATCTGCTTTTATATGTACCAGATTTTCATCAGTTTTCTTTTATTTCATTATCTTTTGATGAGTTACAGACAGGGTCAGCTATTGTTATCTATTCCTTACCAGCTTTTATTTATTTTTATAATTGTGACTGAGACCAATTTGCTATCTAAATTCATCACATTGGTATCAATTAAAAGAAACAATTCTACCACAACATCAGAATTAAGTCTTTTGAATCTGAAATATACTCTTGAAATTATGTTTTCATGTGAAATGTACCATCTATACTCACTTAAGAGTCTTGCTGCATACTGCAACGACCTTGATCTGCTGTCACATAATGTACTGGCGGATCTGGGTCTATGCAGTTTGTTAGGAGTATTCAGTTTAACAAACAACTTCTACTCTGATCAGTAGGCACATTATGCTATGTCATGAGCAGTTGGACTAGACTTGTAAGCAAGTATATATGGTAGCCTTATTCACCTAAACAAATTCTTAAACATCTGTTTAGTGTTTTGAATTCTGGAAACAATGTGCAACAGATATTCAATATTGAATTTGAGCACCTATAATACAAACAGCAGATGAGCTAACACTTTAACACTGCAGTACATTCTTCTGTCATTGTGTTACTATTCTGTATAAAAACATGTCCATCCATTTAAGTTCATTTGCTACTTGTATTTCCATGTAAACTTTGTTTAATTGTGATGTATTAAAATTCCTTCATTAATTCTTTTGTTGCATTCATTTTCACTTCTGCAATAAATATTATTATTCATTGCTAATTGATTTTTTGTCCCTTAAGACTTTTTTAATCATTATGAGAAGGATCTCAAAGTTATTACGAATTATATAAATTGTGCTCAATCAACAGTCATTAAATTTCAAATTTTTGAGTTCAATTATCAAATATGTTTAATGGTTTGTATGTAAAATATTTGTCTTGTAAACAATTTGGTTTCTCTTTAACAATTTATTGAATATCAGAATTTACTGGAGCAGTAAACTGAGTTGCAGAACAAGAATGGGGTGCTATACTTAGTAGTTTTATAAAAAGGATAACTATAATTTCCAGCAGCATGCAAATCAGATACTAGTAATAGAAAAAGAGATTCCTAGTTGCAAAACAGCATTATACAATAACATCATTTTGCATGTATGGTTGACTCAATTGAAAGTATCATAAATTTGAATGATCAGCAAAAAGTAGTGTAACTACCATTTATAATATTACTGGTGTACAATTTTTGAATGGTAAAATGTTTGCAAGCATGCCAAAGCAGATGGATGCAGCAATGGATAAAAGGCTAGAGTTGTGTTAAGGGCAGTGGAGATAAAATTTGATTCAAAGTGGATCAGAATCTGATGCCACTGAGTGCCAAGTCAAAGGCAAAAGGCAAAGCCAGCAACCACAACCTAAGTGAAAATATTTAGATGTAGGCTGGCAATTGACATTAATTTACCAGGTGTTCACACAGTGTTGGGCCTGTAAGTCATCTGAACTGAAGCATTTTGCATCCTGGTGTACTGATGAGAATAAACTGACTTCAATTCATCATTGAATCAAACTTGTGCACAATTCCGACTACTAAATCATTTTGTGGTGTAAGATTAGACATTAAAACAATGATGCCACTTATCACAAACTTGCAATAATCATTAATGATGATGGCTTAAACATTCAAATGATGTGTAACAATGTTTGCTCTGCAACACACCACAGATTTTTACCCAACTCTAAACAAACTGGGAAGTTATGCTCAGCGTACTTTACATATTCAAGTTACATACATGGGATTTACCTCAGCAGTCTTCAAAGGACTTAAAACAGGACTTCAGCCAATTAAATAATGTATGAAATGGTGATGGCATATATCTGACCATCTTAGGGACACTGATGGCCAAGTGGTATAAGGTGCCTGCCTTTTAGAGATCACCGACATCTCACTTTTGTCCATGTGGGTTCAAGTCTTTGGTTCTTCCTCCACCACATATACTGGCCAACATTTAAAGTGTATTGTGCATCATGTGCTGAAAAATGCTATTGAACCTAAAAAAAACACAAACCATTCTTATCACCTAACCTTTCAATTCCCTCTATGTAGATGAACTGCCAGGAGGACAGTATTACAAGAGCACTAAGCAGGGCAGTTACTGTTTATACATTCCTACAGATTATAGGCTTATAATTTGGTGGTGAAGAAAGGTCTCTCTCCATTTATTTATATTTGGGTTTTTTTCTGGAGGGTGGGAAGATGTTTTGCCTTCTTTTCTAATTGTGTTTTTCAAAACACAACCATATTAGAAGGTGTAGGAGTCAAAAATTATGTTTTCAGTATATGTTTCATTATGGAAGGTATCAAAACGTAAATTACTTTTGTCAACAGGCATTTTTTTCCATGCATGTTATGCAAATAATGTCACTGAATTTTATTATGAAGAGTGTAGTTTATAAAAACAGCACAAAATACTGCCAGTTTCATCTCACTTTTGTGGACTCTAGTGTGACAAGTTCACTCAAATAGGATTAAACTCTGTATTGTTGCTATATACCAAGTTTTATCTCATGTGGACTGAGCTGTTTTTCAAGGAAATGGCACCATACACCACTTCCTCGATAACTCGTGCACAATGGGGTCTCCAAACATAGACTGCTCTATAAGTAAGGGTGTGAATTGCCGAGGGACCTCCAAAAGTTTAACAAAATTTGTTTAGATATCAAGAAAACAAAGCAGATTGGGGGGCTGGGGTCAAAGAACTGGGCGGTTTAATGACTGCTCATTTTACAATCACGTCAATAATAATATTTATTAGCGTGCTTTTTCTAATGAAGATGATTGTATTTCTGTTTGAATAACAATTATTTACAAAATGTCAACATGTAAAAGATCGTTCCAACTGGTTTCAACAACCATCATGAGTATGCAAAAACATCTGTGTATTATGTCACTGCATTAAGTTTTCTTGATGTGTCTGTTTCTCGGAGTGGTGTTTAATAGTATCTTTCCAAATCTGGAGTAAAAAGAATTATGTGAGACAATCATGTACGTCAAATCACCATTTTTTTTTATTTTTGAATTAGTACAGTTTTGATGTTGTGATTTCATTGGAAATAATAATCAAACTTCTTATCATCCTTAAGGAGATCTCTAAGTGCCAGTTCAAGAATTCCCTGATACTCGCTTGTCCACTATGGTCCGTATCTGTGAAACCAAGCTCTTTATTTTACGAAGTATTCATTTCGCTTGGCTGCCTTGCTATCTTTGATCATAGTTGCCATTGACTCGGTTAATTTAAGATAGTTTAAGTTACATTCACAGTAACATTTATAACACTGATTGATCAAATGAAATGAGTTCAACCGGCATATGACCGGGGCAGCTATATTTTAAGTTTGTAGGAATTTTGTGCATTTTAACTTTTCTTTTACTCCAGCTCCTTTATTTGATTCAAAAGACATACTGGGATAATACAAAGGAGGCTAGCTTTTAATTCAGTGCAGCAAAACAACAAATACTTCCGCACATAAGTTATCAAAACACTGCACCTATTAAGGTTCTCTGAGAAAGACTAGTGGTCATTACATTTATTATGATTACCCTTAAAGGGAACTAAAAGATAGACCTAGAACATAAATTTAAATTGATAAAAAATTATTTAATTTGTATTTATTAAAGTACTGTTTCCACTAAGCGTAAGTGACATTTTAATTGATCGAAATTTCTTTGCATATCGTTAATTGCAGTGTAAGACTATTTTAAGAGAAAACATAACAAATTACATCACTTATTTTTAAATTTGATATTTCATACTGTTGATTAAAATTTCAGGTCCTATTTACCGTTTTCAACGATAAAACAAGCGATATATCAGTTTCCATTACTAATTTTGATTGTGATTTTCTTCAAGTTCAATAAATAGGGATAAATTATTTTTGGTATGTTTTGGTTTAAAAAATGGGATCTACGCTTGATCCCACGATATAAGCATGTTCACAAGTTATCAGGGCACAATTTATCGAGGGAGTAGTGTATTTGCTACAAATTTATCTAACTTTACAAGCATAAAAATCAATGATGCAAAAGATCGTGCAAGATATAAACTATTTTACAGCAATCCGAATACAACTGCACAGATGCTGATCTGTCATTGTATTATGCACCTCCAACAGATCTAAATCTAGGAGTAATTAGTAGAACAACAATCATCTGATCTGCAGGCATATTATGACATGGCAGATAATGATCTTTGCATTTTCCAAATAAGCGAGTATATAAAGTACTTTATGTATGGGTCTGGCATGTGGTTATTTTCTAATGCTTTTTATGCCTATGAAATTGTAATGGTACACACTAGCTCACAAATGTACATAAAATGGTAAATAATAACTCAATCTTGTGACATTTTTAATTGTTAATACTTTAACTGTTGAACTAAGGAAAGTAAATCAACACAAAGCAAGATAGTCTTGTCATAATCAAAACCACGATAAATTAAGTGTCTGCAAAAAAACTGACATTCAAAAAGCGACAAACCAAACATGGTAACTAATTACAGATGTAAATTTTTCTTTGCAAAGACCTTAACATTTGAGCTAGGGACCTGGAACCTGCTGATGGTATGTGACACTCCATCCAGTCATGACGTAAAAGGGTTAAGTTTTAATAAAATCTTTGAGGTTAAAAAGTTATTTGTCGGACCAGCAAATGTTAATGGCAGGACAGATATGCAGGGAGACAAAAAATGCCATATTATAATGCAGAATTATGAGATGATAAAAAGGTCACTGTAAACTTTCATCATTCATGTACATTTCTCCTTGGGGCAAAAAGAAGACTACTCAAAAAATAGAATCCAGTGACCATGAAATGAATTGCACATTTTTATTCATTTTTCATATTTTTTAAATCTGCATTCTAACTAATAAATATTCAACAATCCATAATGTTGAAAACATGTAAACAAATATGTGCCTCAAATATCTGAATGGCAAATTGAACACTCTTCCTCAAAAGTAATTTACATCTCACAAGAAATGTATAAAGAATGATACCAATTCATCTTCATTGATATTAAAGAAATGGCTGCCTTTATTATGTCACCATTTTAAAATCAACATCAAGGTAAATGGCTTGAATTGCAAAAGAATATGCCATAGCTTTGTACAGGTAAGCACTATGATTATCTATATGCAATTATTCAGATCACAATATGGTTCTGAACTCCAACATTTTCAAACAAGCTGTTCCTATATTGCATGTAATTATGTCAGAATGGAAGTCTCACTGAAAGGGCAAACTATATAGAACATCCCAGCACTCTAAGATAAAAAAAAGTATAAACTATGCCAATTAAACATCCCAGTAATGTAAGATACAAAGAAAAAAGTAGCCCCTTTTAGGATTCTCATTAAAATTCTAATTGGATTAGGAGCCATCTGTGAGTCTGGTCTGCTGGAAAGTATATATCAAATTATGTCTTTGAACCATTTTTCAGAATCAAAGATACAAGAACAATTTTGTAATGTCTTCCAATTCTCTGATTTTTTAAAATTAATTTGTTTCCTAAACTTATTATTTTGGATACAATCTAATAGGGACCTGGCATTTCATTTTCAAGTACAAGTCTCAGTGTTGTTAGCTTCAAGTGGTTGCAAACATATGCCCAATTGTATTAAACAGTATTTGCACTTACCTATCAATTAACATTTCATTTAACCATGAAGTTACATATATCAAAAATAATTTAAAATCCTTTGTGTCACCTGTCATGAAAGATCCGCCATTTTGTGCAGTCTATCAAATGACTGCATCTCTGTCTATATAGGTAAGACCCAGTGTGGGGATCATGATACTGAATGCATTAGATGTGTTATCATTTTTAATTTTATTTAGTTAAAATCTATTACTTGATTAATCATCATAGTTTAAATTATCATTTTTAATGCCATGACTCAGTTAACAAAAATCTGGTTGGTTGCCAGTGTAGACAGCAGGATGTGACATAGTTTTCATCAAAGATGGTAACAATGGTAATAACTGTATTGTAATGAACTGTCATTATTTTATTAATCCATTAAAATCAATTAAACTTGGTACAGATAAGTAAGTTCAATGAAACAAAACAAAAACTTAACCATGTTGGCAGTATCATGGATGGAAGTTATTGTTATATGACAAATGAGCTGTAAACAAACAAAAAGTAGGAAATCCCTACCAGTTTATTTTAGAATCTTGGCATATTAATTACACTCTTAATATTTATAGTATTTAGCATTCTTTCGCTTGCATGTAACACACCACTAAGGAGCCTCTCACAGTTGTTACTTAAAACAGTCATATACATATTTCTACAACTGATACCAAATATGTACAGCAATAAATCATTTTATTTACTTTGTTTTCGTTTCTTTTTTACATAGTGATAAAACGTAAGTACATCTCTATCATAGAACCTTGCAATAACTAATTGTATGGCAGAGGGCATTAGAAGACTACTAACATGGTAGGTCTCAGAAAGCACACCAAATCATGGCTCTGATACACGTATGGCAGCATTTTCTGGTAAATGAACACTAACACAAAATCTTAGCCAAGTAATATGTTTTTCATTCATTACCCAACAAATAAGTTGGCAAAAAGCCTTTTTCACTGCAAAAATATCACATTATTATAAAGTTTATTTCATGACTGGATGAAATTTCTTCCTCCTGTTTTGCTTATGGACACCAAATATCCTATTTGTTTTCTTCACCTAAATTTTTGTTTACCATTCAAAAAACATACAGAAAATATGGGAATGAAAAAAAGTCAATTCAACTTTGTAACAATAATCATTATTTAAATAAGTTGCTCTGAATTTAGTTTACATGCTTCATGGCCCTGCCATAATGAATGTCCTAACTAATATTTATCACTATACATTCTGTAATGCATTGAATCATATATGTATCACACATAGGGTTTCAGTCTGGAAACCTGAAAATTCTTAAACTAATAAATGTTTGCAGTGTGAACCAATCAGCTGAAATGAAAACACTGTGAAGACAGTTCTCAACTTAAGCCTGCCATATATGGTCAAAGAAAAACAGACAGGCACTTTTGTTCTTTCCAGCAAACCAGCAGTAAAAGCATATTGCGCTTTTAAAACTCCTAAAATTACAGCTGTTTATCATGTCAGTACAATCCATCAAAGAGTATATACACTTGGCAAAAAAAAAACAATCTGCACCAAACAGCTCACTGTACTCAGAGGGTACAATGCTCCTCATGTCAGTGTCCATCTGAAAATATTCCTGTGTTTAAGAGTTACAGTCACTATCTATGGGCTAAGGGTGCCCTAAGTTGAGAATTTGGAACCAATTAGGGCATGATCACCCCTCCTGCTAATGACGTCTTGGATAAGGCCCTAAAGGAGTAATGATATGGGTCACATTCCTCTAGCTATTGGTATCAGTTATCCTCCTCATCAGCTTCCCCCTCATCTCCAACATCCTCATTATCCAGCTCTTCATCATCGTCATCATCCTCAACCTGTAGGAAAATGAAATTAGCAATGTGTTGTGACATCATATATGCCCTTGCCTGTATGATGTAATTAAAGGGCAAAGTTATAAGTCAACATGCTGCATAATATCTGGCCAGAAAACAATACAAATTAAACTTGCTATAGGTGTTGTTAATATAAAGCCTTATATAAAACTTTGCTTCACTGCATTAAGTTCATCAACAGTGGAAACTAAATGGCGAAGTTCTAAGACATATAGCGGATGACAAGTCAGTACAACTTTGTCATCAGATGAAAACAAACCTTACTTGGGTCTTATTTACGTAAAGCATTATACTAAATTTGTCCAAGAAGTCATTCAAAGGTTACTGAGTAGGAACAAAATTGTACAGTCATGTTTCGATTCAAACATGGGCCATAACTGCTTAATGATACCAGAAAACTGAAAATGACTTAAAATGAAAATGATCTCCTTAATGTATGACTTCTTACCAAATTTGATTTCATTCAATAAAAAAATTTAAAAGTTCTTAAGCAGAAATGAAAATTCAGGCAAATTTGCAACTCAATCAGAAATCATAATTCCAAAAATGGTGAAAATCAAACTTGACCATGGTCTACATAGCCCGTATTATAAATGCACATTTTGAAAAACTTCCTTGATGCAAAGTTCAAACTTAAACAGAATGCTTGTTACAGAGCCCAATGTGCCAATCGAATTTAGTTTAACAACCGTATATATCAAGTCAAAAGAAACCAAATGTGTCAACAGCTGTGAAAAGTACTAATCATAGCAAGTGCTACATTTCTGAAGGTTTGACTTATGTCATGGCAAAGACTTTGAGGTGAATGGCTGAATAAAATTGTATACTGTACAGAGTTTAATTTTTTAAATGCGTGAATTGAAACTAATTTGTGGGAATTTTGCACAATTCACATGATTACATAATCCTGTTTCTTAAAACAAAGCCTCATACCAAATTTAATTTCAATCTAACAAGACTTTAAAGAGTTAATTAGTGGAAACTACAAAATGTGATGATGTGATGAGACAGAACAGGATAATATGTGAAGGGGTTGGTGTAGACAGACTAAAAGGTCACCAGCCACCTATATTGTACAAACATGGATATAATGTAAATTTATCCCTTGTATTCAACCTAGCCATGCAAGTGTTTAATTTCCTGATGTAAATGTCTATGTGATGTATCTTATGATCATGCTATTGTACAGAAAATATGATGCACTATGATGCACATGGCTGTAACCAAAAGAGTGATGATGTAAAAAAGGATTTTTTTTTTTTCTTTACCAGAAAAAAAGCAAGACAGAATATGGTGAGGGTATGGGAAAGTTGTACCATTAATGCCGGATTATAGTCAATTTAGCTCAAGAAAATTTGGTCCAACTCGAAAGACAATTCGGCTCAACTTAACAACAGTTTGAACAATTTCCTTTTCTTAAAAAGACAATTAGATACATTTTAGGAATAGGTTTTAAGAAAAAAACACTAAATTTAAACAAACTTTCATCCTTTCAGAGAAAATAATCATACTTTGCAACATACATATATATGTCAGAAAATGTAAGCAGATATATCTTAATCATTCTAATTAAAATATTTATATACATTTTTTATGCAAAAAAATATGCATCTCCACGACATTCTCAATTTAAGTCTTCTGGTCAAATTTTCTTTTCATGTATGAAAAAATAAAATGAGAGAGAAAGAGAGACAGAGACAGAGAGAAAAGAAAGAGATATTTTGTCAATGTTGCGGCAATATGAAGCTTTTACCCGTTAATGTTATTGTTTGTTTTTATTTTTTAAGTTGTCTTAGTGTGCATGTGTATATTAAAAGCTTGTCATTACTAGTCAATATCATCAATCATATTTGCTCCATTATTCCATAAAAAAAAAAAATAAATTTATGCTGAATTTGTGCACACACCTACTTTGCAAGGTACAAAAAAGATAAACACTTATTTTAAAATAAAATAAAGAAACTAACCTTGCATTGTTATCATTTTATAACCTTCTTTTTCATCATGCAAAATTTATTAAAGAAAAAAATATACCCACAAGCTCCATGTATGTAGTGGATGCCTGTTTGTGTATGCATCCTTACTGTAGTGTGTATTGCTTATGTCAAATAACAAAATCACAAATGAGACGAAAATATCACCCAATTGCTTGAAGGCAACTGCTGCTATTCACGCATGATGTTACAAGGTGCATAACTAACCAAGATTGTATTGTATCCATGATAAATATACAACGGTAGCTTGCAAATAAAAATCCTTATTTAAAAATATATCCACTGCAAATGCAAATGATAATCATTTTGCTAGCGTGAGTTACAAAAGTGTTATTAAAGCACATTATTGTTGTCTATACTATTTGCCCTGCAAGTATAAATTATGATCACATCTAGGAAACAAATAGAAGTATAGGTGATGGATAAACACAATTTGGAGTGGCAATAAACTCTTTCCTTAAACTTTCTGTCAGGATATCAAATACAAAGGTTTTTTTATTACAAAGCAAACAACCGAAACAAACTGAATCTGGTATCTTTCAAGTGAGCCGATTTTTCTTTTAAAGTCAGCCAATATAAGGAAGTCAAGCTTTGTTTCTTTGGAATCTTTTAAGTGTGCCGAATTTCTTTTTTTTTTTAAATTAAAGTCGGCCAATATAGAGAAGCCAACATTGATTTCTTTTTACCTGTACTAATGGGAATTTTCAAAATAAATTGAAACAATGAATGGTTTTGAAAGCGACACAATCTAGTGCAGCACACATGCATATTGATATAAGGATAAACAGTAAATTAGTTTTCAGTTTGTACTTCGTTTTGTGGGGATAAATGTACTTGCCAAATGCCAAAGCAGTTTTTAAAAACTCTAGATCAGTTGGATGCTTTCCAGAGAAAATTTTGCTAATGCTGTTGATTGCAACATTATTAAAACAATTGTTTCAAGGTTTCTCCAGTTTTTAAAAAACATACCTTCATCCATATTTGATGGCACTTAAACATTATTTGTCAAATATTAAAATTCCTCTATACCAGGATGCTGTTAAGAGTTAGTCAAATTCTGTTAAGCAGGTTTTTTTTTAGATAAAGCTGTATTTTTCTGTTTTTAGTAATAGCCACCATAATGAGGATGGATCAGCAACATTTCTCAAATTGTGAAAGGCCTTCGAGCCACTATGCTTTCTATGGTCAATTCTGTTAAGTGACATTTTAGAAAAACTTCAAGTTTTATATTTTTGTTGCAGATGCCACAGGTGATTCCAGATTGCATCATTGTACAAAATTAAATGTCATTCGTAATGAGATGCTTTCTATCAGAAATGCTAAAATTCTGTTTAGAATTCTTTTTTTTAAAGGATTTTCTATTTTAAGTTGTGTTGGCTATATTCAATCGTGAATTGCCATCCTCTGTACAAGTCTGAAACCACTTCACACTAGAATGTTTTTTGTCAAATCTGGTCAAATTCTGCTGTGCAGTTTCAAAGATGTCTAAATATTGAATATTTCCTGAAATTTTTTGTTATGGTGGTCATATGCTATTCTACATTTTAATCAGAGATCTTATTTGGTAGTAGATTGGCATAGTGCATAGGCAGTAAATATATTACCCTGGAAGCAAGGTATGAAAAAAGTTCAAACTTTAAATTTGTCAATAATAACTGTGTGTATACAGGAGATTTCAGTCAGTCATGGAAGGGACAGGAGACACCCCTCATCTTGGAAGGAAAAGCCTCTTAGACTGAAGGTTAACATGTACAACTTTGAAGCTATCCAATGACAATTTTAAAATCTTATGAATTTAAGTCCTAGTTCTGTTACATGCATGCATTAATTTTATTTTTGTTGGTTGTTGATTTAATCAGAGTTTCTTACATAAACATTTTGTGTTACGATTTTATGGATGGTGGGTGTACTGTAAAAAGTCCCCCACCCAACAACAACTCCCTTTATTTCTGCAATAACTCTGAGAGCTTTTGTGCTGTGGTATTGACATCAAGGATATGTTTACCTCCTGGCCAAGCTCACGCAGGCGGGCCTTGTACTTATCAATCTTGTTGTCCTGGTCAGCCAGGAGCACCAGCAGGTCTTCCTGTTCCTTTTTGACTGTATCCAGCTCCCCTTGCAAATCAAGCTTCTCTCCAGCTAGCCTATCCTTATCCTCCTCCAGTTTCTACACAAATATACATCAAAGGAGTTCAGAACCAGATCTGCTATCACACAATGAATAGCCGATGAAGGTACACTTTGTCTTATAAGTAAAAATGTGTACCATAATGCCACAGCATACAACTAATGCTGTCAAAAGTTTAGAAAACTTTTACTTGGTACCCATCAATTCTAATGATCAGTTACCCAGGTACCTGGTCTGAGAGAAATTGTATTAAATGTACACAACTCTGAAGTTAAGTCAACAATTTTAAAAATTCACAGTATTCTATAAATTTCACTACATAATGTCACCAGGTACAACATCTATGAATTCATCCTTGTCGTCTGATACATTCCATTGTCATCATCATGGTTCAGTCATCAAAATATTATCTGACTCCCTCTCATTTGCCTCAGATGCTTATTTTAGAGAATGAGCTTGAGCTTTGTTGGTAACGCATTCATCGTACATTTGTGAAATACATTCACAGTAATTGTAAATGAACATGTCAGCTGTGCAACAATATCAAATAACTACCTTCTGTTACTTGCCACTGTACCACACTCACTGCTCAATTAAAGAGTTGTCCTGAGGGAAAACAAGCTTGGAATTAAGATCAATTATTTACTGGAAGAGGTAGACATTGATTGGCATTTTAAAAAATACGTGTATTTGTGGCTCAATCATAAGAATTGTCAATGCTTCCTTTACAAGAAGTGGCAGAAAATTTGAATATGATAAACGGATAAGTTTTGGCTTATTTTATTACTTGGGTTATAATCAATAAGTAGGTACCCAAGTAACTGGATTCTCACTGGCATCTTTACATAAAACAGATCAGAGAAAGAAAATATTTCTGTGCATAAAGCAAACACTACCAACATTATGCAAACAACATTTTTGAGTACATGTTTCTTAGATTATACTTAGCATGTCATACATTAGAACTTCCACTGCCTTGTAAATAAACCCATTCCAATTTAAAAAAAGATCTGAAACACATCTTTCGGCTCATTTCAGCAATATAAATAATAAATGTTGTTTGCTTGCTTACATGGAAGTCTCATAAGAGATCACCTTTTTGAGACTAGCACCAAATCCTGTCAGTTAGTAGAAGAGTTGAGGTACATACTCTTTGTGAGATGAAACTGTGGTGATGGCTTGGAAACATCATTTCAAGACAATGGAAAGATTTCCCATAAGCAGAAGCCAGTTCTTAGCAATGAAAGCAGAGGCCATCATGTTAATAAGTGAAATGCCATGTCAGAACTACAGATTATTCAGGTCAACCAATATGGTATGAATTTCACTTAATCCACCTGCTGTTGACATAATCACTAGGAAGCCGGTCTGGTACTAATGACATGTCAGTGATGCTCTAGTCTCTGGTCTGAAGGGTAGCTTGTTCAACCATGTCAGAACCCACACTAAGTTCAATTTCAGACAATGGGCCAATGCCTTTGGTTGAGACAAGTCAAAAATTACTACATTGCTGAGGTCCTTGTTTTGGCTTATGACATCTTTCCATGATGGAAACATGTCTGAAAACAAGGAATGGAGGACTGGTAGACCTTGACTGTGACTGACACCAACCTCTCCAAAAAAGGTCTTAGAAGGAAGTTAACTACCTGTGTTAATGAGGTTTTTAATGGGGAGGTGTTTCTGCTCAAACAGTTGGAAGAAAACATTTCCTCTTAGACTTTCAAAGTGGCTGCCTTCTTAATTGGTCCACCAGTTGTCCAAATAAAAGTTTCCTTCTAAGAACTTGCCTGATATGAACCAGGTTAAAAAAAAATGAAAGTCTGGGTTGGGATGGAAAATCTGCATGAGAAAATGTACCTGCAAGCAAGAAGGTAATATTTTCATTAATCGACAATTTTTCCCACTTGATAGTGAAAGTGAAACAGGATTAGTCTTCATTTCCTTCACTTTCTGCAAGATCTTGAGAATCAGAGGGGTAGGGAAAAATGGTATATACAATGAGATCAATCCAGTTAAGGGCAAGGGAGTTGCCCGGCATTTAGACATGGGACTTGCGAGGCTGAGAGCTTGGCATTTTGCCTCATTGGAAAGAGATCCACAAGAAGTTAACCCCTTTGGATGTAAATTCAACTGAAGACATAGGAATGAATGGACCAATCTGTGTGAATGGGCTGATTCTGAATGGAAAACAAGTTAGCTAAATCTGTGAGCCTACCTGGAATGTGGATTGTGTTCAGACCTATCAAATCGAAGACCACCTTAGTAAGATTATTTTTCTCAAAGTTAGATCTCTTCCTGTTTTTTCTCCAAGCACTGCAAGGAATATGAACATTTTTTAAATATACTTTTGTGTGGATTGTTTGACTTTTAAAGAGGCTGATTGTCCCTTTCACTTACGTGTGTTCATTTGATGAATGACATTTCACAATAATGTCATAACAAGAAAAAAGGAAAATCTTTATCATGAAGGCATTTTGTAAAAAAAACCATTGGCTGATTAAAACATTCAAGGTACTGCTGTAAATATAGACTGGTTCCCAGACCAACTTTTCTCAATCTAATATATAACAAGGGATTCATGTGAGCCTAATACTGCTCAAATGGCAATACTATTTTGCTAAGCTAGCTTACAGTATTTTAAGAACAACACTTTAATGCAAACTATAACCTTCCAAACTTGATACTTATTTTACTGTATAATCATAAAGAATTCTTTCAAATGTAAGATTAGCTCATTAATATGATAGGAATTGATCCTACTTACTTTAAAAACTACATATGATCTTCATGATGGAAGAAGAAAAAAATTTCAATTCTGACAGATATTAGATCAGTATTGTAGCTTCCAGAGTGGTAATAAATTCAGCCAATCATGTATAAGATCACCTCATAAATATGCATGGTTCTCACTAATTATCAAACCCATCTTGACCTTTAAGGCAATATTTGAAGTTGGATAAACATCAGTTGAGAAAGATGATTTCTACAGTGATAATAAGCATATTCAATCAGAAGTAAGATGAACTCATTAATATGCCATGATTTTGAACATATAAGTCCATGCCTGAGCAATATCAGGTCAGAATTCTGGACACCATAATGGTGGCATGGTCAGCCAATTAGTTGCAAGATTATCTCATTAATATGCATGGGTCTTGCTCATTATTGAACCCATTCAAGATCTTGATGATATGAGCTTATATGTTAAATTTAATCCATTTGGATCAGAAATGTAACTTCCAGAAAGGTAATAAACTCAGCCTATCAGATTTAAGATCACCTAATTAATGTATGAATCTTGCTCATTACTGAACTCACAAGAGATCATAATGATATAACAGACCTGTTTACCCATAAATTTTCCTGTCAGTATTTTAAGCAATGCCTGTCAGTATTTTCAGACCGCAGTCAGTATTTTCAGCACACAAATAGTAGATACTATCAATATACTATAATTATCATTATCTAGTATTTCACGACATAATGACTATACAATATTGTGAAAATAACTCTTAGTTTGCAAAGACGCTGGTATTCAGTTAATTCTGTGTCTCAAGGCACAAATATGCAGAAATTGAACACCATTGACTTAAACATCCTGTTCATATAATAGTGATAAAAACCACAAAAAATACAACATAACCAAATTTATTGTTGTTTACCTCCGTTACTTTCTCTATAAATTCTGTTTTCTCAGCTTCACACATATCCATAACATTTTAATTAAAGCCAATTCTCTATTTTACATGGTTAAGGACGACTTGATATAAAACATTATGACATTGTTACCACCCATCCACTTAGAAAATAATAAGTTTATCTATATAGGTGAAGGCAATCTTATTTATCTGATAAAATCTAGTATCATCTTTGTCAATATTTACTAAAATGGAAATAAGGTTAATAAATTATTTTTCATTGCTTCCGTTAACTTGTCAGCTGTACTCAATGACAAATTCATATTTGCGATCATCTCACATAGAATCGCCTCAGCATGTGTTATTTGTTTTTGAAGTATGTTTTGATCACTGACTTCCTTTCCTTTCATCATTGACAAAATGTTTCTATTTCCATTCACTAATGATTTCAATTTTGTATGATTTTCCGATTCCACATGCCGTGAAAAGTCATTCCTTCCACCATGTGCACAGGAAAAGTCTAAGTTGCAAACAGTGCAATGCACAAATTGTTCTCCTTTTGACGATGGTTTAAGGCATAGCCACAGAGTAGAATAAACTGGTAGAAAATGCTGCTTTCTGTGTTAGACTTTCCATTTTCATCATCAGTTTCGTGCTGAAACTTTCTTGTCGGCGGCTTTATTCCGTACAAATACGGTCGGGTAAACAGGTCTGATATAAGCATTTATTTTAAATCTGATCAAACTGGTAATAAATATGACCTCCCATGGGGTAGCAAGATAAGCCTATATCTCAATAATGTTTGGATCTCACTTAATCAGTCGCATTAATATAAACTGAACCGGCTTCCAAGATCTTGATGATAGAAGCGTTTCTGGAGTGGTAAAAAACATGAAATATTACATTATGCATAAAATTCTCTCTCATTGTCAAACCCATCAAAGATCTTGTTAACATAAAACAATATTTCAAGTAGAAACAAAATTAGATAAAAAATACAGATACAAAAGTCATAACAATCTCAGCCAATCTGGTACAAAATCACTGAATTAATATTCATGAATCTCACACATTATTTAACTCATCCAAGATGTGAATGATATTAGCTTACATAAAAGTATTTCACAAATATGCATGGATATTGATCATTACTGAACTCATCTGAGATTTTGTTAGATAAGCATATATTCCAAGTCAAACTCAAACTGGAATATGGCCAACAATTTAGCAACAAGCTCAGCCAATAGGATGCAAGATTATCTCATTATTAATTTTGTATCTCACTCAAATTTGAGCTTGCCCAAGCTCTTAATGATATTAAATCCAAAGTGGTAAGAAACCACTCACATTAGATGGGCCACCACCGACCCTTGCTTGTGCTTGAGCCAAAGATTTAACCCTGGACAAGAGGTGGATAACAAGTGCATTAACACTATATTATCCAGGTCCCATCTGTGCTAGCAAGAATTAACTAGCTATACTGCCTTCACTGACTGTAAATTACAGGCCAAACAAAATTACACAATCAAAAAATGCAGGTACACTCTAATAGTGATGAGCTGGGTAAAAGGTTGACACCTCTGTTTCATTCTTTTACCTTGATTTTATCCAACAAATTGAGATTTTCTTCATTTGACTTTTTTATCCTATCCTGCAGTGAATTCTTCTCTTCTGTGAGTCGGGTAACATTTGCTGTAAGTGAAGCTATCTTTTGGTTGGCTAAATCAGAGTCAGCAGCACTTGACTCTCTGGATTCTTTCTGAAAATCAAAGATAGGGATGGTGATGAGATGATCACAGAATTGCTTGTCATGAAGGCTTGATACAGCATTATCCTGTAAAATATGTTATTGGTTTTCACTAAATTTTAAAGGGAACCCAGTTGTCCATTTTATTACCTGTTTTATTATCAACATCTGGGTACCTAATGACAGCTTGAATTATCAAGAATTCAAGATAAGAACATTTCTTCTTTTCAAATGCTGAGTGCTGAAACCATCTCTCTTATTTTTAACAATAACAACAAGATTTTCAAACTAGGCACTATGATAGCAATAGCAAGATTATTAATAAACTGGATTTCTTTTTGTATCGTTTTCATTTAGGACCAACTAGACACTAGAATATGGTTGTATTAGATGTGTCAGATCAATACCATTTAGGGCCATGTAGACATCATGCCTTTTAGTAAAAACCTCATGCTTGTAGGACCATCTGTTAAGTAGGAATAGTGACAAGTGTTTCAAAATGGCCAATGGCAGCTATACCATATGTCCAAGCAACACCATTTTTATTTAGGAACAACTAGACCTTGGTATGACTATTTAGAAAGTTTAATGGAAATTCCCCAAAAAGTTAAGGAGATCTAGTGACAACAAACAAATGAACTCTTCGTGAATATATAGATAGATGACAAAGAACTGATCATCCTAGAAGTTCTATGACCACAAAAGTTAAAATAGTTGAACTCAGTTGTCTAATCTGGTCATTTTTTAAAAGGCTAAAGCGAATCAACACTACTAAATCAAAAGCAAATTTTAGTTTAAATCATTTAACGAAATAAAAATTTAAAACATTCAGTTGGTTACGATCCTGTTGGAGAAATAATTTGGAACTTTTATTCGTCCTACCATACGATAAAGAAGTCTGGAACAACAAAAAGTTTTTCTTCATATCCCAAGATTTATGTGCATTTAAAATTTATAGCATCTTCAGTGTCGCAACACTTATAGATATAAAAACAATGCCAAGACAAAATTGGCAAGATCACTGTCATGCACAAAACAATGACTAGCTCTTGTTCATTTACTGCATCAATAAACTGCTATAAACTACTATAATCATTTATTTTGTTTTTATTTTGCATGTGCATATTTTCCTTATTTTCCAACATGCAATAAAAAAGATAATTGAAAACTTCAATAATTTACTTGGTGCTTTGAGTTTACCAGGCGACATGTACTACATATGGTATACAGAACAGAAGATTATACATAAGATATGTAACACCACAGCATGCAGATTGTACATACCCTTGTTTATTCCCCAAAAAGCTAGATGTAGATTTTGCTTTACTCATCGTTTTCACCCAATTTCATTCTTTCAAATAATATTAAACAAGATGTTCATTGCTATATTATTCATTTTGACCCACACATTAAAATGTTTCTGGTTTTCAGAGACATAAGCGATCCAATAAAGTGATGTAAATTATATGAAAGACACACATCTTTAATTATACCAGGCACATAGCAAGCATACAGTGTATTCACATAACTGAACATCATCTTTATATTTTAGTTTCATGTTTTGGCTTACCATTACACAAATTTGTAACTTTCAGCACAGTATTCATTCTATCTTTCCTTCTGTGTATAATTGGCAGATTTGTCTTTTATTTCTAAAACTGGCTTGTGAAAAAAGAGATTTATGTCTGGCAGCAATGCCAGTACCCATTTGTTATACAACATTAATCTACACCAATTAAATGTTGTAAAATCAAACATGATTTGAGCAGGATGAGATGTCATGCATAATTGTGGTGCTAAATTATCTAGCCCCCAAAACTGATATTGGACTGATCAATCATTACTATCACTGTCAATCAAGTAAGGTATGAACATTTGCTCTGATGTGTAGCATGATTTTTGTACCAAGTAAACAGGTACTTATTTATGGACATCAAACCAAATTACAAGTTTTTTTCGTATTACAACTATTTTCAAAGCATTATTTCTGAAAAGGGGCCCCGAGTGGCCTCGTGGTCTAAAGCGATGTCGGTTATGGATCACTGCCATCTCACCTCTGTCTGCGTGTGTTTGAGTCTAGGATTCCGTGAATGTGGATATGTGAGAAAGCTTGCCAGTAGCTTCTCATGGGTCGGTGGTTCTTTCCGGTGATTTCCCGGTTTCTTCCTCCACCATTAATACTGGCCGCCATGAATAGCCTATCGTGTACTGAAAAATGGTGTTAAGCCCAACAACAATCAATCAAAACATTATTTCTGAAACTTCTTTATTGTATTTTGGAGATATTATTTAAATTTAGCACAATGGTGCCTATAATTTGAATTCATGGTATGTACTTCATTCAGTGCAAGTCAAAATCTTCAATGTACGTGTAGACCTGACAACCCTGACGAGATTGTCTCAATAAGGAAGTCTATTTTTTTTCCCTGAAAGTTTGACCAGTTTTCAGTAAGGTGCAACAAAATAAAATAAACTGCTACAGTAAAGCTGGGAAACATATTTAAAAGTTTGGTATTCAAAATGTGCAGCAATGGTATACATTATGTTTAACTGAAATGTTTGTGAAGTACACAAAGACCTTATTTACCACTAGTACAGGTGCACAATCTTCAGTTCCAAACCCTATGCAGCTCAATGGCTTGCTGCTATCTTTCAACTTGATGTGATTCTTGTAGTTTTGTTCTATTTCACATAATGACAGCAATTATATATCCTGCCACGAGACACTAAAATTAATACCTGATGACCAATAAATGAAATTTTGTTCCTTCCTGCTTTTATTCACAAGAATCTGAATATTCCTTTTTATTCCTGTGTTGATTATTTACACTTTTTAACAGGCTTATTTTCTATTTCTTCTTCAACATGCATTGCTTCCTGGATGCCATTTAAAATAAATTCTATGATCATCAATTTGATCATGCAGACACCTTGCCTGAAAAACTATGTGCAGCTTAAAGCATCCAAAGGACTGTAATGTCAGTCTAGTTCCCCGACTAACTCCACTAATTCTAATATGAAATCCTGATCCAAATCAAACACTGATGAACCAATTATCTGGAATTTTAGGAAATAGTTATATTTCCGTATTTTTTAAAAAATTCCATAAGTCTGTATTTTAAGGGTCATTTTCGTAAAACTTACAAAATTATAAGGTTTGGCAGGTCTATACCTTCTGTGACGTCATGATGTAAACATGCTCACCAAATACAGGAACTGAACCAAATGCTATTGTTGTTCATTTTGTCATACTGGGAGCACAATTTTAACAAGCTAGGCATTTACATTTCAAGGCAAAATATAATCGTAAATACCGATGAACTGATACATTATTCTAATGGAATAATGCTTAAACAATCAATAAACTGAAGACAAAATGGTTAAATTAATATTGTAAATGCTTACACCAACTCACTCATGCTTAACTCATGATCAATCTTTGAACTGGGTAATAAGGAAAAAGAGGAAAATTAAATATATTTCTCAACTTTAAAAACAAGTCATAGCAATTTATAATGTTTCTACATAACAGATCATGATGATTGTCCCTTAACAACCACATTCATTTTTTCATTATTTTAAAAAAAAGGTTGTTACAATCATGAAAATATGCTGATCAATTAGTGGGGAAAAAATCTTGAAGGTGTCCCAAGACTAATAGTACATGAAACAATTGCCATATTTAGTGTCCCACCATTTTTAGGTCATAACAAATTACTTTGGAAATAATTCATCAAATTACCTAATCCTACTTAAAAGGTAACTCATTCAAATGGACAAACATCCTGAAAACTGACTCTTGTTCTTTAGACAACAATAATAAATACAAACACACAAGTAAAATTTTCGATCTTTGACTCTTGGTTATTTATAGACTCAGAAAACAGACACAGATGAACCTACCAGGTCTTCCAATTGCTGATGAGCCTCATTTCTCTCAGTCTCCATTTTGCTAACAAGTGATTCCTTCTCGGCTAATTGCACACGAACATGGTAGAGGTCTGTATTGAGCCTGTTCATGGTTGTCTGCAGGACTTCCAACTCACTGGGAGGATTGTTTTCCTTGTCTTCCTCCCCAGACATGTCCTGGGCAGGCACACGTACCTCTAGCACTGCCAACGCTGTCTTCTACAAGATAAACCCATACTAGATCAAGTCAAAATAACAAAGTTAATAGCATCACTAGTTCTAATGGCTATTGGACACAATCAACTATGGCAAAGGTTTTTGTTATTTATAATACAAATAGTCTGAGACTGATCTAATGACAACTACCATAAAACACATCATTTTTTTAAACTTCTAATTATTGCATACAACATTAATCCATAAAAATCATAATTCTATGTAAAATATTTTTTCTTACAAAGAACCCAGTAAATTTTGTTAAATCCATAATCCATAAAAAAAATTCACATTTGAAAAAAATTTATTGCCAAATATTTTACAAAAAGGAGATTATAATCACACCTATGGACAGAAAATTATGAAGCAGGAGATTAAGAAATACGAAAAGTCTATCATCATATACAATTTTACGGAAAGACCCTTGATCTATTTTATTCAGTGAAAATTTACCCATAATTTCTGATCCACCTTTCTACAGCTATTTTTATCCGCAAAATTTTATAACAATGGAAGGACATCTATCTCTTCTTGTCATTACAAAATTTATCGCTGTACAACCTGGACAGTGGCCTCTACAGTTCAAAATTCTACACTGTGTTGTTAATTAGTGACCTTTAATTAATTGATTATTGTCACAACACAACAAGTGCATTTTAAAACAAGTTTTTCTCTATAGTATAAGATATCAGCAAGTGCCAAAGTGAAGACCTGAACAAAAATTCATGACAAACTCATGAAGTTCCAGGTTTCAATCTCTGAACAGTAAATGAGAGCTTAAGTTTGTCTCAAAACACCACAGTATAGCTTGTGCATTTTAAAAATGAGTTCAGAAGCCATTTTTTGTTTTCTTATCAAAGAAATATTTTTATGAAGAATTTACTCTCATTCTCTGATCCATCCGTCATTTGTTATCTTTATCGCCAAGAATGACGAATGAGTGATGCAGGTGTCATTGTAATATCTTTACTCTTATCATTAACTGCACGACAATGACCCTTACAACCCATATTTGTACCAATAGCCTAAATAATTTGATCTTGTATTTGGCAATACTACCTTCATCCAGCTGCAATAGAATTTCCTTAACATCAAATCTGGATTCTGCTAAAGCTTTCTGGTTACTGAATTAGCATGTAATAACACTCCATAGCTACGTGGTACTTGGCTATCAATATCATACAAGAATCAACTGTTTCATCAGAGGTGTTAACTGGTAATGGAATATAGCAGTGCCTTTGTACCTGAAGATCACAATCATAAGGTAATTGAACAATGAAGATTACAACTGTTACTTAACCTCTCTCACTCTCTAAAACACATTTTAATTATGTAATATTTACCTTCTATATTACATGACTATTACCTTTCCTTGCACTAGTCCCCAATCCCAGCAAATTTATTCTCTTCTCCAATTGAAAATGGATGTCACAAATAATTTTAAAAAATGATTCAAATCTCTACCTTAGTCCAATTCTGACAACTGAAATATGCTTCTTTGAACTTGAGTAATGAGGGAATTATGCAATAATAGCAGGTAAATATTACATAATAAAATTAGTTTTACATCCCAAAAAACTACATTTTAAAAGCAGTAATATATTATTCACTATTACTGCATTGCTGAATTTGCCTGCTCCATGGAAGGTTGATGGCCTAATATAATCTGTCATGTGAACTTAACCAGTGCTGTCAGTAAGATGTTCTACTGCCAACAGAAGGGTGGCTTGACAAATTGTTGGGCTGATACGACTAGACCCAAAGCATAAATATGCTCACTCTGGTGCATCAGTGATCAAAGAGAAAATTATGAGGCAGTGGAGAGAGAACACCAGAAAGTGGCTTTGATGACAGAAAGGAATGATTTTAAAAAAGCCCTAAGAGGCAAGGATATCCCTGACCTCACTGGCTTTGCCTTCACATAAGACAGTTCTCTCTCTCAGTGAGCAAATGATAAACTCTAAATTTTAACAGTCTGAACAATCTACCTCAAGACAGTGAATAGCAAAATATCAGAAATACCTTTAAATGGGAGCAACAGATGGGTATTTTTCTTGATTTTGACAGAATTGAAGAACTCAAACTGTGCAACGGAAAGATAGGAAGATTCAATTGAAGTTTGAGATGTATCAGAAAGTGAGCAAAGAAGATGGATGCTTCAATGAACAGTTCATAAGAAATTCAGAAAGTGTACAAAAAACACATGTAAGGATACACCCTGCCATTAACAAGGAAACAACTAGTCTCTAGAGCTCAAAGTACCTGATCAGTTAAGAATGATGTGGGTCTGACCTTACAGTGGTTTCCTTAAAGAACTGAATAGTATTGGACAGGCTGTTTGTTCTACATCCATTAATGATGCATATAGAGCAATCTTTCTCCCAGAGAGAAAAAAAATTCAGCAAATGCAAAATTCGGGAGCAGATAGGATGAAAAAAATTCCAATCATACCAATTACAAATATTCTCCACTTGATAACATAAACCTTGGTGGCTGATTATCTTCTACATGCTGGTATTTGCAAATAAATCATTTGACAAGAGCCATGCATTAAGGTACAGGATTTAAGGAGCGCTGTGTAGGTGGAACCCTCTGTGCTACAATAGCAGATCCCTTCTCAGCAGTTGACTGACAGACTAGGTCATCACTGAACCACAAGGAAGACCCATGACTTGAAAGTCCTGACTCTGTGAAGAAACCGAAGAATTATTCTGAAAAGTGAGATGGTACAGGCATATAGCCAAACAAACCTAAGACTCTAAGTGTACTGCCTATAGCCCCTGATCTGACACTTAAGAGATATAAAGGTTTAGTTGTTCAGCTACTTTGCTAACAAGTCTACAACCGGCCTTCCCCATAGATTAAAAAGTGTCTCTGCTAATGACTGATGTAGAGAACATTCTGCATGGACTGCTGACCTGTCTGGAGAAGCTATCCACCAAAACATTTCTCCTGCACATGTGACAAACTCTTTGAGTGATCTCTGAAGCTTTTCAAATGAGGAGGTTCCAAACTTACAAGACAGAAGTGGCAAAGTTATTCATGGTAGCTTGAGTGGAAAAGGATCCATGGGTGATTCACCATCAGGTGTTGGCAATGCCTAAGTTCTGTTGGGGTTGCAAGTGAACATTGAAAGGGGAGGGCAATCAACTTGATCACTTCTCCCAGACCAGTTCTCTAAGTCCTAACCCCCCAAACTACATGGAACAGAAAATGGGAGGGGGGGTATATTGAACTGAACACCTCTACAGTGGTGGTCCAAACATGGTACCTGGTCTTAAGGCTGATGTCCAATGCCCTGCACATGTCACTGAAGCCTGGTGTCTGATCTGTCACTCTGTTGTTATCAAATGGTACTTGGACCTCCATGATCACTGACCAAAGACCAAAAAGAGAGCAACATAATTCACACCTGGTGATTTGAAGCCCTGTGAAAGTTAGGGAATATCATTTGGGGCATCACTCAGTGGTCAGTGGATGGTGTCCAATGCCTGGTGATTGGCAACAGCTAATAGACAATACATATTTCCCAGTGAAGAGTGCAATTATTGGATAGATTATTTGCACCGTAATGGCCAGTCTCTCCAACATCAAGATCTTGCTTTAATTCAAGTTCTACTAGTGTGAGATGATGACCATGATTCCCCTAGGCCAGCAAAGCAGAGCAATAAATCATTAACTCCAGACAAATCTCTCATTAAAGAAAGTGACTTCCCTACATTGGGAAGAAACAAAGTTACCTCATGTGAATGGAGGAGGCCCTTTAAAGAAGTGGAGGAAGTAGTGGGACACTTCTCTCCTGGTCTTACAAGCCTGCAACTTTCTTGCATGTCCCAAACCTTGCTGGGCCACAAACAATAAAATGGTGCAACCATCTGTTTATTCACATGCATGTACACACAAGATGGTGTGAACTCCATGCTGCCTTTCTTATGCTGAAATTTCCAAACTCCTTGAGGCATTACTAAAGGAGGAAACAAAGATATAAGAAATAAAACAATGAACCAGAAAAACTTGAGTAGGAATTACTTACACAGACACTGTTTACCATTTGACAGATGAAACACAAGAACATTTTTGCTAGCGATATACTTAAAACCCTCACTCAAAATCAATGAAAATAGACACAGATACATGTCAAATAGTCAGGACTGGGGAGAAAATAACATACTACACATAAATATGATTTACAGCAGATATCCAAGAAACAACTGACAAAAGTGTTAAACACACAACTGACCTATAAATTCTGAGAGTCCAAGGAGAAGATGGATGATAATCCGATTATCAGAGATGGACTAATAGTTTAGGTTTTTTTATTGCTTTTTTTTTAAAACTCTAAGACTTTTAATTACTACTTGGAGGAGGTGATAATGTTGCTGAACTGGGACCATCACTAGGAAAATATATAGCAGGTATATGATGCTTAATCTGTCTCATACTCACACATATATTACTAATATCGATTAAAACCTTCCGAAGTACTTTTTTTTTTTTTTACTGCAATTTGGTTCATGAGGTCAATATTGCTGTAAGGACACAAGCTGCATTAACTTTGGCACATGCTGACAAAAGGACCAAACATTGGAAGCATCTCTCACTAATACACTGTTTTAGTTATTATTAATGATTCACGATTTCTTACTTACTACTTTAAATAACATATTATCAATTATAATACCAGTGCGTTTGACCAAAATAAAACAAATGTAGCAGTTTATCTTTTGTTAGAACAGTTTGAATGCATAATTTTTTTTTTACTCCAGTCCTCTGATTCTTTGTGCATTATTGGTACTCAAACATAATAATTATTTCTTTTATATACATTGATTTGTACTCTGAAAATGGCATGAATAATAAAATGCCAAAATGACATGAATTATATGTTATTTCTATTTCTTATCAAATTAGCCAATGCATTATTCGAACCCTGGATCAATCTAGAAACCACCTGTGCATCACCTTATCTGACAATGAGAATAAGAAATTTTATTGCACTATTGTTTCAACTGTTTATTTCAGCTGATAAGTTACAGAAAGAGATCATGTAGAGTGGAAGGACAAAGAAATTTTATGGTATAATCGAACATCAATATCTTTTACTATGTTGACTGTAAACTTCCTTGCATGCTCTGTGTTTATTGATAAGAAACCTAGCATCCAACACTAAACTCGGGCTGAAAATTGTTTCAATTGCATATGTTGAAGTGTGAAGCAAGACAACTATACTTAAATGGTCACTATTAGGATGAAAAACAAGACTATTTTTTTAAAGTTATAATCCCTTAAGCCTGCCAATATAATCAAATCCCTATGACAAACATTATCATAGGAACAGCTGGTTATCATGGGCCTTAAATGTCAGTTACACATGCTGGTGAATACTTACTAATTTTTCTATACTGGAATCTTTTTCTGCCAACTGAGTCTTTAGACTGATAATTTCTTCATTCAAATTCTTGATTTCTTCATCTTTTCTAATATCTGCATGTGATCCTGCAAACAAAAGGCTTACGAGTTTATCACAAGACTTAATGATATCATAAGACTTAAAGGTTTCACAAGACTTTCCTCTTAAAGTAATGTACAGGGAAACCCTGCTATAATGCACTTTGGTAAGACAAATCTAATCATAGAATGGTTGTAGCATGGCTCCCAAACTTTCACCACCTCTTCATTAATTTCTTTCAAATGAATTTTGAATAACTGCAAAGTAAACAATGACTCAGATTTGTTAATTTGGCAAGGTGTGTTGCATTCTTAAAGTAAAAAGTTCATCTTTGCTTAAAGGAATCAAGATATTAAAATTTCTATTTGTAAATGTCAAATGCCAATACATCAATAGTCCATCACTGCATTATGTTGTTAGCAAGTCAATTTCTAAAAGATGGTTGCTATTAAAATGCTTATAGTCCAAATTTTTAGTTTTTAATGAACCAGCAACAATAATGAAAAATAATTCTTATTTTTTGTTTGTCTTCAATGCACGGTATACAAAGAATGTACAATCCAGGGAAAATCATGTATCACCAGTGCTTACTCAATCAACCAGCATACACATCCATGAAAAATGATGATGTTGAAATAAGATCATCACCAAATTGTTAAATTAATGAACAAGTATTTCTTCCCAACATGAACAGTTGTTGCAGCTATTAGGTGATGCTTTATTAACCAAGCATCACAACTTGAGAGCTACCTTCATCCATGTAAGACATGGCCACAATGTCAGCCAATCATTATGTCTATGGGTGTGGGAGGTCATGGGTTCGATTTCCCATAGAGTCATACCAAAGACTTACAAAAATGGTACTAACAGCTGCCTTGCTTAACGCTCAGCATTAAGTGGTTTGTGTTAGGACTTGTCAGCCTGGTGTTAGGATAATGTGACTGGGTGGGACGTCATGCTACATGCATGATACTCCAGTGCTAGATAGCACTATAAAATGCCACACTGCAGACATTGTAGCAATATGACTGAAAAATTCTTAAAGCTACGTTAAAAATCATAATCACATCATATCATTATGTCTAAACTGACTCCAGACTGGATGACTACAGCTGATGTCCACCAAAATAATGTGGTGTGCCTGGTCCAGAGTAAAGTTACCATTTACCATAAAGAAGTTTTCTACCAGTGCACATGGTCCCATAAGCCCATGGTTTGTAAAAGGCAGCATTCACTTATCAAGTTGATAATCCTTTTGATGAAGCCATGAATACATGTACTTATTCAGTGCCAAGCAGAGTTCTGCCTCCTCCAGTAAGTGTTTGACCTTGATCCTTTAGCTCGCTTACCCATATGACAACACTTTGATAGAGCCCTGAGTGCTCAATGGCAAGTAACAGAGGTTGGTTATTTGATCTTGCTGAAAAATTGATGTGTTCAGTTGCAACCTTTAATCTTTTTCACAAACTACGATCAAAGTGTTACTAGAAGAGCTCAAACTCAGTCTCCACAAAAGCAGATGCACAGGACACTGAAACCAAAAATGAGGTAGAAGATATTTATGAGTTTGTGTGAGATATAGATTTCTAACACCGCTTTAACAATTTTCACAATGTCTGTAGTGTGGCAGTTTATAGTGATGTCAGGCACTGGGGCATCATGCAGCAGACATTTAGCAATCTGTCCCAACCAGTCACATGATCATGTCAGCAGGCAGATCAGTTCTAACACTAAATTCTTAATGCTGAGCACCAAGCAAGGCAGCTGTTAGTACCATATGTTGAAGGTTTTGTTATAACTCAGCATCTGAGGCAGACACTCTAACCACTTAGGCCACGGATATTTTTGACTAGACCATGACAATTTACTAGATGATGATGGCGGATTTCAGAACTTTATTAGACATTGAGGATGAATTCTTGGACTTTGTACAAGAGGACATCAGGTAGTGACACTTATAAGATACTGTGAAATTAAAAAACATGGTATTAACTTTCATTGTTTTTTTTACAATGTGTGGAATTATCATGTTATTGGATATTTTTAATTGAATCATTCTGAGCTATTTTTATAGTGCTATGTGACCTATAACTTCATGGATTTGTCATATAAATGAATTTAAAATGCATTGTAGTTTCAGTGGATTTAATTTATAAAAAACTTGAATCTGTTAATTTATTTGTGGCATATTCCAATCAATAAAACAAGTATATTGTTCCAAAGCTTGTTCATAATGTTCATATTTTTCCTTCCTCTCTCTATCAATTCAGTTAGGCATATTTATTTTTCAAAATGTAACTCTATGATGAGAAATCACCCCTTCAGATGGAAATGACTTGCAAAATACTACCACTTATTGACTCTGACCACTAAAAAATACACTTTGCATGTTGTTTATGCCAGCATCAACCTAAAACCAAGCAGTTCAGGTTTGTACACATTTAATACAATTTTTCTTTGATTGGGTACCAAGGTAACTGATCATTATGAAAGACTTTTACCGGTATAAATTTTCTAAATTTTTCACAGCTCAAGTCCTGAGCATGTGGGCACTGAACTCATCCTAAGCCTTCTGCCCTGGTGACTTTCTTCATCAAGGAAGACATCTGCCCAGTGATGCCATGTTAACATTGCAATATTTTAGGCATAGTTGGGAGACTTATGGGGCCTGGAGTGTCATATTACATCCTATACCGATTCAATTAATCTGTACCAATGCCTAATAAAATCAAACTGTTCTTTGGTAATCAATAAACTCTGTCCCTGATGCCTACTGCTAATTAAGCAAAATGAGATACTTTGTGTCGGCATCAATTTGGAGGTTTGGAACGTTTCTGGGTTTCTTTTTTTTTACTGTTACTAGACATTTGTCAAAAGTTTTTGTCACTGCCACAAAACGCACATCTTTCCATCAGAGTTTCCTCTGAAAGTTCACTCATCAATATTAAATATACTCAACATTACATATCTGATGCAAATTCTGAAGCCATGTCTATAACAAAATGCTTAAAAATCTGACTCAAATTCTTCTTATTCTTTCAGATGGTTGAAAAATGCGGACATCAGCATTACAAAAATTGTATATATATATATACATACACATACATACATATAAGGGTCACTTGTCATTGTGATGCTAGGCTATGTTACATGTACTTAAGTTGGATGCTGACTTTAAAACATAATGTTTGTGTAAGGATTTGCTTCTATAATCAATCTAATTTTCTGTGTGAAATAGTGCAAATTAGTCACAGTTATCAATACATTATTTAATCAATAATGGGCTTATTTCATGCATTGCATCCTCTGTCCAAAAGAGAATGTCTCGACTGTTAGTTGAAGACCCCTTTTTACCCATAAAATCAGATGGCTACTACCAAATGTGGCTGAGACCAGATCCTTTTTTGAGGTCACATTGTACTGTTTAGTGAGGATTTCTATGGCAGTGTCATACCTGTTTCATATATGCCTTATGTACAGTATGATCTCAATAAATGTGAAAAAGTTTTTATTATTTTCAACCCTAATTTCTTACATAAAATTCACAAGGTCCAAATTAGGACATTTTATTGTGGTCAATCTAAAATCATTGCAACAGACATGTCTGATATATATGACTATTTCTGAAGATATTGTATACAGTGTTTCATAAATATGTGAATTTATTTGCAAAGAATTAAGCATACAGATTCTGGAATTTTGCTGATAAATTCTCACAATTTGAAATTTATACAACATATATAGAATATTATTTTGCTGTTACTAATCTATGGTCATACACTAAGTAACAGAAAGAAGCGAAACCAACAAGTTTGTAAAACAAGTAAAATAATTATCAAAGTTATAAAATGAAAATTTAAGAGAACTTACAGTACCATGAATTGACCCCAAAATAATCCTAAAATGTTCTATTCATGTCCAAAAGAATCAAATATTCCAAATGAATTTCAGATCCTCAACAGTAATGGTCTGGCAAAATTTCAATCAACAGACCTACCAAATGTTCCTGTCAAATAATATCTAAACATAACATTAAATACATTGGTAGACAGATGTTACATCAAGAACGAAGGAAACAAGAATACCTAAATTATCCAGTTTCATGTACTTACATGAATATACAAACATAAGGGGGTAAAAATGTATTCTGCTTCTACTTGTCATGTGACATTTTGCAAATATCTCCGACTGTACAAGAACCCATCTAATGGGAAATAATTTTAATTCTTCCACCAGACAATATGAGAAATTACCCCAAACTTGTCAAAAGGTTTTATTATTAATATTATTATTATTAATAAATGTAAACATTTATTGATTCTATGCAATCTGCACTCCTAATATCTTAAAACAGAATCTTACACCTGTGTACCAAAATTAGCTATATAATATCCTCTTTATAGAAGATCATTACAATTTACAGTCATGAACAAAAGTTACATATAACATAGATACTTAAGAGTTACCAAGAAAAATAGATAATGTATAATAGTGCTAAATATATCCCTATTTTATTTTTTTTAATTAAAGTTTGCACTTAGTAAAGACACAATGATCTATGCTGAGATGATTAAATATTATGCTTCTATGGAATGTTGTTATGGATGCAATGAATTCAGTTGGTCACTCATATTCACTATTCAGCAGCCTATTTTATTCTAAATGAATGTATAAATTTCTGCATAAAAACTAAATGTTAAACGTGTTTTCTAGATTAATATGCATCAATTTAAGTTGAAGCCAAAAGTTTTGTGTCCCACCACCACAAACATTTGGGATCATTCATAGGTTTTGTTTGACCAGATGCATCATTTATTCTTCAAATCTCATGGGAAAAAAAACAATATTTCTAACAATGATTTTGGAATCATTTGCAGTGATAAATGTATCACTGACATTTCCTTCCAAGTTTTTATTTATAGCTTACTTTCATGACTTAAAATTTTTTAATGAAAACTATTTCCAGGAGTCTAGGCAGGTCAATATTGTAATTCATCAGTCAAGTGTTTGGTACCTGTCCAGGTCAGACCAGGTCAGCTGCCTTGGTGTGAAGGGAACTGAGCTCCCATTATCTTTGTATGATGTAAGCAATAATGTTTTAAAAATGCTGTCAAAACTAACTAATCATATCAATTTTCTTGACTAATATTGAAAAAAAAATTAAATTGGTTGCATTTTATAAATCAAACCATTATTATCTGATTTAGCTTCAACATAGTGAAGTTTTAAATTTAACAGATTAATTTATCATATTAAATTTACGTTCTATATGCATCTTTTAATTTTTGCAATTTGCAAATTGGATACTGGATGAAATTTCAGATGGAGTAATTACAATATAAAAAAAAAAGCACATTTATGAGATCATATCAATCACATCATCAGGTACCTCTATATTTTTTTGTGTTAGGGGGAAAAAAAAAACGGAAAAACTCTGGTGTCCTGGATCGAGTTTGATTGTGGTTCACAAAACATTAGATACTGTCAACAGTAAAAACTGAGACTACAAGTTGATGCCAGATGGATGACAGAAAAAATTATGACACAAACTGTCCTTTGCAACAACCAACTTGCTAAAAAATTATCACCACTACTATAGCTGTGCATGCAGTTACAATAACAGTAATCACCTTTTTGTACTTTAAGCAGTGCATTCTGGTCTTTAAGTTGTTGCACTTGTTGGCCTAGTTTCTCAACCTGTGAGGAGGCTGCATTGTGATTCACCTTCATCTCCTCCAGTTGCTGCCTCAGCTCTTGCAACTGTTGATCCTGTGAATTTAAAAACCACCAAAATAGGTGAGGAATGAACAGCTGATCATTCAAATGGTGCAAATCTGGTTACATAAAAAAAATACCAACATTTGGATGACAAAATGGCAAACTTCATCCAATAACAACCCTTAAGACTTGTCTCATCCTGGCATCCAAAAGGAAACCAGTCAATATGGGTTGTGGACTCTGTGCTCTAAGTTTCTATCAAAATTTAGTAGCTACAGGGCATCTTAGTGAAAACTTCAGAGATCATTTCAATAACCTGGTTGCCAAAGACAAAGCAGAAATCAATTATGTACAGAGTTAGTTATGTAAGATGACAAAGGTTTCAGTTAAGGCAAATAGTACCAATAATTAAAACAAGTGGCCTAATCAAACCTTATATCACTGCCCTAGGTTTCGGACATATGTCTGCTTTTGAATGCATTTAAATGCGCTAATAAAAAATTCATGTCAGCACATAGTTGCTTCACTATTAATCTTGGTGCTATTTATCTTCTTATAAAAACACACACACATGTATGTATGTATGTATGTATGTATGTATGTATGTATGTATGTATGTATGTATGTATGTATGTATGTATGTATGTATGTATGTATGTATGTATGTATGTATGTATGTATGTATGTATGTATGTATGTATGTATGTATGTATGTATGTATGTATGTATGTATGTATGTATGTATGTATGTATGTATGTATGTATGTATGTATGTATGTATGTATGTATGTATGTATGTATGTATGTATGTATGTATGTATGTATGTATGTATGTATGTATGTATGTATGTATGTATGTATGTATGTATGTATGTATGTATGTATATATATATATATATATATAATACGTGAAACAAGACTTACAATTTACAAAAAAGATCCAAATTGTTTGTTCTAAAGATATAAAACACACAAGTCATGTGAATAGATCTCAACTGACACAGTCTGAAGTTCAGTTCTGGTCCAAGATGGTGGATGATGACATCAGAAGAAGGCTAACACAAAAATCCAGAATTTACACAATGAAAAACAGTTTGTATTGTTCCGTTCCAATTTTGAAAATTTTCTGAAAATGTCTTTGTCCAAACCAGTAGTTTTGTTCTCCAGGAAAATAATTATTTAAAAAGACGAAGTACAATTAGCTCCATTAACCCTTTCATCACTGCGGACCGCAAAACAGGTCAGGGGGAAGTAAGTCCGTAAACACTATGGTGGACCGACTTTTCAGTCTGGGGCAGTGTTCTTCTTTAGCATTATAGTACCCGACTAAATATCTTTCGGGGTACCTCTAATAACTTCCATCTGGTAATGTAGATGTTATATTTGGATGATCTCGTGAGTTTAGCTTGTATACAACTAGAAATATCAAACAAAGTAGGAACTTTTAATGTGTTTTCCAAATGCTGAAATTTGTATCCAAAATGTCGGCATTTGAAGGAATTTTAGAGAGTTATTGGAGGATTTAAATAATTTCGACCTGGTAAATTTGGATGAAAATGAGAGAAGACGTATGGAGAGACAATGGAATGAACTTGTGGGTGACATAAATGACGATGAAGATGACGTTGAAGGTTATGAACCAGAGGAATCGTACGCTCCACGTGAGGATATTTTTGGATGAAGCCGGAAAACCAAAGAGATTTGTTTCAGTTTTCTGACAAAGTTGGGCACACCCGAGTGTTAGATGGCTCCAGGAAAGCTTCAGATTATTTTCAAATATTCTATTCAGATGAAGTTTTTGGAAAAATTGTCCGTTTAACAAACTTAAATGCGACGTTCAAACGTGGCAGAGACGATATAGGTGTGTGGACAGATCTCACCTTGGAGATCATTTTGGTTCATTTTATAGAATCTTATATATTATGGACACCATGAAAGAAAGACTTGTGTTGCTACTGTGATTATTCACTAGTACATCTAGGGTCAATTGAAAAAGTTTTGAGAACTTTCTAAGTTTTCTAAGAAGTAATAAAATAATTACTTGTATTTTACCTGTTGTGTTACCTGTTTTACCTGCATTTTAACAGTTGTAATAGATATGCACATTTTTTTGAATTAGTCATAAAATTTGATTTTTAACCTTGATTTTGACACCTAATCCAGCCAGATATCTTTAATATTGGCAAAGTTATGTTGTTTCAAATTCCACAAGTTATTTTGCTTTACAACTCCAAAGTTACTTTAGTGTTGAGGGCTCTATGCCTACAAAGTTACTTAGTTATGAAAGGATTAACAAAACATGTCATTCTACATAGACACACAAACAACTTCTTCTAGCACACAAACACCTTTTTAATGGTAATATAAGTTGTGTGACTATAAGATGTTAAAATTGGCTACGACTATCTTTTACTCTGAATGTGACTTTCTTACGAAATAACTAAGCTAATACGTCGTTTCAAGGACACATGTAATTTTGCAATGCATCTGGACATTAGGAAAGCCTGACCAAGTATCAGCCAATTATTTTCATAGCTATTCCTAAATGTTTACATGCAACGAATTTACCATTATACACAGTTCGTGCTTAGATCAGTCACATTTATGATTTAAGTAAACACGATGTTTCTAACAACATATTAGACCCATGCTAACATAATCATAATATTAATTACATTTAATGAAATAAAAAGATTAATACAGAATTTATTTCTTAACACACACACTTCAACTACAGGGT